>OU452219.1:5000-601219 GCA_911728455.2 Marthasterias glacialis
GCACTGCAGTTCATCTCTTCGGTTATTTCACAAGACCAAGACCAGCTCCAACCAAAGGCGTGAAGAGGAAAAGAGACAACAAGTAAACGGGCAACTTCGCTCAAAACCAACCGGTCCTTCTCAGGACCACCACACTTTCCAAAAAGAGATATTTTACATGATCACTTGTGTTTATTAATAATAACTATATACAACGGCAATTCCAAGTATATACTATTATTCCTTATAAACAAATTTTCATAAACCCATTTTATCTCACAATGGCCAAACGGAAAATAACTAAGCGAACTTGCCAATCTCAATCCCAACAGAAAGCCAATCGCTTCTCACACAAGTGCTCTAACCACAAACGATTCAATAAGAAGAATCTCCAAACACAATTAGCGCTAAACAGTGAACGTTTCATAACAAACCTATCCAAGGCTAAACTTTCTGACATAGAGAAAATAGCCTTGGGAAAAGGACTCAACTTCGTTCCTACTCCCGCTAAACCAACCCGGAGAAAACTTTTGAGTGATTTTAATGTCTTCCAACGAAGACTGAGAATTGCTTTTCTGATGCACAATAAAACTAACAAGGCTCAACCTTTCAAACCACCATCCAAGTGGCTTCCTACAACAACACAATGTGCGACACTCGAAAATTACCTGGAAGCTACTAAATACCAATTTGCTCATGTCAGACTGAGAAATCAGAAACCAAACATGACAAAACAAGAGCTATCAGCCATACTCAAACTAAAAAACAATCCAGACGTCGTAATCAAACCATACGACAAAGGAAGAGGTATTTGCGTTCTAAACCGAACCGATTATTTACAAGTGGGATACCGCCATCTTGAATCCGAGCATTACATAAAGCTGGACCAAGATATGACACCACAAACCACTACTCTGGTTCACAACCTGCTTCTCGACCTACACCGGAACAACTACATCAACAAACAAACCTTGGCCTACCTCGATCCACTCTCCCAATCATGCCAATGCCCGACAATGTATTTTCTCCCGAAAATACATAAAACACCACCCCCGGGCACACCTTTTGTAGGGAGACCAATCATAAGTGGATGTTCAAGCCCTACAGCCAAAATATAAGAATTTGTGGACCACTTTCTACTCCCAATAGTTACCGCCCAACCTACATATGTACGCGACACAGCAGACATATTGCGGAAACTAGAAGAGACAACCTTCCCACCCCAAGTTCTGATTACAAGCATAGATGTCGTTTCGATGTACACCAATGTTCGCCAAACCGAAGCAATAAATAGCGTCTGCAATGCCTTAGACCGAAACAACCACAACTACTCCATCACAAAACCACCCTCCGACTACATCAGAAGATTATTGGAACTGATTATAGGAAGAAATTGCTTCCAATTCGGTAACAATTTTTATCTTCAAAAAATCGGATGCGCCATGGGCTCAACAGCAAGCCCAAAAATTTGTGATATTACACTACACGATCTGGAAAAACAAATTCTTGAAAAAGCTGATCACATCTTAACTTGGTGGCGCTATAGAGACGACATTCTCGTCATCTATAACAACACTCTTGAAAAATTCAAGAGCCTCATCCACAGTATGAATCAATTACACCCAACCCTCAAATTTACTTTTGAGGCCTCAGATACTTCTATCAACTACCTTGACTTGACAATTTTCAAAGGTAAAAGGTTCGATGAAACAGGTATTTTTGACACAAAAGTATATACCAAACCCACCGAAACCTATCAGTACCTACATAGCTCATCTTCACACCCCCCTCACGTGTTCAAAGCATTCATCTATGGAGATACACTCCGCTACGCAAGGAACACTAACAACGAAGATGATTTCCTGAGCAAGGTCCACAATTTTTCAGAAAAACTAATAACAAGAGGTTATAAACTTTCGGAAATAAACAAAATCACGGGAAAAGTATCACACAATGAAAGATCCCAATTGATTCAACGAAAACCAATCAATCAGAAAACCAAGACTCCACTAGTCTTCAGTACGACATATAACCCGTACATCAACCATGGTGACATCAACAAGGCGATAAACAAACACTGGTCTTTGATACAACGCAACGAAACACTCTGAAAAAATGTCCTCGCGGTCTCACCCCATGCAAAATTTTCAGACGCATTCTGTCAAAATGGCTCCTCCGGTCACCCACTTTGTTTGCCACACATACCACAGTCAATACGACAAAAAGTGAACAAAGTTACATAGACATAGACCTCACTCATAAAACATGTGAAATTTTTTATTTTACAATTTTATGCAATACAAGTCAACAGTCATCAAATGTCACTGAATTGGACAGCGCCATCATTTCTTTACCAGGCCTATCAAACCAAAATGTATTTTGAGTGAAGACCGAGATCTCCCTACTTCCTTTTACATTTAGTTTTACATAGTCAATGTATAAAAGAAATAGCCTACTCACTTTTGAATATGGTCTGTTTTTAGAGGTAGCCATGATATTGATAGGTGTTGGGCCGAGCAGTCTGTTGTGTTTCTTCGTCCATAGAGATCCACCTCCAATTTCTGTCCCTGCGATGTCCTCCTCTGACGACGTCAAGATGTTGCGGTTGTACGCCTGCTGCATCTGTACGTAGCTCTAACGATGCCGTTCTCCTCCATAATTTCATCACCACAACGAAACCTACAGAGATCAGGCACCCCGGCACTACACTGCAGCAAAACATTAGCCAAAATGCTACAACACACCCTTGTTGAACATCCATTATTCAGTTAGACAATGTTAGAATGACACTGACAGGGTTGCACCGGTTGCAGTTGCGTTCGGACAGACTACGTTTCAAAAATGTTTCTTAAATTTTCTCCCTATTATTGAGAGTTAAACATCTAGCGCTGATGGCCTTTTTTTGGTAGGGACCGCAACGCGCTACTGATATCAGACTGATCGGAGGTGTCCGGTTTTTGGGCAACATGTATGAACAGGTCACATGGGGTCATGAGTACACCAATAGATAGAGGGCCTCGAGGTCAACAACTTTTTCTCAGGTTACAACCCCGTACCTCTTTCAACTTTTAAGTTATGACGTCACCAATGTTGTGATAACAAAAGAGGGCGCTATAATGTTGACCCACAAAAAGACATACCCTTGGTCAAATATCAGACCGGTCGGAGGTGTCCGGATTTTGGGCAAACACGTGTACAAAGTTTGTACTTAGAAAAAATTGCGCTAACGCATAGAGTCCTAATACACAAAGAATAAGGAGCTAGTCTATACACAGGTTTAACCAAAGGTCACATGGAGTCAAGAGTACACCAATAGATAGAGGTCAACAACTTTGCGCATGCCCATACCCTTGGTCAAATATCAGTGCCGCCAATAGCTGTATACGCTATACTATGGTGGCCCTGAAGGGACATCGCACATCGCATACGTGTGCGCACACGTATGCAATGTCGTGAACCAAATCGCGAATATATGCGCACACGTATGCAATGTCGCGAAACAAATCGCGAATGTGTGCGCACACGTATGCAATGTCGTGAACCAAATCGCGAATATATGCGCACACGTATGCAATGTCGTGAAACAAATCCTGAATGTGTGCGCACACGTATGCAATGTCGTGAACCAAATCGCGAATATGTGCGCACTCGTCTGCGAATATATTCGCGATGTCGTGAATTTTATTGCATACCATTGTCGCATACCTTTGAATAAAATGTCTATTGATCTGGGGGGTTGAAGCACCAAGTCTGGAATCAAGACGTACAGGCATATACACAATACCTGCCTGGTACCCAAGCTCCTGCATTGGATGTCTTTGGTATACAAATGGGACCAGGGCCACTTGCATACTCCCTAGTTCACTAACACATTGTCCGCAACTATGACATCACCCCAAAGGTATGCGACAATGGTATGCAATAACATTCACGACATCGCGAATATATTCGCAGACGAGTGCGCACATATTCGCGATTTGGTTCACGACATTGCATACCGTGTGCGCACACATTCGCGATTTGTTTCACGACATTGCATACGTGTGCGCACACATTCGCGATTTGGTTCACGACATTGCATACGTGTGCGCACACATTCGCGATTTGGTTCACGACATTGCATACGTGTGCGCACATATTCGCGATTTATTCTACGACATTGCATACGTGTGCGCACATATTCGCGATTTGTTTCACGACATCGCATACGTGTGCGCACATATTCGCGATTTGTTTCACGACATCGCATACGTATGCGCACACGTTTGCGATGTGCGATGTCCCTTCAGGGCCACCATACTATACGCTGTACAACCATAGAGTTTAGCCAGTTCAAGTTAGATTTACGGTGTGAACAGTCACTTTGTGTATCGTTTATGAACATCAACTTTTGAGTATCCGCCATGGAAGCGTTTCAAGTGGACGAAGACGTTGACGGAATAGTCCTCCTAGGAGATTTCACGATGACTTCCAACATGGTGCAGGAGAAGTATTTCATCGACAAAGCCCAAAATCAAAGAGTTAGCGGCGAAGACCATCACCATCAACGGCGCCATAACCGAGAAGTTCGGCCAGTGGCTGCAGGGAAAGCTCCAAGAAGACCGCAAGGGCCACTACGCATACGTAGCTATCAAGGAGTTCGGAATGAAGATGCCAGTGATTACGTACGAAGCACTTCTACTTCAACTTCGCCCAGCATTCATTATGGAGTCTGTCATCCACTTTGCGATATGCATGAGGCATGAGACAGCTAGACCGTCCCTCAACCACAGCCTGTACCGTCGTGGCGGCCTCACCTTTTTCCACTAGCGGACGGCAACGCCATGTCGGCAACATTCAGAGAGAGATACACCGGCAACCTGCTGGACCACATCAACCTCAAGTTCCGAGGTGCGGATCTGGCAGTAATCATTACCAACGCCAGTCAATCACACTCAAGTCTACAGGAGGACATCAAGAGGTGGAGTACTGCAGTGAGAGGTGCCGTGCAGTTTCTGGCTACAACCCCACACACACTCAGGATAGAGTTGGTGATAGCCGATCAAGTACACGTTGAAGAGTTCCCGACAAGTAAACATCGTAGACTTTCTGGTGGAAAGTGCAGCGGTCATCATCCGGCCGAGAGTTAATGACGTCTTGCAGAAGGCCCTGACAACCCTACAAGTGGCGAATGACCCCGAAGTTTGCATCGCCAAACGACTGGCTGCAAAGGCGTACATCGATTACTTCACCATCGGAACCAGCAACGATCTTCAACCGGTCGACTGGAACATGGACCACGTCAGACACTACATGATGGAGCCAGGAATGGAGCGTGGAATGGACAGGAACACTTCAACGCACAGATATTCCGAAGCGAGTATCACCAGCAGGGAAAAATACCGCTACCCCGCCGCATTCATGTTTGCAGTTTCCAAACAAAAACCTGTATAGGTTCGTAACACCGGAAAACCTCATTGGAAAAACAGGCGAGTGTACACTTGTGTACAACTTTACAATCAACTCTGAGCGGCGAAAAGCGGGTCAATCCACACAATGTTGTATCAATGGTGCTCAGATAACTCTTGGTAAAAGCATTCATGTTTCAATACACCTGCAATATCCAACAAGTCAAGAACAGAAAAAGCCTTGAGGATCGGACGTATACTTCATGAGATATGTTGGTGTTAAAACAGCCAGGTTGCTGTTATACACTAAGGTACAAATACCATAATTTAAATAAAGTGCAGCCCGCCCCGTACCCAAATTACCCCTTATGTTTTTTTTAAAGCCCTTCCCAGAAGACCGGTATCGAAGCCACCACTGTTGCGGTCTTTCAGGGGGGAAGGGTGGCGGATCTCAGATCTCAGTTTCAGTGAATATCCGCCTATTGCTGTTTGTTTTTGTAATCGTCTCCTTGCGCTAGCACTGCTACGAAGTTTTCTACAACAGTACTCGTATATATATCGTTTGCAGAACACACACTTTACATTCATGGTTTGTAAATTCACACAAAATACGTTGATCAAACGTTATACGTTGACCAAACGTTACTCAACATGTCAATCTGTAATTAACCAGCATGAAGTGTAACCAACCGACTTTACATTCTGCAACGAATTACAATTTGTGACAGACTATTTGAATGAAATATTAATCTACTAAACGTCAAATGATAAATATGCATCGCTTTTAATCGGAAAATTTTAAATTTAAATTGACGGGCTTCAAAACTTAAAATCGTGGCTTTCCAGTCATGTTTAGCAAATTTAGTCTTCAAATTTTGCTTTTGGGGAAAAACGTGTAGCAGTAGCAATATTATCAAACAAGAAATGAGTTTTAGGCACAATTTATCTGGGCATGGCTACATATGCCCCCAATCAGCTACGTGACAGGTTCTCAGTGAAAATAAAAAACTGATAGTCTGGAATACACTGGAAACTGTATTGTCACCAAAAAGTGGAGCCAAATGAACTGGCGGATTACTGATCATCACTGACAGTGGGTTTTATGTCAATAAGCCTAGCAAAATTGACACATGGGGAAGGGTGCCATCGCATATACTAATGTATTATATAATATATTATTATTATTTGTAATATATTCAAACCACTGTATAGAAAACAGTCAGACAATAAAGACTTTTAAAATGTATCCATGAAAACAATAAATATATATATTTTTTTGTCTAAATCATCGTGGTTGTGTGCAGCTCAGTCATGGGCCCAATTTCATTAAACTGTTAAGCAGAAAATTCTGCTTAGCAAATTTCTTTGCTAAGCAAAAAATGAGAAGGGCACCAGTCACAATAACGTAAATCTTATGGACTTTTGGCTGGTAACCTATTTCTCCTCAGCAAATTCACACAACCACGACGTAGAGTGTCCTCTATATGGTACACCATAGTATGGGGGTGGGGATAGGATTCCTAGGTTAGGTACATCGTTTGATCGGAATTATTTACTCGGAAAACAAACGCAGAGCAGTTAGGTAAACCAAGTTCCTATGGGATCAACTTGACTGGGAAAACCTTAAAATAATTTTATGCAATAGGGAATAGGATATACCGATAGCTTAGGTAGGTCCTATGTCTTTTGATCCGAAGTAGTTGCTCAAAAACAAACGCAAACAGGTTGGGCAAACCATTTTTTGGCGAAGAACCAAACAACTGTGGACATGTTGCCCCGGGCCCCAACTAGTTACACACTGATGTATATTTAGTTTTAATACTTTAGTTAGCACCAACAAACAAATTACTGGCTACTGCAAAATTAAAGGTACACACCGGCTTACTGTTTACCTAATTTAGTGATGTGGAATGACAATAATTTTTAAATGGTTGTTCTTAAAAAAGGTCATCAAAATATCACGTAATTAACGAAAAATGTGAAAAAAACAAAACACGGTCAAAGGTCAGCTTATACGCTTTTCCAGCCGTTGCAACTGTCAAGTTTACGTGCCAATGTTGCGCAATGTTGTAAGTAGACTGGTGCTCTGTTTATGTATGAATTATTACAATGACGAGGCATAAGGATCCAGACTTCATATCCATCCAGCACAAATTCACGTGTAAATAAAAAAAACAGACATAAACAGACAGTGTATTCTGTGTACGACGAACTGGACGAACTCACTTGCAATGGAGAACGTTTCTTCATTATATCGCAAGTAGGCCCTATGTTGTAAAAAATTACTTGGACGAATGCCAGTTGGGTCCAGGACTTATCTGTGTTGTCAGGTCGTGTTCAAATGTAGAAAGGGAGAGAATAACTTGGCATAATGTAGACATCACAGACATGATGGACCATAAATATTGTCAAAATGTGAGTCTTCATGAATTAAAATATACGCAGGCATATTCACAATACAGTTCTATGACACAAACCTGTCCATCAAAATTATGGTAAAGACCACATCCTTCATATTCTCATCGTGACCAGCCTGCTGCAGTCTAAAAACTATAGTAGTGTCCCTAATCTTGGACCATCTTTTCACATTGGCGTGGCCAATAACAGTCGTGCCAAGCGAGCCTCCCGCTTTCGCTGCAAACGGATTGCCAATCCTGGCAGCTTTAGCGAAGGCATTCTCCCGTTTTACGGGCGATGACTTCACTGGCCGGCCGCGGCCACCGCCACCGGTTTTTTGTTGTGGCGATTGGGGGGGGAGTGGACATTATGCAGCTATCACTGAAGTAGATAGATCAGCTGTATGGGATAAACATTCCCCATCGTCGTTGCTCGTGTGCGTAGCGCAGGCAACACGTTACAATAGTTAGGGGATAATAGCTAGGGGTGCAGACTAAAACCCTCGTAAAAAAAACGTAATTGTTGGTCTGGCTCCCTACCCCTCCGACAAGCTCCCACGCTAACGGTTAGACCGACCGGCAAGCTGGGGAGTTCATGCCCCGGAGTTTGTCCCTCTGGCCCCACGAGACACGGCACCGACTGTACGGGATATGCCCCAAGGTTTACGTTCCGCTAGCTCCCACGCTGGTGCGCCGTAAGACACGCTTCGGTTGCACGGACACCTCTGAATGTGAATATTACGTTCGATTTTTCATCATTATTTACAAATTGTATCAATAATCTGAATACAGAAGTCTTTTTTGTTAAATACTCATGAATAATTGTAAAAAAAAAAGGATTTAAATTTGGTTCAGTAATTTACTTTTATACGGCTGGAAGTAAAACTAACTCCGAAGATCACGTGATTTATCCGAACCACTTTTTTGGTTCGGATAAATCGTTTTTTGCAAAATGCTCGAAAACGGCAAAAATTGATGGTTTCTTTTAGAAACCGTTCTTCTCCATTCCTGAAAGACCTTTGAAGTCATATGTTAGCCTATTTTGTAGCCCAAATAGCCCAACGAAGCCGGTGTGCACCTTTAAACCATACATAACATGCGGTGTGCATCGTTCTGATGATTCATTGAAGGAAGATCGTCTAATCTATATCACAGGCTAATAAGCAGTGCACTTGAAGTCAGTTAATACAACATTCCTACAAATGAAGATACGATGAATTGGTGTACAACTACGAAATAATTTTCTGGCACCGGCCCTTTACCCATGTTGAATCTGGGAGTTGGTGCTGTCGTTCCCGGAGAGGTGAGTCTCACCCTTCCAAAAGTTTGAAAAAAGGATTTTAACTCTCGCTACAACTCTAACCCTAACCCTTAACTTAACTTTGTGGCACCAGTTCTTAAACGATCTCGAGTATGCGAGGCGATTGTCTGACTTCTATCACGCCTTTCTAACCTTGAAGGGTGCGTTTGGAAGTCAGAGTAAACTTGCAATATTCAAACAGATCTATTTTTTCTCTAACTTGGGGGCGGGCTTCAAAAATGAGATTAAGGTTAGACTCACTATAGTCCAACCTATTTCTCACTTTTTTTCCAGGCGAGGAAAATGTTACAAAATGGTTAAACTCTCACTTGTATCTCACTTATTTCTCAACTCCAAAAGTGACAAAGAGATGAGAAAAAGTGAGACCCATTTTTCTCTGACCTCGGCAGGTTTAGTAGAAAGAAGAAAAAGGTGAGCAATAAGTGAGAAAGGGGTGAGAGAAAGTGAGATCTTGTTTTTCTTCAGTATATGTCACCTTTGCCTCACTTTTATCCAAACCAGCCCGGATGAGAAAAGTTAGAAAGAGGGTGGGGAAAAGGTGAGTCTAACCCTTTTCTCATCCTTTTCTAACCTTTTCCTATAGCCTCGTAGAATGGACAAAGGGTGAAAAAAAGTATGAGAAAACGGTAGAAAAAGGGGGCGTTTTCCCGAGTTGATCCCATGCCCCAACTAACCTTAACCATAACCTGCTCCCTAACCCCAAAGATAGTAGAAACACAAGATATAACACTTGTGCAGTTTTGCACAGTAGCAGATGTAACGCCTTTTCACCTACCAACCGCGTGATGGAGCCCTTCCACATGTGTCAATTTTGCTAGGATTATTGGCACAATTTATTGACGAGCACCAAATTTTCAAACTGCCTTCACCCTTTTTAGTTGGTGGGATCGTTTGGCCTAAGATTTTGCATTTAATAGGTCTAGGCTTCAACTCATTACTAGTTTAAAAGCTAAGCACAATTTTTAGAGTGTATATCATGGCAAAAATGTCTGTGGTGTGTTTACTAAGAAATATGGCAGCGAGCATTGAAAATGACTGTATTGTGGGCCACCTATTGACATAAACATAGAGCTATAAAATTTACTTATTAGGGATGAATGCTGAACTTGATGTAAAACTGTCCTTGTAACACTCATGGACAATACTTAAATTATAGAGCACTATAATAGCATCGGTCTGAATGAGTCGTCGGGAGTGCCAAGGTCGTGAAAACGTCAGCATTAAGAGAACAAAGACTAAAGGCCATGTCACAGGGCATTTTTTACGGGCAACTTGGAGGCAACCAACTGCACTGCACGCACAAGGAATATTTTGGCAGCACAACCATGGAGATGGCACAACAGACACTCTTCCAGCTGTAACTTACTATCCCCAAGAAAATAAAGAGAAAACTGAAATATGAATGACTTTTCTTAGTGGGGATTGCCTGGAAATTGCCTCGTGTGACATGACCTTTGACTCATGAACTAAGATACCACCACAAAACAAAATAGAAGACGCGTTGATCGGTCCTTGACTTCCTATACCTTTTGTTCATGTGATTTCAACGACGTCCCCACATTGTTGTTTTTGTGGTTTCACAGGGGTGAACGAACTTAAGCTAGAATTTACTTGAATTACAAACGTGTAGTAAGTGCTACATTTTTAAACGACCACTTTTTGTAAGGTACGGCATTTGCCAGGTTATTTTCTTTTAAAAAATTATTCAAAAAGTATTGTGAATTGGGCATGATTGAAAATAGGCATTTGTCACTCTCAAGACAGAAGACGTGTTTTACATTAGCTACACGTTTTGTACCGAAAATGCGTTGGCGTCCTTTAAAAAATAGCAAGGCGTTGGCGTGGCTATACCGACCGTATACACCTCACGTACAACGCAATGCATGCACAGCACTGTTTACAAACAAACATGGCGAGTGATCCATTGGAACAGTTATATGCTGATGATCTGTGAGTTTTTTCACAACTATTTGCTTCTTCGTATAGTTGTATTACTAGTTCTTGACCCATTTATGTTATGATGCTTATGAAATTTTGAAACAGCACAGGTCGGAGGCTACAGCTGGACTACTCCGTTGCGTACACCGGATATTGACGTCCTACCGATGGCTAGTTTGGAATGGAATAGAGAGTACGAGAAAAGTAAACAGGTACTTAAAAACCGTGGAGGAAGGAAAATGAACTTTGAATGGCCGTTCTTGTTTTCGATTCAGTCCTGTTTAATAAGTTCATTTGCCAGTTAAATAAGGTTGTGGAATAACACTCAACTAACTATCCCCATAAATAGGGCCAATCCACTACGAAGTGGATTAGCCCTATTTTTATGGGACTAACACTCTACATGTTTGTTACAAAGGCAGGGAACAAGCATTAATAATGTGCGACCAATGTGTAGATGTCATCACGTGACCTATTGTCGGTACTAAGTCATCTCAGCCAATGTCAAACTACGTGCAAATACATGCTGTGACCGACAGTAACACAAACAGTCGGCTTTTGGTATTATTATTAATGCCCTTTTATTAAAGTTGTATTTTGTGACATTGATTTCAATCATTATTAGGCCCTATTGTTTCCATAAACTACAAGTATTCTGCTACAATTGAGGTTTATTTTGAGTTATGCACTACGACGATGTAGCAAACCGCCTGTTATTTTGTTTGTAATGTAAATCACTTTAAAAAAAGGGGAAAAAGTAAAGAACATTAATTGACAAATGAGCATTTATACCTAGCCTTGCTGAATTTCAAAAAACAAAAGAGTCACACAGTTTTGGAAAACCATTTCTTATGAAGATTTCAGCTTCAAATTCTTGTGTTGAAAAGTGTGTGATCGCGGTTATCTGGCCCAAACGTTCCATCGTGCAACTACACTACCACATCATGCACATTATACTTTACTTGTACAATTTCCAAAACTTCCAAAACTGTCCCTTAATGGCTTTATTCAGCCACTTGCAGGTCTCTGGTACAAACTCTGGAATATTTTTCACAGATTTCAAGAAAGAAAAGCCTTGATCAAAAAACAAATGCAACAATCATCATGTACTGTACCGCACTTTCCTATAGAGGACGTCGTGTTTGTTTACATTTAATACCCACTACAGGTCACGTTACGTGGGTTGCGCAATCGGTCTATTAATCCTAGTTGTACTAGTAGAAGCAAATTTAACATACTAAATTGTTGTGGTATACGCTGCTAAAACATACAGCTTCCAAATCCCACCAGTTGATATTTTTTCACAGGACTAGGGCCTAGGGGAAGTACTGACATGACTGAGTATACAGTGCTCATATCAGTGTAGGGGTGAAGCACAAACAATATTGTTTGCAAAGTAACATCTATATTACATAGTTGTGCCTTTCGGTACCCGTTGCAAGCTTGATGGTCTAGTGGTAAGACATTTGCTCTTTGGTAAAGGTCATAGGTTCGAATCCCACCCCAGTATGCCTGTAGATTTTATGTTCAATAATAATATTCTCCATCCCCGATGCAAAATTAACAAAAAGCTATTAAAAAGTATTAAAATCCTGTTAATATCATTAATAAAAGTAATTAAGGTTACTGTGAGAGTGAAAAGTGGCGGTCGGCTTCCGCATCTTAACCAGAATTCTTACACGACAGCGCTTAAATTTCAGAAAACATCCACTTGACAATTGACCACATGACAGAGCTTGTTCCTGGACCAGATACTGTAGTTTCTTTCCCAAGAATAGATAAGAGGAAGATTAAGAGTTTTGGGTCTCATAAGCTGACCAATAGTCTTGCTCATCCTGTTGATGGGCAATTCCACTATAACGGAGTGACACCAAAACACATGTTGCAGTGAATGGGGGCATAACAACAGGAGGGTCTTAGAACTAAGACTACCAGTAGAGTAGCACCAGTGCAGGCACAATTACATTGTCAATGAAACTTATTACTGAAAATAATTACTTTGCTGTGCTTGGTCTATTGTTTGCATGACCTACATGTAATGATCTCCTCAATGTTCAAGAGATTCATTTCTTCAATCTCAATATGTATTTACACCAAATTACTTAATGCCGAAAAACTGAATGCAATGTAGTTATCGGTTGGATATCGCTCCATTACCAAAATAGTAACAGAGTGACCTAATTAACTTAAATAATAACAAAGCAAGGGCAACATAAATTCCCAAATAAGTGGTTTTATTAGGCCGATGTTAAGTTGATTTGGAAGAAAAAAATTCATAGGTCTTTCTTTATTGATAATTTTTGGTAATGGAGTAACAAATAACTTGATTTAAAATACTTGCATTTTTGTATAAACAAAGTTAAGATTTGAAAATATATATATTTTAAAGTTCTTATTGACTTCATCTTCATATTGTTGTTGAACTATTTTGATTAATTTTTTCAAATTTTAATGATTTTGATAAATATGTATCCCGAATTTAATCATATTTTCAGGTAAACTTTTATTTGGAGTTCATGTCCTGAAAATATAGATTATAAAAAAGAATCATCTAGTGATTTCTGAAGTGGCTTTGGATCTAGAAAGATGACCCTCTCTGTCTACGTGGAAAACACCAAACAAAAATGGTGTTACATCCTATTTATAATGTGAAATCATTTTGGCTTTTTATTCTCTATTCAGACTGATTTATGGAGGCTCTGAAGTAAACACCATTATCAGAAGAGTAACTGAGAGAGTACATTGATTAGAGTATTCCAAATGCCCCAAAACTGGCCAGGCGATGGCAGTCTTCCATGTAGTACACAGTGAGCAAGGCAACACAGCCAGACATCTTGCACATGAGGTGGAACAAACTCCAGATTCATCAAAAGACTTAATGGAAACTCTTCCACCAGAGGTTTACTTGCATATTCTGCTGCGATTGGACATGCAAAGCCTTGCGAGTGCTTCACAAACCTGCAAACAGTGGAACTCAACCATTGAAGACACAGACTGGTTGTGGCGACAGTTTTGCCACTTACAATGTGATGAATGGAGCATGAAAGAGATTCAAAGAGATAGGGGGCTTGGATATTCCTGGAAGGTCGGTAAATTTATATTTGAAAATTAATATAAATAATTTTAGGCTGCATTTGTATATATTTTTTTTGTACAGTGAATGAATTGTTAAGGTTTGCTAAATTATTGTATTTTGATGTAATTTTAGAAATTGTATGGAATTTTTTGTAATTGGTGCTTTCGAACATCCTGGGATGGAGAAGGCACACTACATAATTATTTAGATTGAGCATGGTTTATTTCACACAAGGTGTAACAACCAAGTTGGATTGTTATTGAAAAACAGCACCTTCTCGCATTGTGTGACAAGTGTGAACCTGGCTTCAGTTTTGATGATTGCCCCAGTTTAAGTTGCCCATTCAACAGTTTTCAAGTCGGGGTGTGACACAATTGATTTGAAAGTGAGGCTGCCATATAAAAAATAAAACCGACAATTGGATAACAGTCGCCCAAATAGTGGATATTTTGAAAGTAAGGCAACCCCTACAAACAGACATCAGTCTGGTTACCTCAATGAGTACACTGGAAAGTCATATACTCAGTGTATGCGTATATTGGTTGAATGCGCTGACTCTTCACTACATGGATTTCAGCCCTTGCACCAAAAGAATTACATGCCTAACATAAGTTGTACTCAGAATTAGACACAAGATGAAAGTCTCCTGAATAAAGCGTAGCGTGGTTACCATAGCCCTAACATATTTTTTAAATCTTTGACTTTTTGGTTGGAAATGTAAAAAAAAGGTATGTACATGTAAATCTGCAGTAACCACAGCAGAGCAAAGGCTTACTACTTCATAATCATCTTAATACTTGGATCTGTCAAGCTATAGACTAATTCGTGCAGCTTGTTCATGGGCGTTTACACAACCGCAACTTGGCCACCGCACGCGTCATAATGTGACGGATTCAAAAGGCTAAAAGCATTGTTTTCACAACCTGCAGTTCCCCTATTTCACTCCCAGAAGCTCGACAATAGTCTGCATACATTATGCATGCTACTTTTCTTCTATTATAATGGTTGCGGTACCCGCTGCTAATAGGATTCAAACTGCCTCTAGCTGCTGAGCAATCTCGGTTAACCCGGTAGTCTAGTTGATAAGACATCTACTTTAGAATGGCGGGAGTCATGGGTTAGAATACCACCTGAGGAGCATGCCTGTGGATTTTTTTTCACAGGACTCGGAAAGTACTGAGTATATTATAGTGCTTAACACACTTCGGTGTGTGTGGGTTTTTTGGGGGGGTGGGGGGTTTAAATATGTATACTTTTTATTCTATCAACCTGTTCCTTCCTTCATACTATAAAACGTTTCCCTTATTTAGGAACCTGCTTTTACTCTGGTGTATTTCTTCCTCATCAAATTCAATCAGTGCTTTATCTTCTTTTTGTCTTTTCAGGAATCCTTCATACGGAATTGTGGCCCACGTGCAATTAGACGTAAATGGATGGAAGGTGTTTTTAGTAATATTGATATGTATGACAAGTATCTACGGCCCTTCATGTGTTGCATGGATGTTGAGACATGGGGACAGATCTTCGAACTGGAACTGAGTAGATGAGAAGGAGAATGGAACTATGGAAAGGAATACAATGGTTTTGTTTTAAGCATTTTTTGGAAACCCAAAAATTACATCTGCAGTGAACATTTACAAAAACATGTGTTAATATCACCTAGTTTTTAATTGCAATATTAAATCAGTTAATAATTTGAATATCTCATAATTTTGTCAGTGCTACACTGCCTTGTAATTGAAAATTTGTTATTATTTTATGAATGGATAAGATTTTTTGGAAGAGTTTTCTTGTCATTTTCTGATAAGAAGCATTTCCTGAATAGAAAATATTGATTTTTACTCTCTGCTGGATAGGGTACATATTAGATCTTGGCAAAAACAAGTCATTCCTCTGGTAATGAACACTAATGAGCCAGCTCAACAAATCAAAGCACTAGTTGTTCCAAATCCAAAAATCAAAGCACTAGTTGTTTCAAATCCAAAAAACAAAAAGAACTGTCAAAAAAGCCTGGTGAAAATTTACTCTAAGGCAAGTGTGTGAACAGTGCCCTCTATAGCATCACCAAAAACTAGCATGAACTCTTTCGACATGTAAATTCAAGTTAATGAATAAAAAGTTTTTATCAAGTTTTTTAACTTACCGGCAACCGGTTCAAGGCAATCTACATGAAAAGGCATTCAAATGATCTTGCCTTTAATATATTTTATATTTATACAAATTCAGAAGTGTAGATTGGTTTTTACACATAATTTGTTTTGTAACATATTAATTATATGATTTTAAACTTAAATATATATTATGAATGAATAACTGTACACATTGTGGTGTTTGAATCAAACATAATTTCATCTTTTAATTGGGTAGAATGATAAGGTGACAATTTGATTTTTACAAATCTATTAAAGATTCTTTATCATATTTTATTGCAGTATCGTGGAATGAATGTACTAAATTAGGATGTTTCCTTATTGAAGGGAAGGCATGTGATGTATACAAAAGTAATGAAACAAATATTTCTTGTACTGAACCCATTTTCAGGCCTCTACTCATCACAGATCTGAGCTTACAGTGCCGATAAATGTAGAAAATTGTAAGCAGTGCCATGAAACTTGACTCAGTTTGTACAAGCAGAATGATCAGGGAAAAACATGGAACTTAAGTGAAGGCACATTTCGATTTGTTTAATATACAAAATCATAATCCAACTTTGGGCCTGCTTGATCTTAAACTGATTCCATTTTGGTAAAGCATTTGGAATCACAATAAATGGTGTTTTGATGTATTTATTGTTAAGTTTTCTTGAAATCGGGATGATTACAAGAATGCACATCACCCAATTTCTATAATTTTCCTCATAAACCTCTCAAAAAAAGAGTCTTTGGTGCGAGTCGTTGAGTTTTGTTAATATTGTCATTAGTGACTAGGAATATTTAAGCATTTACCAATGGTATAGACATGTTTTTTATATTTTAAGAATGGCTTATTTTGAATGAATATAGGTAGAAGAAAACTTATGAGTCAGTTCTCAATCTAGTTCTTTATTTGATAACTTATAAAAAAATTCAAATTCCATTCTTGTGATCAAATACTGCGGCTGCTTCCTGCATGTATTTCAGGTAAACTGGCAGTTAACATGATGCAAACATTTTGTTCAAATGAATGCAAACAAAACCAAAGTCGAGTCCCTTTTTGTACTATGAAAATGATTAGTCATGATTGCTATGGTACACAGGGTATAAGACAAAGATTGTTGCAGCATACTTGGGGTCCATTTGGTCCAACTGTAGAGGATCTTACTTCAAAACACCAAAAACAAAACAGGAAGATCCTGTATGTGTAACTTCAACACCCAAATGTGTGGACTTGGTATGCATGTTCCCTGCAGTACCATAAATTCTGCAGTCACACAACATCCTGGAGAGGATTTTAAAGAATTTGTGGAACCATAAGGGTTAATGAGCTATGATACTATCAATGTTGTCCCCATGCTTTCCTTCATAAATCTGTTTACAGCAAGCAACAAATAAGAACTTGTGTTACCTAGAGATACAAGAGAAGACCATGTAACCTGTCAAAACTTAAAAGAATACAAAAGTGCCATAGAGCCTGGGCAAAACAGCTCAATAGAAGAAAACAAAGACCCTGACATTTTATGGAATTTTGTACTGTTGGTTTTTATCAACTTTTTATATGAAGAAAAAGACCAAGCAAATGCAAGTCATTTGTTGTCAAAAATTAAAAGCCCAGAATGTCCTTCTGCGGGCGTCAATTCTTTATTTACGCTGAGACAGCCATAATGTGGGCCGACCTGTCATCAACATACCGGTATTAACAGGCCAACACAACCTTATGATCGGATGTTGGAACATAGGTGTGTCGGAACATAGGTTAAGCTTTGTTGATAGATAGATCCGTGTAGATGGTAGGGTTGAATTAGATGGCTTCGGTTTGAAGTAATTATTGATAGTCCATTAGTGGACGGTTATTTTGATTGCGATCCTTATTTGTGACTTGTTCTTCCAATACGGAAAGTAGGTTTTCGAGTGGTTCATCTTGACCTTCGTCAAAGCCAGAGTCGTTGGGAATGGGGGAGAGATCCGACAACTGAACCAACACTAACTGATAACAGAATCAAGACAGTCAAGCACACAAACAGCCCCCTCTAGCGACCACGGAATAAAAAATAAGGAATGTCTTGCAGCAAGGCTATTATCTCATATGTACGACTTAATTATCTCGTACATACAACTTAACTGTGTCATACGTATGACTTAATTATCTCATACGTACGACTTAATTATCTCGTACGTACTACTTAATTATCTCATAAGTATGACTTAATATCTCGTATGTACGACTTAATATCTCGTACGTTCGACTTATTATCTCATACGTATGACTTATTATCTTATTATCTTGTATTTTTTGTTTTTGTCTTAAATGTTGCATAGATTAGATCTTAAGAACATGTAATAAAATAAAATATAAAAAAACTATATTTTCTGCCAGCAAACGTGTTAGATGGAGGCAAGCAACATGTTTTAAACTGTTTTTCAAGAAAACAATTTTGACAAACAAAAATTGTATTTTTACAGTTACAAACTTAATTAAAACAAATAATTTAAATCTAAGGTACATAGGTACTTAATAAAACACTGAAAGAATTGACACATGATGGGTTTACCAAGAATGCTGTATCAGAACACCAGTTTTCACTTGTAACATTAAAATTATTATATTATGGTTCAATAACAAACTGCATACTTTCAGTCATGTGAGTGACAACAATACAACAACTAAATCAAAGTCTGAATCATTTTAATTATTCAAAACCCCTTTAACAACACAACAACATCTCTAAAATAACAATTCTAAGAACAGTTTTAAAGAGCTGACATATAATAAATTCAATTCAAGTACATTATTTCAATGCTGTCCTTGAAAAAAGCATAAATGTATTATGGGTTTTGAGGCACTGCATGGTGAGGTATCAATGTACATTTGGATTGCAGTGACATTATGTATAAACATGGCGGTAGAAATAGATACATCTATTTCACAAAAGAAGGGTGAAATGACCGACCATTAAGATAGAAGTTTGTGTGGGTTGTTTTCTGTACATGGAGTGTGCAAGAGAACCATCAACCTTCTTGGAAATGAGTTCATCAAGGGAAGGTAATGAATCAGATGTCTCTATTTCCATGGTAAACTGTTGTTAAGATGACAGAGAAAGTCGTCCAGGTTTTCAGAGCCATGTGACCAAATGATGAACATCATCAACATATCAAAGCCACAGCTTGGGTTTGAGTCAAGCTGTACCCTAGCTTTCCGTTCAAATTTTCCATGAAGACATTCGCTAGGACAGGGGAAATTGGCAACCTAAGTAGTCCCCCGAATTCCGAAATCTACTCCGCAGTAGTAGAAGAAATAGCAGCACAATTTCTCACAAGAACAATCTACACAGCAAAGTACATGTAGATATATACATGGTGTTACTGCAAACAAAATACACACAAATAGGCCTATATATTGTTTGTAATAAGTTGAATTATAACATTACAGGTACATTAAGTAGCAAATAATACAAAGGACAACATTTAGGTTTGAGTGAAGCAAAAATGTAGGTGCAGAAAGCGAGGCAGGACTGGGCAAAGTACTACAAAAGATACATGTGTGCATGCAGTTGCTGAGGCATACAAACACAAAATTAATGAACAAAAAATTGAAAATCATGAATATGCATCAAGAAGGTGCTTTTTTTAATTTGCTGACAAATAATAATAGCCTTTGAGGGTGACTTTTTAATAGATTCACTAAGACTGTTCAAATAATTCACACCACGCTAGATAAGAATTTTTTTAAACAATGACGTTTTATTGTAACAGGCATTGGTGTTTGTACTTGAAGCACTGCGCACACACATAGGGATCCAGCATTTGGGGTACTTCATTGTTAAACTTATTGTCACTTATTGACACTCATCCCATTGTTTGTATACCCAGTATGTTAGCATGTCCTGGACGAGCGGTCTAGAACACTTGACTCAAGCTCTGATGCTTTTGATCAGCAGTGTTGGGGTTTCAGTCCTGGTCTTGACACTTGTGTCCATTAAGCAAGCCGCTTTTTCAAGTGCCTTGAGTTGAGTATCTTATTGGTAGATACTTGTGCTATATAAGACTTCATTATTATTATCTTTAATTATTAAATTACATCCAAACCACCATTTGTTACATTTTGGTCTAGTTAACCTTTTACCATAAATTTATTTTTAATTATCACCATCTACCCAGATTTAGCTAATTAATTGATTTTTTGACTCAATGTCTAGAAAAAATAATACAAACAGAAAGTTGGTTTTGTTTCACAGAGTTGAACATACTGTATTATCATGGAAAGTTTACACTAATGTCAATTCAGGATATGACCTTTACTTTGATCTTGTTGGTTTTATGGACGTAGGTCAAATCTTACGGTCATTTGTGGATGTTATGATGGACTTTTTGTTACAAGCCCCTTTTGGCCATTATGGACTCTAAAGGAATTTACATAAAAATCTGAAAAACTGAAATAAGCCATCAATGTACACTCTTCTTATGGTATCCATTGACTGTCATGTATCTGGAGAAGATGATGTAGAGCAGCCGATACCATGTAAGCTGACTGGCATGAGCAAGCATTGCTCGCTGAAATGAGAAAATCAATGTTAATCAATGTATGGTTACAGGTAGAATACAGGATTTGTATTCATAAAAATACATTTTTATAAATAATATCAGGCTGAAAGCTTACTGACTATGATGTTCGTACCAGTACCAATCTTCCATAGAAATATTTCTGTCTGAAATACTGTCAATGTTGTGAAAATAGACTATCGAGACCCCCTTTTTAATTTTGATTGTAACAATCGAAATAAAGGACAATGTGTTAACATGCTGGAAAATGTGCATGTTTTTTTTCTCCCGACTCAGAAGTCGGTTTGAGCACAAATTTTCAAAGTTTTTTTTTTTATGTATATAATAAATCAGACAAAGTAAAGAACACTGCACTATCAGCTTTACCAATCCTAGTTACCTCACTGCACAAATTTCATGTGAATTTTGAGTTACATGTATCTTTACCACATTTGCCCAATGCATATAAATGTTGTTCACTAGCAAACATCAGTAACTGAAACTGTTTTTTTCTATAAAGATGAGACAATATGTTTACCATTGTATTTACAAATATGTTGGAATTTAACAAATGTTGGAATTTAAAAATAGTAAGAAACCTTGGTTTTGATTGTTTGAGTTCAACTCATGGAGTGTCGTGGCCGAGCGGTCTAGCCCGCCGAACTTAAGTTCTGTAGTGTACAGCATGTGGGTTGAATCCCGGCCTGGCCAGTTGCGACACTTGTGTCCTTGAGCAAGACACTACCGTAATTGCTTTGTCCTTCGGATGGACGTTAAGCCATAGGTCCCGTGTACTAGGATGGGTAGTGCATGTAAAAGAACTCAGAACACTTATCGTGGAAGAGTAGGGGTTTACCCCGGTGTTTCTGGTTTACATAGCAAGCATCCTTATTATATACAGGTTTCCTCGGGCTTCCGAGCTACATTGATTAACTTTTTAAGTTCGCTTTTGAGGCATCCTTGGTTTCATTACCAGAAATTAATAATAATAATAATGATAACTTAAATATATGAAGTGCTTCTTTCCAAACAGTCAAGGTCAGGAAGGAGTTCCCCTAAAATGTTTCCATTCTGATTCCACAGTTGCACAATAATTGATGAATAAGTTTAAATAAAACTGTTCAACACTCGACTTGATTCTGCTTTCTCAACAAGGTTCATTTGAACTGGAGGACCTAGAAGTTTCATTTGTTTATTGACCAAATCAACCTGGTGAGCTGCCAATTACAGGAAAGGACAATATAAGGGAACATTCATATTCATGTATAAATATAGTTACAAAATTAAACTAGATGTAAGTTTTTGTTACATCACAAAAAGTAGGTGATGGTAGTTGAAATAGTTATTTGGTGTATTAAAAGTTAAATCAAATAAAGTAGTTAAATATGAGCATAAATTCCATTAAATGGAGCTGAATAATAAATTCAATAATAATAATTTTAATGGAACTTCCAGTTACAGGGAGCGAGGTCAAACCAGGTCACTAACAACTATAAAGAATTTCATGCATCAAAATTCCACATTTAATGCAAAGATTTAAATCATAACATCCATGGTTCTAAAGATATGAGTTGTTGAAATAATACACTTTGATTAAGCGCTATTTAAAGACCCATGATGTCATCATAACAGTACTGCTAAATTCTTATCTGGACATTGAGATTTAAGTATGTGCTAAGGGTTATTTCAATGAAGACTGTAACTATTTCAATTAAATTGAAATAGTTATTTGATCTTTTAACATTAAAAACAACTAAAATATTTGAAAAACATTAAATGGAGCTTTATTATACATTTTATTTGAACTTCTACTTTTAGTTTGAATAGGAAGCGAGGTCAAATCAGATCTTTTACAAATTTAAAGAAATTCTTACATCAACTTTCACATTATGATGCAAAGATTTAAATCATAACATCCAAAGTTCTAAAGATTTTGAAAGATTTTGAAGATTTTTGAAATAATAAACTTTGATTTTAAGCATAACTTGAGAGTATTATTTTACTAGATGGGTTGCAACATTTGGTGACAATTTCTATTTTGGCCTGTAGGGGTGCACACCACTAAATCACGAAAAAATAGTCCATTGGCCTCATGAATATTTTGTATGCCCTCCAAATATTCCATACTAGAAAGATTTGAGGGCCAATTGAAAGAGGTACAGTGCAAAATCTTTGCACAATTGTGACATGGGGATTGTTGGCTTCTAACTTCAGGTATTTTGGATGACCTGGGCCCTGAAAAAAATGGTCCTATTTGCTCGTAGGTGAAGGACCATTTTTCAAGAAAAAGCTCGGACGTTTTGAAATTTATACAAGTGTAGGGGTGTTTTTACTTGGACAGAGAATAACTCGACGGGCCTTGGGACTACCTGTCAAATTGACAAGAGGGTGGAAGTTTAGGACTCAATGAATACTTTTCTTTTTATTTGACATCGCTGTCAGACTTCTAATATTTTTAAAGTATTTTTGAATATATATTTTTGAATAACCCATCTATTGAAAAGCCTGGGGGTCAAGCGTTATTTCATACACAGAGACCATGTCTAAATTCCAGTCCATAATGTCTGCAAACCTCAAAACGAGGCCCGGGTTATTTTGTATTCAACTTCCGGTTCCGAGCGAAGACAAGGTCAAATTGGGGTCTTGTCAATACAACTTTATAAAGTATGTTAAGAACTTCCATATGGCGTATAGATTGAGAAAAATAACTTAAGTAGTTCAGGATACATGGTTTTTTGAAATATTAAACTTTGAAAATTTATCAATGGACACTCTGTATTAAACACTAACAACCCATGGGGCCAAATTGGCTGCACACACCTTGAACATAGACTATGGACATCGCATGATTATGTATGTCAGAGGGTGCATCAATGTCACACAGCCACATGCAACACACATGTACATGTACAAGGTAAGCATTGGTCTTTGATCTTTCTAGCCAGGTTTGACAAGCTTGGATGCACACATACCAATGTACAATGTCCTTGTGCTTTAGTGTCTGATTTTGACAGGAAGTAAAGGTCAAACTGGTATCATCTCAGTGTAAAGGTTTGAAATTTTGAATTAATGATAAGCAGTTCTTGAGATATGAATTTTTGAATTTTTTAAATTTTAACATTCCAGTTTGATCCGGAGGACAAGGTCAAAATGGGGTCATATTAGTGAAGCCTTTATTTGGTTTTAAAGATCTTTCTGATGATGTATAGATTGTAAAAATCCATTGTGTAATTCAGGAGTTAATAATTCTTTTAAATAATAAAATTTGATTTAATGTAATTTGACACCTAACAACGTCATTATTTAAGTACCAACTTCATGTTGTGGTTCAAGTATATGCCAAATTTCAAGGTTCAATTCAATTTCAATCTTGACTTATCTTAAGGAGAACAGTTTGGCGGAATAAATTGGTGAAAAGTAACACAACGCTCTTTCTGGGACATTAAAACGTGATTTTTTTTATCGTGTGAAAAACGGCACTTTCTTTTTAATTTAACTTTTGTTTGACATGGTCATTGATAGTCAATTTTTTTTTTCAAATTTCACAAAAAAGCTTTGATATATGTTATCTATTGATAACATGTTATCTATTGATAACATATTTACGATAAAATTTTGTTCAAAAATTTTTGAGTTCGAGAAATTATTACAATTTTAAAGTTTTTGTTGTATAGTTCGTTCAAATGTGATGACGTCATCATTAAAAAGCCCTTGAGCAAAACTACATTTCCTACTCTGAAACCATGTCCAAATTGCCAAAATGCCTGCAAGTATGAACTGCTTCATAAAACAATCACACAGACAACAATGCACTCAAGATTCTACATCCAAGAAGGACTTGTGTGATGACACTAACCTGTGATTTCCACATATCCCATGGAGCAGTGAGAAACATATGTCTACTCAGTAGGATACTGAAGGGAATGTCCAGAAAGATCAAATACTTTCTCAAGATGGAAACACTCTGAAGGAAGTATAGTTTAGTGCCTGCATACAAATAAAATCAAACTGATATTTATTGCATGAAATTTCTTCTTATGGGATACAAAGGATGTGTTTCAATACATACCAAAACATAGTATGATCAGGGACTAATTTCATAAGGGTGTTAAGCTGAGCATAGAATTATTATGATTAGCAAAACCAGAATACCAGCTAAAATATTGTGTAATGTTAATTACTTGTGACTGGTACTTTGCTAACTTTTGCTTATCAAGTTAATTTGTTAAGTAAGTTTTTCTGCTAAACAGCAGAAATTTAGCCCAGTTGACCTTTTTGGTAAACTATCTTGGTTTTCTAATGTATATAAATGACTTGAATCACATTTTTGATGACTCCGACTTGAGTCACAATGAACAATGACTTAGACTCACACTCAAGTTTCAACCATCTGGACTCGGACTGGAACTCCATAGTTGGGACTTGAGACTCAAAAGCAAACTATTAATTATTAAATTAAACAAATAAATCTCTTGCAGAATAGTGAAGAGTGAATAGTCCAATTATCTGTTTGAATTGCTAAAAAAAACTACTGTTTCAAGAGTTGTGAGCTTCATAGTTAACATGCTGAACTCCTGCAGTGGTGGTCTTCATCAACAGTCTCAATAAAAATATTATTTGTTGTTTGTGAATTGTAAATTTTAAAGAGGTTTTTAACTTAGTAACAATTGATACAAGTAATTAAGTCCACATATTCAGTATTTTTCCCCCATTTATGCCCACTATTAAACCTTGATGTATATTTCAGTTAGGTTTTGGTTATTGACTTCAAACTTCAGTGATGTATGACTCAGATTCAGACTCGACCCAAATGACTCAAGACTTGGACTCAGACTCAACACTGAGGACTCACAGTTGGATTCAAGGATTGAGGGCTCGACTACAAGACACCCAAATTGATGCTGGAAGGAAAATGTCAGTGAATAAGTGAATAACATGCAAACCAATAATTAATTGTTGTTTATCAAGAAACGTTGCAAATATTTCTTCTGTTAGATACTGGCATTTCACTTTATTTCATAAAAAGAAAACAATGTTTGGGTTGAGATTAAGAGTTGTTTATCAATGAAAAAATATCTGATCCAAACACAAGTCAGCCTGAGACTTTGTTTCTTTTTTCGATTTAAGAAGACACCTAAAAAATGTCCATGAACAAAACAAAATACAATGCAAGGTCCTCCAAGTACCCCATAATTTTTTTTATTAATTTGATGATGAATTGAACAAATTTTAGAGTACTACATAACCCTCAAAATGCTACTAAACCATTGGATTATGATTGAGTGTTACCTTTTGTTAGTTTGCCAGATTCCATCATGTTCCTGCATAAAGAGTGGGAAAGGACAAGAAACATAGTACAATGACTAATAGCAATTCCATATTGTTAACAAGATTATAAAACATAACAGAATCTCAAGCAACCAAATAACAAAATAATTTCTATAGGCCTATAGAGCTTTATCTATAGCCCCTTGCACACTAGTCTATTCCCCGGGGGCATTCCCAGGGAATAACGGCCGGTCCTTTCAGAGTTGGATCCCTTTACCCCTGGTCTGCCCCAGCAAATGGGCAAACCTCTGGGGATAGCCACCCCAGCTCTGGAGTAGGGGCAAGTGGTAAGATCACCGGGGAATTGCTAATTCCCCTGAGAATAATTGCTAGTGGAAAATCAAAGCGGGTTTTGCTTACCCCAGTTTACGTGGTGGACTGTGACAAATCAGAGTGCAAAAAATAAACAGCCAAAGTCAGGAAAACCGCGCTAAATGTAAAAGGTGCAAGGTCTGTGTTCTAGCATGGATGAAAGGATAGTTATAGCAATTTTTGTTTTTACACATTTGTATTGAAGAATTCATGAATTTTTGTTGCATTTTAAAGAAATTTCATAAGAACTGAAATACATCTTGTGTTATACTTTTTAAAGAATTTGTCAGTGTTCGAAAGTTACAATTTTAACAGGCTGAATTTGGAATTGGTTCAAATGAGGTCGTCTCCACTGAACTTTCATTACACGTTTATAAAGTGTACGGGATTGCACACTTCCAGTGAGTTAGCTACAGTAATTACTTCCACCAACCAAGAAATTCAGTGTGGTTTGAGATTTTTGATATATAGTGTGAAACGCACAACTGGAACCCCGGGTATTAAAGACCCTGGGAATATGCATGTGGGGACAGTGTGAAAGTGTTCAGGGGTAACCGTGGGGTAAACAAACACCCCGGGCCTCCCAGGGTGGTAATTCTCAGGGGATAAAACATACAGTATGAAAAGGGTTTATGCATGTTTCAAAGCACTCATTATTTTACAACAGGTAATGTATACAGGCAATGTAAATGTATACAAGTTGCTGCAGTGCAATTTAAAGCTAACCAGAAACACCAAAGCAAGCCGGGTTCCTTAATGTGCTTTACACAACACGCAGGACCTACAGCTTTACGTTCCACCTGAAGGACAAAGCAATTCGTTTAAAAACAATTTAAACAAAATGGTATATTAACAACATTTACCACAGTAAAAAAAATTAATTGCACATGTTGACATCATACATTCAACAACAAAAAATATCTCAGGAGAAAAATTTTGGTACATGTAGTTAGTGTCTTGCTAAAGGACAACAACACTAGAAGTTGAGTCCGGTACACTCGACACTCCCATTCTGTTTTATTGTGAACTAAGGGTATGAATGAATGTGATCTTCAAAAATACATTTACTTCATGGGAGAGTGTTTTATATTGTTCTAATAATCAACATTAAGTTCAAGATAATTGCATGGATGGCATAAGCATTGACTTCAACTGTCTGTTACCTAAGTAGTTTTAGTAGACTTAGGTAGCTAATTAAATACCCAGCTTTGGGACAACTTCCTTCCTTGGGTGTATTCAGCCACATAAAGGTCAAATTTGTATATGAGCCAGGTTTTAAAATTTTACACTGTGAGGATGATAGTGTTGGTAAAAAAATGCAATACCTTACTGCAGTATAACATGCTACATGATTCTTATGGCCACTCACACCAGAGGCATCAAATGTTACAATCTATAGAAGAAAAAGTGTTTGATTAGAAAATTAATTAATGAGGTCAATGCTTTGAATTAATTTACAGTCAAGCAATGTTTCTCATAGCTGATGAACTAAATGAGTTGGTTTAAAATTAAAAAGGAAAACTGCAATAATAAATCAGATATTTATAACGCGCAAAACAATTCCACCTAGAGGGTGCTCAAGGCACTCACAAGAAAACAAAAAAAAAGTTATTAAACATGTCGTGTCCTTAAGTTTAAAAAAAATTTTTTTATGGAAGTCGCCAGACACACAAGGCCAGTAAGCCACTCGAAGTGTGGGCTACAAATCAACTGTTTTTGTCCAGGGGCCGTTGCCACCTACTCCTGGGGCTGAAACAGGGTTACCCCCTTCACAGTCCGTAAGGATGTTGGCTTGGGTATCATCCATCAGAAGCCTGGCTGGTAGAGCAGAAGGCTCTACCTCCCCAACTTTTACGAAGCAATTATGGTTAAGTGCCTTGCTCAAGGACACAAGTGTCATGACCGGGACTCGAACCCACACTCCGATGACTCAGCCACCAGAGCTTGAGTCCAATGCACTAACCACTCCGCCATGACACGCCATAAAGTGTGTCTTTAGTTTGCTCTTGAAATCGTCAACAGTCTCACATGTCTTCCCTGAGTTAGGAAGTTTGTCCCACAAGCGAGGAGCAGTGGAAGCAAATGCTCAATCAACCCATGATCCTTTTGACTTGGGGACAAACAGAGAGAGATCACTGAAAGACTGCAGACCGAAGCGAGATGGCTTATGGATGTTGATGAGAGAAGCAATGTACTGATGTCTGGAAAACTCTAATGCACTGAGGGTGGTGAAAAGGACTTTTTGTGCTGTTCAACAGGCAACCAGTGGAGGCTTCTTAGGACTGGCGTAATGTGCAAGTATTTCTGTGTGTTTGTGACTAGACAATAGACCGATTGCGCGACAATGTTTACATGCGGTCACGTGACCTCCTATCAAGTATGACACCATACAGCTGATGAAAAAATACGTGTAAAGAGATAGGCCGTGACACAGAGTGAGTACGAAAACAGTCGATTTTACTTTCGTTAAGCGATGAGTTAGTTAATCAGCCCCTATTATTTAAAGTAGTATGTTGTGGCATTAATTTAAATCACATCTCTGTTTCATAATTTAACAGATTTCTTCTAAAAAGTGGTTTCTTTAGCCATGCACTACCAGCGTCGGACAACTATTGTAGCCACCCGTCGGTTATTTTGTTTGTAATGTTGGCCTAAATCATTGTAAAAAAGGATAAAAAACGTTGGAAAAGTGAGCATTAATACCTAGCCGTGCAGAATTTCAAATAGGCAAAGGAATCACACAGTTTTGGAAAGCAATTTCTTTGGAGGATTTCAGCTTCAAAACTTTGACATTTTTGTGTTGAAAAGTGTGTGGTGATCGCGGCCGTCTGGCTTAGCGTTCAGTCGTGCACTGTACACATCTGTGCACATGTATACGGTACTTTTACAATTTTCAAGACCTGCTGGAACTGTCCTTACTGGCTTTATTCAGCCACTTGAAGGTCTTTGGTACAAACTCTGGAATATCTTTCACAGATTTTGAGCAAGAAAAGCCTTGATCGAATAAACTAAATGCATTAATCATAGTGTAATGTACCACCCTTTCCAATGGAGGATTACGTGTGTGTTTACATTATACACCCAACAGGGGTCACGTGAAGTAGGTCGGGCAATCGGTCTATTCCCCCAGTGTGCAAGCTCTCACATACACAGAGTTTGTTCAGTCGTGCACTGTACACATCTGTGCACATGTATACGGTACTTTTACAATTTTCAAGACCTGCTGGAACTGTCCTTACTGGCTTTATTCAGCCACTTGAAGGTCTTTGGTACAAACTCTGGAATATCTTTCACAGATTTTGAGCAAGAAAAGCCTTGATCGAATAAACTAAATGCATTAATCATAGTGTAATGTACCACCCTTTCCAATGGAGGATTACGTGTGTGTTTACATTATACACCCAACAGGGGTCACGTGACGTAGGTCGGGCAATCGGTCTATTCCCCCAGTGTGCAAGCTCTCACATACACAGAGTTTGCAAAGGCACATTACATCAGGCGTGACGTTTGACCCTTGAAAAAGAGTCACAGGCAAACCAGTGATTCATTACATCAGGCATGACGTTTGACTCTTGAAAAAGAGTCACAGGCAAACCAGTGACTCTTTACATCAGGCATGACGTTTGACCCTTGAAAAAGAGTCACAGACAAACCAGTGATTCATTACATCAGGCATGACGTTTGACCCTTGAAAAAGAGCCACAGGCAAACCAGTGACTCATTACATCAGGCGTGACGTTTGACCCTTGAAAAAGAGTCACAGGCAAACCAGTGATTCATTACATCAGGCGTGACGTTTGACCCTTGAAAAAGAGTCACAGGCAAACCAGTGATTCATTACATCAGGCATGACGTTTGACCCTTGAAAAAGAGTCACAGGCAAACCAGTGACTCATTACATCAGGCATGACGTTTGACCCTTGAAAAAGAGTCACAGACAAACCAGTGACTCTTTACATCAGGCGTGACGTTTGACCCTTGAAAAAGAGTCACAGGCAAACCAGTGATTCATTACATCAGGCATGACGTTTGACCCTTGAAAAAGAGTCACAGACAAACCAGTGACTCTTTACATCAGGCATGACGTTTGACCCTTGAAAAAGAGTCACAGACAAACCAGTGACTCTTTACATCAGGCGTGATGTTTGACCCTTGAAAAAGAGTCACAGGCAAACCAGTGACTCTTTACATCAGGCATGACGTTTGACCCTTGAAAAAGAGTCACAGGCAAACCAGTGACTCATTACATCAGGCATGACGTTTGACCCTTGAAAAAGAGTCACAGACAAACCAGTGACTCTTTACATCAGGCGTGACGTTTGACCCTTGAAAAAGAGTCACAGACAAACCAGTGACTCTTTACATCAGGCATGACGTTTGACCCTTGAAAAAGAGTCACAGGCAAACCAGTGACTCATTACATCAGGCGTGACGTTTGACCCTTGAAAAAGAGTCACAGACAAACCAGTGACTCTTTACATCAGGCATGACGTTTGACCCTTGAAAAAGAGTCACAGACAAACCAGTGACTCATTACATCAGGCATGACGTTTGACTCTTGAAAGAGAGCCACAGAAAAATGTACCAACCTGAAGTGCTTTAAATAGGAACGTTTGTTTTTAAAATACAAATATTTAAAATTAGTTAGAGAAAAGATTGGCTCTTACCATGTTAATGTTATGTTTCTTCACAGATTGTAAGACATGATGACCTACTACATCTGAATCCCAAACTACCTCTGGATCATCTTTTAATCTTCTGAAAATTAAAACAAAGCAAAAAAAAAATTGTGTGAAAATCCATGCAAAGTTTCAAGCAGCAGACCAAATCAAGCTAACTATACAACAGTGCATGCTTCAGTAAAATATCAAATTTTGTCCAAGTACCAATGTGGAATTTTATAAAAGCAATGAGTAAAGCATTCAAAGTCATGCACTTGGACATGTTGGAGTGGGAAATCATGTCTCTATAATGGCTAAACTGAGGAATAATTGTGTAAAGTTTGTAGATGTGAAAAGGTTAAATATTTGTCAGTGCAAGACTGTTTCTCCTTGATCAATGTTATTATACACCAATAATATTGATTATAATTCTTACTCATCATTTAGCACATTGATGTTCTCTACATCTTGTAGACCAAGCATGCAACAACTGGCTTTAAGTTCCTTGGTTCTTACAGCCCCATGCTTGTAATAATCACCTGCAAAAAATGATAAAACACAGTCAAGTCAAAAAAATAGTTTTCAATCCAAATTTTTCAATTAAATTGCTTAACACTCAAACTTAGTGTATTTTTAAGAGAAACAAAATCCACATTGCAATCTGATGTATGTTTTTGTATATTTTGTGGGTCTCAGCTAAAGGGAAGTAAAAAATAATCTCAATTTTAAAAAGGTATTTAGAGTGAAAAAACGGTATTTTAAATTGTGTGGGCTTTTGGTGTTAATGAATAGGCTTAATTTTTGGAAAAAGCAAATTTGTATCATTTGGTATAATGCATCAGAATAATTTCCATACTGATCTATATTTTGTTATCTTCTAATATAAATGTTTACTTTCCAATACAGTGTACAATTTTTTTGTCATCTCAATTTATCTTTAATTAACCACATTTCAATTTACAGGAATTTTACAGACAACAAAATCAGAGAAAAACATTTGCAATGTAACTCATTGCATACGTGCAATGTAACTACTGCCAAACAAAACCATGCAATATCTTTAAACAAATTATTTGTACATTGAACATGCAAAAAAAAATAGGTCTGTGTTGGGATGTTTAAGGAGTGTTTCGGCTCACATCGACACAATACAACCCAGACAGAACCCGCACTAAGCCCATTGTCATTCAATTTTCACAATAGAAAACAACTTTTTGGTGTCAAAAAAGGTACAACAGTTAACTACCTGAGCATAGCACGTTTCAGAATTGCATTGGCAACTGTATTGAACCTAAAGGTTGATATACAGAGCTACAAACAATTTCCACACAAAAAGAAAGCATCAGACCATGTATATCAAATGCATACTAATATCTTGATATTGATATCTTGATTTTGGCAAATGGTTGGAACATGGTGTGTTGGAACATACAAAAAGTTAACAATTACCCCCAATCCATCCTCTAGTATTGCCTGATTTGGATAGATTCTTCACTTCGCATACAAGTCACCCATTCTTTACATAGTTTGTTATTTATCCTCAGATGAAGTGTATCAATATTTGATGGATGTGATGGAATGGGATTAGAAATTATGTGCAATACATACATATGTCCGACATGCAGTAGTTCTTCTCACTTTCATATCAGCCTGCATGTGCACAGGCTGCTTTGGATTGCAATGGATACAGTACTTATAACACATTGGGTGTAAGGGTAAAATCTAAATAACATTTCTGATGCAATTATTAGATTAATGGAATAATTTGTGTATCCACTGCTACATGTACAATGTTAGTACAGAATTTAAACTGAACTCTTGTCCGAACTGGACATGCTAAGTGGTTTATCTCCTAACCATGTTGAACAGGTTAGTCAAGATGATTTGACCAGATGCAATTTTCCCCCGAATTTAGTGTAATTTAGAGTCTCTGGTTTGGACTACTTTGAATTATAAATTCTTAAAACCCTGTCAACCATGATGTACATTTGTATCATTGTGACTTGAGGTGCAAAACTGATATTCATAAATACCTGAGACAGTTTATCCATTCTGATAAGTTTTTTGAGACCGAAAGTGGTGATTTTTTAAAAGTTTATTTCTCGAACATGTCATGCATGCGTGACTTGCGAGGGGCCTGGTGGCCGAAAATTACACTCGCCTTCGGCTCGGGCAATTATCGGCCACCAGGCCCCTCATCGGTTTTAAACAATAGTTAAAAACCTCTTCATCACACCTTTATTCCCTTAACAAAACTCAACTAAACAAGTCATCTGTAGTAGCTTTCCTGTGTAATCAGTAAAATATGTTACTTGGTCCAGGTGTGGATTTCACAAAGCGCAAGGACTCGTCTTATCTCGAGTTAGGACGAGTAACTAGTCATAACTTTTAGGACTAGTCATGAGTTAGAACAAGTCCTAAGTTAGGACTAGTTTTGTAAAAATCCACCCCAGGAAGCTTTAAAGTGGGACAATATCGGTTGTTGGATGCATGTTACTTCATCCAACAGTTTCAGAAACTTTTTGGTTTTCTTACAAGCCATTTACTTTGCTTTTCATGGCTAGATAAATAAGATAAGAGTCAATGAAATTTCCTTGAAGATGATTTTTAGCTTTTCAATTTGAAATATTTCTCATACAAGATATAATAAGATTGAAATTTTCCATAATCACAAAGCTACATTTTATCTGACAGCGGACTCGAACATAATTTCCTTTCTCATTCCAAAAACCTTTCTAAGATTAAAATTTCCTCACTACATATTTAAACTTATAATAAAATAATCCTACAATAGACCTTATGCACATGTCATTTGAGAAGGGCACCCTTGGTTAGAGGTTAAAAGAAGGTTGCTCATTGGCCCTCAGATGCACATACATGTGTATTTCCATTGTTTTACCTCTAAGATGGTGGCATAATGACGTCAATGCATAAGGTCTAATCGTTTACTGGAACCTACTAGCATGACAAGAGTATTTCTGATAGGCTATTGGTATTAATTACCAACTAAACAAATATCAATGATATCTATGAATGGTGTACACATACGTACAGTACTTAGCTGTACTAATCTGGTCGTTGCTACTGTATGCTGAACTTGCTGAACCATTTGATAATTTAACAACACTGTTTTCACTGTTAGGAATTCAGGCAAATCCTTACAAACAAGCAAGCAAATTTAATTCACAGATTGCTGGTTAAGTATCTCCCTGTAATTATGTTTTGGTTTTAAAAATCATATCAGACAAATTTTGTGCTTTTATGTTTGAACCCATCTATTTTCCCGTGTTTATGATTACACTAGTGAACTCATTCTTACCCCCCCCCCACCCTTTTGTCTCCCTCCTAATTACTTTTATTAGTTCAGCTTCTGCATCTCATGTCTGCATCTTGCCATCTTCTTCTTGCTTTTAACTCCATAGCAACTTGTCCAACTGACTGCTTCTGTTACACTGACATGCTTGTGTTGTGTTGTTGTGTTTTTTTTGTTCTCATTCAGGTTTAAAAAAAAACATGGCATTGAAATTTAGACACTGGCATCCATATATAAGAATGGGGGTTAGAGCTGTGCTCCAGACCTAGGTTTTAACACCGGCTGAACTGTCATTTTTACACTATGTCAATACACTGCAAAGAATAAAAGGCTTTTTGACATTGACAAAGTCGTTCCTCAATATGCAAATTAGATTTTAAATCCTTTGACGAAACGACCCGTAAATAAGTTATTGAGACAGTGATGTTATGTTTACTTCCTTTCCGAAACCCTATCCGATGATAAAGTGCTCTTACCAAAAATAGTACAAGTAGTTTTGTTGGGATTGAAACGGAGACCAGGTGATGTGATAATCATTAGCATAATCAATAAGCTTTTGGAGACCAGTGACAGTCAAACTGGAAAGCAACAGATCATCAGCATATCAGAAAACTTTATAGATAGATTGGGCAATGACAATACCAGGGCAATTCCAGGGCACTAAGACCAAGGCAATTCCAGGGCACTAAGACCAGGGCAATTCCAGGGCACTAAGACCGGGGCAATTCTAGGGCACTAAGACCGGGGCAATTCCAGGGCACTAAGACCGGGGCAATTCCAGGGCACTAAGACCAGGGCAATTCCAGGGCACTCAGACCTGGGCAGTTCCAGGGCAATAAGACCAGAAATGAGGTCTCTATAGAACTATTTAAAAATGAAAGGAGATGATAACCCTCCTTATCTGGTGCCTTTACAAATCTTAATTTTCCTGCCAATGGTGTTGTTCTATTTAACTTTCACTATGGTAGAAGCATCTCCACCAGTCACCACCGATGTAATCACATAACTCAAAAATGATATCACGGGGAATAGCATCAAATGTCCCCTCTGCATCGAGAGAGCAACAAAATACACTGTAAAGCTCATTTTTGAAAAATGACTAAAACAAATAGTTTTGATCTCACAAGACCAAAACTCAATGTTCTTAAAAAGTAAAAACATATAACAGTGTTCTTCAATATTTTCTTGTGACTCCAAGGACTAATTGAGCTTAAACCTTCACAGGTTTGTTATTTCATGTATGTTGGGTCACATAAAGTGCAGATAATGGTTTTTAAAAATTACCAATGTTATACGTGGGCTTTAAATGCAAATTTAATTCTACATTAAAAAGACGAGTTTTTAGATATTCTAGGATAAAAGAAAGCTGATTTGCATGACATGAACGTAAGTAAATTGTTCATATGGTAAAATGTATTTTCAGTTCAACTTGATGTTAACATAGATACGTTGCCCAAACAGGATGCAATCCGCAAAGTCTAAAGCAAGGCTAAATTAAATATAATACAACACATTTTACATTTACTTATTTATTTATTTATTTATTATTACTAATATTATTATTTTTATTTTTTTGCTGCAGTCAATACTGCATGTTGTCGTGTACATGTCTTTCTAGAAAACTTAGCTTTCAAAAGAAAAAAACAAACTTTTCTGACAATTACTTGCTTGAATTTTATCAGCAGTTTTATAGTAAATCTTTGTCAGAGCGGAATCACTTTTATTTACTTCCAGAGTTAGATTTACATAATGGCTGCAGTTGTGTTGCAGTTTCCTTTAATTGACCTTTTAATAATCTTATTAGTGGAGATTTAGTATTTAGTGATGGTATCCACCACTTTTGGTGTTCATACAGCTCATGGCATATGAACATTATTACCTTGGTCATTAGCCCATTTATTTAATTCCTCACACCTTCTCAGCTCCCTGGGGAGTACATTGTACAGCTTGTGCGCATCAAGCTAAAAACACTTAAAACACTCAACAGAAACATATCTGGCCCCACAGGTACCCATTTACCGCTGGGTGAAGAAAATTAATTATGGTTAAGTGTCTTGCTCAAGGACACAAGAGTCATGACCAGGATTCGAACCCACACAAGTTTTTTACATCATTGTCTGATGCTGACAGTAGTGCACAACTCAAAATAAACCTCTTGCTAGTTTATGAAACAGTAATGTTATTAAAATCAATGTCACAACATACAGCTTTAAGGGCTTAGTAACTGTGTTATTATTACCAAAATCCAACTGTTGGTGTGACTCTGTCGGTCACAGCATGCATTTGCCAGAAGTGTGCCATCAGCTGAGATGATGTAGTACCCACTACAGGTCACGTGACCACATGTAAACATTAGTCGCGCAATCGATCTATTTACTATGACTTTCTAGAAGCAAAACACATATACTCTAGATTTTTATGGAAACTGATTGTAATTGTCAGAAGTCTCTAGAAACTAGCTTATAGTAATTTATGTTAAATAGGAAAACCTATAAAAAAAGGTACGGACTGACAGAGATTTCGAGCAGGATTTGAGGCTATCAAGACTTCTGTACATCAGGACCTGTGATGTTGTTTGCAACTCATCTGTGGCGCATTTTGAGAAAGTTCTTCTTGACCGACTGAAGTGTTTGAGAGCTGAATTTAATTCCGGAAGAGACATTTTGTCAACTTAATCTACATTTCAGTATTTTGGGGTTTCTTGTTCCACTTATTTTTGCGATGAAAATCATTTGTTGGAGGTGAATTCGCCCCGCATTTCAGCTCATTTAAACCATCAAAGAACTGTTTTCGCACATTAGAGTTGTCCTTCGCTGCAGAACCTGCCCAAGTCGTTGCTCATATGATCTTAAAACTTATGGTCAGGTAAACTGGGGTAAAAACACTCACTATATTTCCACTGCTAGTAAAAAATGACAAGGTGATTTTTTAAATGGAATTTGTTTGTAATAAGAACAATATTTATAAAAAGTAATCTCGAAAAGAATTAACTTATTAATGTATCTTAAGGGTATTGCAGGTGCCGTTGAAAAAAAAATGGGGAAAAAGTTTTAAAAAGTAAATGCTAGAGGTTTAACCTATAATTATCTTTTAAATTATTTTACTTAACAAAAAAAAAAGATTTTTTATTTTTTAGTTGATATGTGTTAAGAAAGGTTCATTACATAATTATAAATGATTAAAATATTAAAACCAATTTAATATTTGCTGAATTTTATTTTAAATTGGCTTTTTCACCCCAGGCAAAATCAAGGGCCTCTGAGTAAAAATGCCCAGTAGCATTCTTAATAACGAATCCTATGCCAGTTATTTCCAAAAACCTCAATATTATTTTGTATGATTAAATATTAGCTATTAGAAGCCCACCACATATATTTATGCATTTCTGACATTTTGTTATTCAGGTTCTTTGATCAGTTAGAGCGTTTTCAACACTGGACCATGTATATTTCCACCCTTGACCACACATCCAGTGTAGCTGTGATTGGTCTTTCCTTGCTTGGGGCACTCATACATGTCATAGTGCCTAAGCATTTCCCATATATATCATATAAAGCAAACTGACATTTCATGTGGGCACAAGGTGGGTACAAAATTTACCAAAAGTCCTTCCTTCACGCCAGTAAAATTGTTTGTTAATGAGGACCCATTACACAAAAAGTGAATCTTAATACCAATTCAGACAGTAGATTCTGATAATTTGGGTACCAGTAAGTCGTCAGCAATATCAATTATCAGGGGAACATGCATATCTTATCTTGTTGATTTTGAGATATGGGCCTCTGAAATTGCCCAAACTCACCAATGCAACATCTTATAAGGGTAAAAAAGGGGCAGGGCTAAATTGTTCAAGGGGTCATATCTTAACAACGACAAGGATTTGGCGAGTTGACATGGAATGACAAGATTGAGTTTCTGGTTATTATGAGCCTACATGTAAAAACCTTGTACTTTGATGTACAGTAGTATCATAAAGGCCTTCCCAGTGATTCTGAAAACTAACAAAGAAACTACAATGTATATCGCAGTGTACAAAAGTAATGTAAGAGCCTACAGGGATGAATACAAATTATGTAACAAAATTTGAATTCTTGACAGACTGTTACATACATGTAGGCTACATCATACCTTGAGATGGTTCAGATTTAATCAGATTAGTTCTGAGATTCGAGTTTTCAAACCACCCCCCCCCCCTAAAAAAAAAACAACAACAACAACAAAAAACAATCTGGCGAAACATTAATACATTAATTAGAACAAAATTAGACAATTTAAGTACTGACTGAACAATAATCATTAGGAAAAAAAGCCAAAAACAAATGCAAGAAATTTTGATATAAGATTTGCACACAGAGGAGATATGTATTGCAGAAAACCACACATTAGTTTTCAAGTGTTTCCAAGTGGTACTGAGATATTTAACAAAAGCTTAAAAATCTGGGGGTTTTACCCCAGTTTACCCTATAAGATCTTTTCTTTATTGTACATTTGATTCTAATCATTGTACGCTTGTTAAACCTTTTTGATATTTGAAGTAGTTGACCATTTCAGAATCACTTTGTTTCTTTGTTCATTAGGCCTATATCAGTATAATCTTGTTTGATTCCTTTTTTTTGCATCTGAGAAAATCTAGGCTTTTTGAGTAATTTACATTCATGGATAGTTTGGAGATTTTCACATCGTAAAACATGCTGTTCCCAAAAGAGCCGCCTCCTGTAGTAGATCTACCCTCACAGTTGTGGCAATCTCATCTGGATGTTTCTCCAGTGCCTTTGGAATGGTCTATTATAACCAATACGGGAACTACTTTCACTGTCACCTGACCTGCTTAATATTTGAAGTTTCCTTGCAAAGTCTTGGTACTTCTTGATTTTTTGCTTCTCTTTTAAAGCTATGAAATGCACATGTACATGTGCTCTTATATCACCCACCTCAGCTACTGTACAGGTTATGTCAATGAGAGATCATGACACAACTTCTTTGTCTTATCCATGACTACAACATCCGGATGTCTATGTTCTATAGTATGGTCAGTCTGGATGTTGAAGTCCCAAAGGATCTTCACCCTGCCGATCTGTCACTATAACTTTATCCAGAACATGATCGCACCACTTCGCACACACTTGGATGCCATATCTTTTATACACAGGTCCCAGTGAACCATCTTGGCTAACTTTTTGTGTCTTTCTTTGTACTCCATCTGGGCCATCATGTATTTGCTGACAATATGAAATACAGTCTTGTCTGCCTTTTAACACATTCTACACCTTGCCTTCATCTTAGAGACTGGTCTTACACCAGCAGTAATTAAGCCCCAAGTTTCCTTCTTCAGTTCTCTGCTCTCTAGTCAATTCCAGGTCTTTCACTCTTACAGCTCACCACTTTTTCTGTACAATTCAAGTACTGGCCATGAAGTGGCTTGTTCCTTAAATCTTGGTGTTCTCCTTTACCTCATGTGTTCTTTGGTCCAACTTCATCTGCCTTTGTATGCTTTTACACAATTTTTAACAAGTTTTAATTGATGTTCCTACACTGGGAGGCCTTTTGATAGAAGTGCTCATTTATGCATAATTTTCTTTTTTTTTCGACATCATTTCGAGGTGGGAGCAGGGGGGGGGGGGCCCAAGGGTTTTGAACATTAAAGTATCAAACTTTTAAATGTGAAGACTGGCCCCCATTCTGCTGATCTAAAATACCAGAGGCGATCTGTATGACCTATACTCCTCTGGTCTTTGTACCAGCAGTCTTCTTGCGACGTTTACCTTGAAGTGATGACGTTTTGGTTCGAGCAGCGGGAACAGCGACACAAAAAAGACTAGAGAAGTACAGGTCACAGCGCTGTACAGCGGGCATGCGCAACAGCAACCATCATGGCTCCGATGATGTTTGAATGTGTCTATATCAGCTCTGAGATTTTTCATAAAATTTCCACCAAAGTAAGTCATCGCATCTCGGATCTAATGTGATTCAGACTCTTGGGCAATGACCAAAAGATCATCGAGGGAATAATGTTTGCAAAAAAATGTAAGTCTCGATTCGAAAGTTGAATTCTTATAGACCGATTATGCAACCGATGTTTACATGTCATCATGTGACTTGTAGAGGTTACTATATGTATGTCATCTCAGCTGATGGCAAACTTTGTACAAATACTTGCTGTGAGTGACCAACAGAGTCACACCAACAGTCAGGTTTGGTAACAATAATACGATTACCAAGCCCTTTTTTTAAATTAAAGTTGCATGTTGTGATAATGATTTTAATCACATACTGTTTCATAAACTACCAGTATTCTACTACAAAAGGGGTTTAAAGGATGTATTAAAAAAAACAACGTATTTTGAGTTATGAGTTATGCACTACTGGCCTCAGATGACGATGTAACAACTCGCCTGTGATTTTCTTTGTAATGTTAACCACTGTAAAAAAAAAAAAGGAAAAAAAGTAAAAAACGTTGGAAAAGCGAGCATTTATACCTAGCCTTGAGAAATTTCAAATAGACAAAGGAATCTTACAGTTTTGGAAAGCTTATCTTTGGATGATTTCAGCTTCAAAATTGTGTTGAAAAGTGTGTGATCGCGGTCGTCTCAGGGCCCAAACGTTCTGTAGTGCAACTACCAGTAGTACTAACCACATCGTGAAAAAACTTTGGTTGTAGAATTTCCAAGACTTGCTGGAACTGTCCTAGCCCCAAAAATAGTGCAAATACACTGATACACTAGACTACCTCCACTTCTTTGCCCTGCGAACGCTATGGCCTGCCCAAATTCAGGGATCAACTTTTGAATCAAAACCTACATTTTTTTTGCCGAAAGTTTTCCACTTTCCTATGGAGGATGTTGTGTTTGTTTACATTTAATACTCACTACAGGTCACATGACTTGCAGATCAGTCTATTGTGGGTCATAGCGTTCATAGGGGCCAAAAAGCGGAGGAAGTAGTCCAGTGTATAGACCAATTGCACAACCCGCATTACGTGACCTATTGTGGGTATTCAATGTAAACAAACACAAAGTCCTCCATAGGAAAGTGCAGTTTGGTACATTATAACTGTTGCAATTATTTATTCGATCGAGGCTTTTCTTTCTGAAAATCTGTGAAAAATATTCCAGAGTTTGTACCAGAGACCTGCAAGTCTTGGAAGTAGTACAAGTAACGTATAAATGTGCACGATGTGTACTAGTGCACAACGGAACGCTTGGGGCAGACAACCGCGATCACACACTTTTCAACACAAGAATTTCAAAGTTTTGAAGCTGAATCATCCAAAGAAATTGCTTTCCAAAACTGTGTGATTCCTTTGCCCATTTGAAATTTCGCGAAGGTAGGTGTAAATGTTCACTTTTTCAACGTTCTTTACCCTTTTTACAGTGATTTAGGCCTACTTTACAAACAAAATAACAGGTGGGTGGCTACATACAGTAGTCCAACGCCGGTAATGCATAACTCAAAATAAACCTCTTTTGTAGTTACTAGTACTAAGTAGTAGAATTATGAAACAGTAATGTGATTAAAATCAATTCAATGTCACAACATACAACTTTAGTAAAATGGCCTTAGTAACTGTGTTATTATTACCGAAAGCCGACTGTTGGTGTGACTCTGTCGGTCACTGCATGTATTTGCACGTCTTTTGCTATCAGCTGAGATGACGTAGTACCCACAAAAGGTCACATGATGACATGTAAACATTGATCGCGCAATCGGTCTATTGGCTAATAGACCGATTGCGCGACAATGTTGACATGCGGTCATGTGAACTCCTACTGGGTATAACACAATGCAGCTGATGGCAAAATACGTGTAAAGAGATATGCCCTGACACGGAGTGACTACAAAAACAGTCGATTTTACTTTTGGTAAGTGATAAACTAGTTAATCAGCCCCTTTATTTAAAGTAGTATGTTGTGGCATTGATTTAAATCACATCTCTGTTTCACAATTTAGCAGAATTCTACTAAAGAGGTTTTTTAGCCATGCACTACCAGCATCGGATGACTATTATGTAGCCACCCGCCTGTTATTTTGTTTGTAATAAAGGCCTAAATCACTGTAAAAAAAAAGGATAAAGAACATTTGTAAAGTGAGCATTTATACCTAGCCTTGCAGAATTTCAAATAGGCAAAGGAATCACAGTTTTGGAAAGCAATTTCTTTGGATGATTTCAGCTTCAAAACTTTGACATTTTTGTGTTGAAAAGTGTGTGGTGATCACGGTCATCTGACCTAACGTTCCGTCGTTCACTAGTACACATCGTGCACATTTATACGGTACTACTACTTGTACAATTTTCAAGACTTGCTGGAACTGTCCTTACTATTATCTGGCTTTATTCAGCCACTCGAACTGATAGTCTCTGGTACAAACTCTGGAATATTTGTCACAGATTTCAAGCAAGAAACACGAGAAAAGCCTCGATCGAATAAACTAAATGCAACAATCATCGTCTACCGTACCGCACTTTCCTATGGAGGACGTCCTGTGTGTTTACATGTTATACCCAGAAGGTGTCACGTGACGCAGGTCGCGCAATCGGTCTAGTATTATAGCATGTATAATATGTAATGGGGCTAGATTCACACCCGTCCTACGTACCTGTAGACAGACACAGAATGTACACTTTCGTATTGGCCTCCTGCACAAGCTGCAAAATCGTCGGTGCAAAGAACATGCACTCATCGTCTGGGTGGGCAGTAACTACCAAAACTTCCCTCGATTTCCCAGTCTTCTTGTCTGATGACCTCTTGCGGCGTAGAGCCACATAATAAATGAGGAGAGAAATGGCTGTGTAAGGCAAAAAGAAGTAGACCAACCCACTTCCTACGGCCATGTTTAAAGTTCCTGCCAAAAATCCTCCTCCCAAGTTGTAGAGGGCGCTGTTTATGTTTTTTAAGGCGTCTGGTATTAGTTCTCGCCGGGTGTACACGGGCCTCGGGTGGTGTGGGGCAGCGAAGGCACTTTCTTTTCTTGTTTTCTTCTTTTTGGGAGGAAGGTGGGGAGGGGAGGGGAGGGGAGGGGTGCTGAAGTCTAAATTTGCCGGAAATTCTGCAAGGGCAGTCCTGGGGACGGCTTCAAGTGTTTTCAGAGCTTAGAGGCCCGCACGTCACCGAGAATATTTCAATTTGGTAGTTCAAAGTTGGACTCCCCACACACACACATACACAAGGTCCAAGAATGAAACCAAACTTTTCAGTTGGCAAATCCAGGGCTCTAGGCTTGCCGAATGGATTAATGTTCAGCTCGAGCCTTTGATCGGTAAGTTTGGTGCTCATTTTGCCGACTGTGACTCTAAATGCCGACTTAGTAAAAAATATTGGGTTGTCACGCCCCCCACCCCCCCCCCCCCCCCGGTCGCTATGCCGGTGGGTGGGTGGGGTGAGGTTGGGGTGCCCGGTGAGGACACGGCCTGGGCTTTGGCTCCGGCTCCGACTTTGGCTCCGGTTCCACTTTGAACTTTCTTGTAGTTGTACCGAAAGCTCACTATTTCAACTGACGGAGCCTAAGCCGGTGCTAAGCCGAAACTATGGTTCGAAAAGGGCCACGGTTTGATGATAGAAAAACCTTATTCCTCCACGATTGAACATAATTACACTGTGTTTATTCATAGTCTGGCAGCATGCAAAATTATGCCCTATCTATGAGTTCACCTTCCGGTGCACACAGCCTAAGGCCTGCTAATGCTATAATCATGACGACACAGAAGCAGAGAACAGAAAAAACAGTAGCACTGAATCTTCGCCGCCTACTCCGATCCCGCCTCCGATGATCCACATCGTCTGCAAAAATTGCTTGTTTACTATTGTCATACACCTATCAGATTTGACCCCCCCCCCCCCCCACCCCACCCCCGGTCTAGGAAAGCACGTCTCTCATTTTTAGAAGAAAAATCCTCACAGGTTTGGCCTACCGAAGTGAAATAGTAAACGCAATAATAATGGAAAACAAAATTTGATAGCACTATCCCTAGCAGACGACAGAAGTAATGTGACCGGATGTTTGGAACTTCCTCTCTTGGTAATTGGCTGCATGCTGTTACCGATTGATGATATTGATGTTTACACGCGTTAAAAACGCGCGCGCTTACGTTTTTTCGCTTACGCTTACGTTCTCATTGGTTGTTGAATATTGTCGACATGATTGCGTGAACGCAGAACGCGTGCTGATGGGTCAAGTCCAAAGATTATAGGCGCTCTATAATCTTTGGTCACGTCCACGACGTCAAATCATAGGATCCACAACATAATTAAAAGGGATAAAACAACCGTAACTTAACTAGCTCAAAGTCAAAGTTTGACAGCAAGAACACAACAAGAGTCACTGGTACAACTCTCTGACTTGCCAGTGGTGGTAGTGGAAAACATTCTACTTTTACTGGACTGATTACACTCTAGCCTTAAATTCAGCTCGTCTGTGTGAGCCTTGATACAACAATACTAGCCTACAAAGTAACTTCTCCTTTGGCCTTGGCCTTGCCCTTGGACTCGGACTCAGTGTTGGAGTTGATGACGGGTTGATGACACGTCGTAAGTAGGTTCGATGTTTATAAGCAATTTTAATATATAGGCCTAGTTGATTAATTAAATTTTAACAGATAAGTGTATGACTTTCAATCATTGTTACGATGTCATGGATATTTTAAAAGCCTTACTTTAAATAATTATTACATGATGATGTAGGCCCTAGCTATGTAGGCCTGTCACCAACCATACAGATAGGCCTACTTCAAATTACGTAAGTTCAACTTCATTCAAGCAGTTGCTCATTCCTTCAATTCATTCAATGATTTATTCGTCATACAGTAAAATGCATGAAATTCTCTCTCCTGGTGTACATAAGTTAAAAAGCAATTACATTTAAACATTTCTACACAAATATCAAGATACAATAATTCAAAAATCACATACTAGGACCTTATTTATAATTAAATTTAACATTTATTAGGTAGCTTATATTTAGAAAAAAATCACTTTTAAACTAAAGATATTGAAAATATAAAATATCACGCAGGTGTAGGTCTAAGTTTAATATAAAGTGGGGCTTAGTAAAAATAAAAAATGTAAATGCTGGTGGAATCCTTTTCTGAAGTTAAACTTGAACGCTTTTGTTCAGTTCCGACCATTCTAGCAGATCAGGCAATTCTGGCTTTTCTTCACCCACAGCCACACCCTCCTGCCGAGTCCTAATCCTTATTTTATTTATTATAGGCCTATCATGTTTATGTTGTATGTGTAGCTTAACATTATAATAAACACACCCTCTGACGTGACTCAACTATTTAATTGTTTAAAATCTTAAGACTTGCGGTGAACCCAACACTCCAGGCAGGGAGCATTGCATGAACTTTTTGTCAAAATCATGTTACTCAATAACTAACAACAAATAGCAGTTGGATCAGGAATAAAGAATAATATTTATTTTACCATACACTGATGTGTGATATAAGCACCACATACTCAGTGCTTTTCCAACTACTACAGAAAAAAAATCCATAGGAACAGGCATAATACATACTGGGATGGAATTCGAACCCATGTGACATGGGTTCGAATTCCATCCCATCTGGTATGCAGGAGTTTAGGGTTTAAATCTCCCTCGAGTAGTATGCCTGTGGATTTTTGTATGCAGTAAAACACAGGGTAGGCATATGCAGTGCTTATCACACATTGTATGATAAAACCAAAAACTGAAGTAAGGCTCCTGCTAACAGTAAATTAATGTTATGGGAGTTGGGTTGCTTTTTGGGTGCATGATCATTCCAATATTTAGTCTTGTTTTCAGAAAACATCACACAATACTAGTTGTAGCAATTATTCTGTTTAAATTGAGTTCATATTATTTACAAACAAAATTACAGTATTCTCGGGATGACTTGATACCAGTGCAAACTTTATGCAATTATTGAGTAATCAGTTTATTATACTTTCCTGATAGTGGAGTGTCATGGCTGAGCGGTCTAGTACGCCGAATTAAAGTTCTGTAGTTTACAGAATGTGGGTTCGAATCCCGGACTGGCAAGTCGCAAAATTTGTGTCTTTTAGCAATATACTTTACCATAATTGCTTTGTCCTTCGGTTGGGACATTATGCTGTAGTTCCTGTGCACTAGGATGGGTAGTGCACGTAAAAGAACCCAGAACACTTATTATGAAAGAGTACGGGTTTATCCTGGTGTTTGTGGTTCAGATAGCAGGCACCCTTATCTACAGATTTCCTCAGGCTTCCGAGCTAAAGTGAATAAGTTCACTTTTGAGGCATCCTTAGTTTCATTACTAGAAATCAATAATAATAATAACAGCTAGAATCCTGCAAAAGACCCTCGAAATGTAAGGCTTCGGGACGTAGCCCGACTCGAGGCGTTACCAGCACAAAGGAAAAAGGGATCTTTCTTTTGCATGCTGTGATATCGTGAAATAATAATAATAACAACAATAAATTACTACTACATTGAATTTGAAACAAACAGCTGTACAATCATGAACACACTGCATCAGAAAAGACAGAAGTTTGCCTCTGTCCTTGAGAAGGCCTGCAAACAGTCAACATCATCTTGTCCATCCAGTAGTGCATGCTGTCCTGAAAATGAGAATGACAACTCATGGAGCTGGAGCTCTCCGTCATCATTGCTTCCATGGGCAGAAGCCATCTCCTCCAACCCTCTGCTTGACTCTCTTCACACGGTGATGAGCTGGCCGGTCAGTCTCCTCAGCAATGACGACATCCCACCAAGTTCACAACTAAGCCCTTGGTAATACTTTAAGCCAATTTATTTGAAAACTCTTTTGACTTAAATGTTAACACATACGAGGTGAAACCTTTCATTCACAACAAAATTACAAACTTCTGTGAAAGCTCATTTCATTTCCCCCCTCAAAGCCATTTTCAAGCATATATTATTTCTTTATACCATAGACAACTTTCTAAGATCCTGATTTTTTCATTTTAATCCAACATCTGGGAAAATAAGAAGATTGAATTTCACAGTAATGTGAATTTTAACACAACACATGACCTTAATCCAGGAATGAGAGTCACTGATGACAAAAAGGTATGAAATTAGGATCCAAGTTTTAGGATGTATGGAAATGATGGCATCTCCACCTTTTGGTAACCCCTGGAGTTACAACTTTCAAGGAGCTTTTGGCATAAGTGTCCTTAGTGCTAGAGAAGTTGATCAAAGAGTGTGATTTCTTTCAGAAAAAACAGCTACTTTTTTCACCAAGCAGACCAATGAAAGTCTGAAATGTATCATCCCTGTTAATAGCATTGTTTTACAGTGAGAATTTCTAAAATAATTTTGTTTTTCTTTTCAGCATTGATGGGGACAGTTGGCCAAACGACTCTGCCTTTTGTTGTCCCTGGAATTCCACCAGTATGGATTTGGATTTCCTTGAAGCGGACACTCCTGATAAATTGATATCACAGGCAACATCTCCTGAAGCAGAAATCTCTCAGACGAGTATGGACCTACTAGACTTCCTTGGTTAGTTCACATGGTATTTGTAGTCAAAACCACAAAGTTCGAGATCGAGACTGAAACCAGCCGAGACCTCAATGTCTGAAACCCGAGACCAAACCGAAACCAACCCATCAAGACCATAGGCCTTTTCACACTAGGTGTTGGACATAGGTCTGACCCGTGTAGGTTTGACTGACCTTTTCACACTACAACATTTCAATCTGGTGTTGACTCGTGTAGAGTGCTCAATCCGTAGAGTGCTCAATCCGTATCAAAACCATCCCTTTTAGAGAGTTACACAGTTAGCAAAAACAGCCGATTTTGAGTCTTGTAGTGTGAAAGATGTTAACATTTTATGATTGGAACCAATTTTATGATTCGGCACCAATCAGAGCTTCATAGTGCGGAAAGGACCAAGGCTGAGACTGAGACCTTGGACAAATCTTTACTGTAAACAATAAGACAATTTTCGGAGTCAACTTTCTTTATTTTGATGAATTTCTAATGCTGAACCACTGCTTTATCTCTGAGTAATGGCTTTGTTCTGCCTTCACTATGGGTGTCACATAGCCACTATGTTGTACGGGGAAAAGTGTGACTGTGCTGCACTGAAGAAAAAGAAGAGAAAGAAACTAGACATATTGCATTCGTGCACGAATGCCAACCTGTTTCATCGATAACATTTTCAAATTAATCATCTGAATATGAAAGTCTGACATTGTGTCCAAAAATGCAAGAACTATTGCCTTGCGAGATCGAATTCATTGTGTATATATCTTGAAGGTAATATAACCTGACAAATGATGGCGTCATGACGACGTCAATTCGTTTTCAGAGCATTTATGACCTATCAAGCCTGTTTAAAAAAGACACTATATCATAGCATGTTCCGTTAGCAGTTTATGATTTACAGGGTAAAAAAATGAAAAAAATTATTAAAAAAGCATGTGATGATGTCATCATGACGTCATTTCACAATTAACAAGAACTTGCCATTATCTAACAGCATGCCAAGTTTCAACGTGATCAGACCTATACTTTTGGAGATATACAACTTCAAAAAGTGCTACTTTAATGTCATGTCACGTGACCCCTGATGACATCATTGATCTAAAACTTCACACATATGTTTGCTGCCAGACGGTCACTAATTTGAAGCGATTACAAAAAACTTTTACCACTTTTGAATTACGAGGGCATTTCCCATTTCGACTGAAGGTAGTGGTCAAGTGAGGTCATGGACACCGAATAAAATGAAGCCCTAATTTATCCCTATCCAATCCCACAAACAGAAACCTACGGTCTCTTGTGGCTGATTTGATACGGATTTTCAAATATTTAAAATATACATTTTTAAGATGACGTCACGTAAAAGGTGGTGATGTCATCATCACGTCATTGTTTTAGGATCACTATTGCACCAATGCCTTTCATAACTAAAAGTTTATTTTATTATTTATTTTAATGACTTCTGGCGTCTGAAAAATAATTATTAAAAAAAATCTTTACCAAAAACAAGAGCTATTTTGCCGTGCTTCACTGTGAAACAGCTAAAAACACCGCGAGACCAGCTTGAAAATTACACTTTTGATGATTTGTTTTCCATTTGGTTCTTTTTCAATTTTGATATGTATTTAAATTATTATGAAATTGCTGAAAAGGTTCTAAGCAACAAAACTTATGGTATCCCAACTTCATTTGAAAAACATGTTACATTTGTGTAAATAGGATTTAATAGGGGAAAAAAAAACAAAAAAAAACAAGTAACCAGGCACTGAGGGTAGGTAGAATTGAGGTTTTGTCATTAAATGACACCTATCTTTCTGGGAAAATATCAGTTTCTATTGAAAAGGGACTACCATTGTAAAAGGCTGAGAAAAAGGTCATGCTTTAGGGTCTAATTACATTTCCTTCATTTAGGTTTGGTTTAAGTTGGGTTAAAAAGTTGTAAAATTAACTTATGCAGGCCTTTAATTTTCCACCATTTTTTAACCAAATTACCCCCTACCAAACTGCTCAGCTTCAAGGGGAGAAAGATACATAGCTGCTTTGTTTCAAAGCATCTGGTCATACGTTAGTAGTGATGTAGAGTCTGAAAACACTCTGAAATGTAAGGTTGTTTGCCCATTTTAAGCAATGTGCACACATTTTCATGCTCACGAATATTATGTTTACATCAAATTTGACTCCCAAAATGGCAGACCATGGGCAGAGTCGGTTACAAGGGGGTCAATAAGTTTGGTGATTCCATCTTGATACTGCTTATAGACTAATCCAAGCAGCTCCTTCATGTGCATTTACACCATCGCAGCTATGGTCACCACACATGCACTGTGAATAGTCCATGCTGATTGGTACATATGCACGCTGATGTGCTATTGTCATGTCTCACGCCAGTGAGGCGGTCATAGCTGTGGTAGTGTAAAACACCATAAACGAGCGCTGCTCGGATTAGTGTATAATACAGTTTGCAATTTTTTTTAAGCAAGTATTTTTAGAAAATGGCCCCAACACATAAGCATGATACATCAACAAAACTCCTCCAATAGCTCTGCATTGCTCATTTTTCTTCGTTTCTATACTATGGTTAACATTGTAAAATATCCTCATGAGTTAACTATTTCATTCCTTCAGATGACCAGAATCACACCATCAGTCGTCTTGGAGCATGTATGAACATAGACGACCCTTTTTTTAACAGCATCAACAACCCTGATTTTTCTCTGGTCACTGATCCCAAGTTTGATCCCCAACAAGAGTGGCTGAAGAGTGACACATGGATGAACGACCAAATAACTTCAGACAGTGACCTGGATGACCTCTTCGTGCATTCAAAATCAGCAAAGATGATGCCTAATTATCAAGCACGGTTATCAACGCATCAGTCAGCTAAATTTTACAGTGATATGGCAAAGAATTTGTCCACTCATGATTACTTTCATCATGTGGCTGACAGAGTGACAAAGGTATGTTTTGTTTAATCCTACCCACCCAAAATTTATTCTCCTACTTTTACCTGAATCCAGTACTTTTAAACATGGATTCAGGTGCCACTTCTCAAATTACAGTTGCATCTTGGCCCAATTTTCGCAGACAGAATTTTTTGTTTGAATTTTTTCTCTGAGCGAATTTTGACTGATGATGCTGTTTCAAAACACTACAAAAACAATCGCATATATGCCAAGGACAATGCACAAAATACATCTAACATGCAAAATTGTTTGTACGTGGCTGTTGGACATGAGATAATGTCAAGTCCCGACAATAACTCACTTTTAGTTTCTAATTAACTACCACTTATCATTGTTTGATTTGTTTGTGCAATAACTTAAATAAAAGCTTGTATCTTTCTTGAATCTATTTATAAAAAAACAATTAAATTTAAAATTTAAATCTAAATTTTTGGGTTGAATCGGCTGAAAATCGGACCTCGCATCTTTAAGGTGTTGAGTTAGGCCCCGACAGTTTTGTGAACAGATACATGTGCAGAGATGTATCACATGTCATCAAAATCTGTCAGCCAAAATGTTAAAGAGGGCTTGGGCTAGAGTTAATGAAACTGATTTCACAGGGAGCACAAATTCACAGGGTGTCAATGGCAGCTAATGGTTATAGCCATTCTTTGAAGGTAAAGTGTCACTGTCCCTTTCTTATCCACAGAAACATCGAAACAAACTGATCAACTTGCCATATTTCTCGTCCACATTTTTTCATATCTTTCAGAAGGTACACACCAGGTCCAAAGAGTTGTCCCCTAATGAGCTTTACATCAGGAAGGAGAGAAATCGTCTCCGCAGCAAGGCGTATCGTCTCCGTAGGAAGATGCAATATGAGTCTATGAAGAATGAAGTCACGCAGACACGCAAGGAACTGCAGGCAGTCCAGGAGCAGATCCATAATTTGTATTAACACAAATCCCCTTAGCTTATTATCAAAAAAAAAACATTCCTAGGTTTACCACATCCAGACCCAAGTACATGTAGTTATTCAACTTAAATTTGTGGACTCCAATATAACTTGCCAAGTCCGGAAGCAAAACAAGAGGCTGTTTGAATTGAATTTACTATATTGATTCAATTGAGGTTAGGACAGAGAGGGAAAGTCTTCTCCCTCTCTCACTTAGGTTGAAACTGTCGGTTTTAGTCTTCAAAGATTCAACAAATTCATTAAAGCCCCAGCTCAACATTGGTAAGAAGAAAAACATAAATGTTCACAGATTTACATGTACCTTGTGTTATTTTAAGTGTTATCGTTTAAAACAATAAATGACATAAGATCCAATGAGACGAAATCTCTGCTTATGTGAAAACATACAAAAATGCTGAATGCATTTTTACCGTTTTCTGTCAAATGAAACATTGAAATGAGCTGGAGTTTTCACAGGTTGATTTTATTACAAATATCGTGATTTGTGCAAAGAATGGAAGCAATTACTTTCTGTTTACCAATATTGAGCTGGGGCTTTAAGATGGTTAGGGGTTGGGGATAAGGGGATGGGGTTCGGGGGGGGGGGGGGGGGCTCAATGACAGAGGATGCAGAGGGGAGAGGTGGGTTGAATGAAACTAAATTTCCTGTCGATTTTAAGTAATTGTTTTACAGACTTCCCATTTCCTGTTTTAAGAAACATAGTATTCTACAAAAGCAAGTTAGGATTATACATGTATATACTTTTTTCTAAAAGTTTCACTGTGTACATAGACATTGAACAGCTAACACTCCATAACCTCAACTGAGTTGTCTCATAAAGACTACTGAAATGAAGATTAACATTTAACTTTTTCCTATTTATTCTGGTATACAAATTCTATATTTCACATAATATACACATATGAAAAATCTATTTCTGCTATGTGTTCATAAAATGTATATTTGATAGGACCAAAAGATAAGCTATGCAAGGACAGTGTAGCTTTAAAAGGCACGTCATAAAAAAAGGAAACTGAAAGAATAGCATTAATTATATTTTAGTAAATGTAAGATAGGTTTGTTTTGGGTCAGTTCAAAGTTTGAAGTTTTTGAGTAGTAAATAAATAATAAAGCTCCTATGACAGATTTCACTGTGGAAAAAAAATAATAAAGCTGAAAGTAATTTTTGCAGACATGCTTTAACCACAAAAACTTGTCAGTGACAAACGGTGACAAACTTTAAGGTGGGGGCAGCAATGAACGACAAAATTTACTCTGCAAATTTATATTTTTGAGTGAATGTTTGATGTCATATAATAAAAATAATATTTCAATATTTACAGAGATACTTAGCAAAGCTTTTTCGGTATTTTTTAATAACATAAAATTACTCACATTGAATATTCCTTTTTTTGTTAAAAGACCAGGCTATGAAGTATTGATTACACATTTCAAAAACTTCTTGCCTGGAAAGATGAAGATTACAGAGGTCATTGTTGCCTCTCTTTTAACACAATTTAACAAATTTATAGAAAAAATAATAGCCTGGATGATAAAGAGCAAAGACTCATGAAAAAAAGATGAGTTTTTATTTAAAAATGTACTGTTTTGTGAGTGTATAAACATGTAGAACATTAACAAATAAATTTTATGACTGGTTTCTCAGGTTGGCTTTAATAGTGCTTTCTTCCCTGCCTTTCACCTCTGTGGACCACAGTTTGAATCCCCGTGTTGGTTGTTCCTATGCAGTTAGGGTTTTCGTACTACATCTAAAACTAAGATTTCTTCAACGTTTTCTCTTTACAGATGTCTTCAGGCCTCAAGTTTACAGTGCAAGGTCCTTTTTGGGGGGTTCTTGATTTTAATACCAGAAAGATGTAATATACTGTAATAATTAAAATTGGATATTGACACTAAGATGACCGTCTCCATTCTAGCTTTTAAAAAAATCATGTGGAGTGTTGTGGCCAAGCAGTCTAGTCCGCTAAACTGAAGTTCTGTAGTTTACAGAATGTGGGTTCAAATTCCGGCCTGGCCAGTCCTAACAGTTGTGTCTGAGCAAGCCATAATTGCTTTGTTCTTCGGATGGGACGTTAGTCGTAGGTCCCATGTACTAGGATGGGTAGTGCACGTAAAAGAACCCAGAACACTTATTGTGAAAGAGTAGGGGTTAAGCCCGGTGTTTCTGGTTCAGATAGCAAGCATCCTTATCTACAGCTTTCCTCAGGCTTCCAAGCTACAGTGATTAAGTTCATGGTTGAGGCATCCTTGGTTTCATTACCAGAAAATAATAATGAAATGTATAAATAATGTAATACTTTTTGAAAGATGACCCCCCCCCCCAAAAAAAAAACCAACAATATTGTAGGTAATGTGAATGCAGATCACTTAAAACACATTTTTGTAAACATGTCTCAGGTCAAGGTCTTTAATGAGATGTTTTGGACACAACCACAAATGACTGTACATGCATTATGACAAATTTAGGATAATAACAATGATATTTGTAATTTGATGCTTATTATTAAAGGCAGACACAATTCACACCAATGCAAATTTGCAATTACATTTGCATTGGCTAAAAGTATGTACCAGTCTTTACAGTCTTAAAAACAAGCAACTTAGCACAACTGGGTGGCTTTGGTACCTGGAATTGACTTGATCCATTGTCAATGCAGATCAGTGATCACAATGACATACCAGTCAATCAATTGGGTAGCATAAAATTATATGACAGGTATGATGGAACTTATTCATAAAATGCATTCATGATAATGCCTGATGCAAAGGGGTTGAAATGTTTATAAAAAAAGACAACACTGTCTAGGTTATGGGGAAGTACATGTAGGAAATTGAGACCTAATAAGCATGCAGTCCTGCCACACTTTTAACTTTTGTTACATACTTCTTGTGTAAGGGGTGTCACCTCATTCTGCCTGCAGACAGGTGCATGGAGGATCTCTTAAACTCTGGGATATACTGCTCCAGATATACTCTGAGTAAACAGAATGATCAAACAGGAATTAAAGATGCATTTTCCTACAATGTATGTATAGAAATGACAAAGAATAATAATGATAGTAATACTGAATTTAAAACGGAAGAAGTTTGAGCTGAAACAGACTAGTCACAATATTTTTCCGGCATTACTGTATAGCTGCGTAAACATCACTGGTAGAAAATGCCTACTGATGTGTAAAATAATAAAGCTAGTTGCTATGTATGGTACAGCACATTCCCAGTGATGGCAACACATAACAGTTGTTTGGATTCATCTATTAGAGTGATCTTGCACATTCCAGGGCCTTTCTGGTAGGCAAGATACTGCACTGGTCATGTGGTAAATTTGACAGTTTGTGTCATAAGTGTTATAAAAGTAACAGCTGAACAAGTTTTGAGATGTGACCCTTTTCTTCATATCAAAAGATGATAAAAAGTGTACAGTACAATCTCCATAAAATATAAGATTTAATGGTTTCTTCCTTTGGGCCGTGTACAAATCATGCCTACAGGAAGTCCAGGCTCTGTGGCCGTTTTGTAACATATGTCACCGGTTACATGATCTATATAATAGAGGACTAAATATGTATCCTGTTCAATGTTGATGTCATTTCACAAGATGTCAATTTTTTCTATTTTATTGCTCACTAAAGTCAACAACAAAAAGGGTAGCTGGGGTAGGGGCTCAAGGATTTTTAGGAATGCAGAAGTGGCAAATTCAAATCCTGCTCAATCAATCTCTCAGTGTTCATGTAACAATAACATACATGTACGTGTATATGTTATGTAGATTTGTACAAAGCAAGTTTTCCTTGCAATTTAAGGTTTAAAAAACATCTCAAACTCACTTTGCTCTCTCTGCCATCTCATTGCCACTCCATCGTGGGCTGTAGGGGTAATCCTTTATACTTGCGATGATTGGTTTGGTATATGTAGTCGTGTGATATACAGATTGTAACTCAAAATGTGGCTGGTCACGTGGGAAGAAAGTTGGTATGTTAACTGAGGGATTAAAAAAGAAAGAAGATTGATAAATTATTGTTTGGAATTAAGTTAGATAAAAATAAGCTAAAATCTTCCCTTCTGATTGGTCAACCCTAAAGCCATGGGATACACATGTTTAGCTTCCAGCATGTGTAAATCCTCGATCCTGATTGGTTAACATCCATTAAATATATAACCATATCTCAGGTCTGCGAACTCATATCTCATTGTGCGTATGTTCTAACACCGTTCTAACTCCATGAATTGCATGTCAAGTTTGCTGAAGATAACATTCATTATCACATGTGCGTTGTGGAATGGCCTTGTAGGATATGGGATGGAAGCGCTATGTTTTTCCGTATTCCACTCACACTTGTGTGATAACTAATACCGACATCTCACTCTTAAATCCTATATATTGCATTTTGCACACTGAACTTAGTACACACATGTACACACTTCAATGTGTTTGATGGTTGTAAACTAATGGTTCAGACCTTAAAATTCAACCTTTTCAAGAATATACTAATTTGAAATGCGTGTTTTAAGTTGTTGTTTTTTTAATGTGAAACTTCAGAATGAGGTTGTAAACAAGAAGATTGAAATAGAACATTTGTCACAAAAGGTTATTCTTTTCTTTGTTTCCACATTTGCTGGAGGATAAAATGGTTATCCCACATGCACTCTTGGAATACAATACACGTTATGTGTATGACATTACTATGAGCACTTAGTACGTGAAAAGGCGCCCCTGCCCTGAGGTCAAAATAGACTATTTGACCTCAAAGATAGCGCGAACGCATAAGGTCTATAGAAAAAATGAATATTAATAAGTATAATGCTGAAAATAGTTCTTGAGTTGAAATATGGAATGTTTCATTCAACAAGGTGAAGCTGATTTGAATTGAACATTCCATCTTTCAATGAATGAAAACATTCTCTCCATTGCCTAAATGTATTTGTTTTATAAAACATCCCAGTAGATCTTTGTCTTTTGAATGACGGATATAATTATAAGACAAAACAATCTGTGCAAGATTGTATTTTGGCATCTGCTATGAGCATAATTTGAAGTGCTGTGTATACTTCATGGTGTGGTCTAGTGTGCAATGATAAAATAGAATGGGACAAAAATGCATGGTGACATAGTACCAAATACACGGTTTATGACAGCGGTCATGTGATAGTTTGATTAATAATGGATGCCGCATGACCTACAATCCTCCAATCAAAAGACAAGGATCTACTGCGGTGTTTACAAAACATAGTGCGTCTCCGTCCTTTATGGGAGGAAAAGCAAAACACTAAAAAAAAAACTTTAAAAAATCTATATTTCACTTGAGCTTGCGGTATAACTAATAGTAAAGGTAAAGAGTAACTAACTGTGCAATATGAAGTAGAAATCATCCCAATCAAACAGTAAAGAGATCTTGTTGAATGTTTCTGCATCGTACTCCAGCACTGCCCTGTAAGCACAAATACATAATACAGCCATGGTATTATTAGAATTAAAGCAAGCAATTCACCAAAAATGGGTGACCTTGTAGGAAATTCCCCCAAAGACAAGCCAGTTCATCCTAAAGGTTGTTGCACACAAAGACAGTTATGAACATTGTTCAATGAACTTACCTTCCATAATGACTCAGAAATGCTGCAATGTACTCTTTTCTCTTTTGGAATCCTTTAACAATCTGGTCAACCTAGAAAACACAAGTGCATAATTTATCAACAATGAGTTTCTTTAATAAATGCGTCATACAGTTTTCCGAGATATGAATAGGTTTCCTAATATAACAAATGTACATTTATCATAACTCCAAATCTAGTGCATCAAACTCAAGTTCTAGTGGCTGATAAATAGACCGATTGCGCGACAATGTTGACATACCCCCTACTGGGTAAACCGCTGTACAGCCGATGGCAAAATACGTGTAAAGAGATGCCGTGACACAGAGTGAGTTTGAAAACAGTTGATTTTACTTTTGTTAAGTGATAAATTAGTTGATCAGCCCCTTTATTTAAAGTAGTATGTTGTGGCATTAATTTAAATCACATCTGTGTTTCATAATTTAACAGAATTCTACTAAAAAGAGGTTTTCTTAGCCATGCACTACCGGCGTCGGACGACTATTATGTAGCCACCCGTCAGTTATTTGGTTTGTAATGTAGGCCTAAATCACTGTAAAAAAGGGATAAACAATATTGGAAAAGTGAGCATTAATACCTAACCTTGCAGAATTTCAAATAGGCAAAGGAATCACTCAGTTTTGGAAAGCAATTTCTTTGGAGGATTTCAGCTTCAAAACTTTGAAATTTTTGTGTTGAAAAGTGTGTGGTGATCGCGGTCGTCTGGCCTAACGTTCCGTCGTGCGATGTACACATCTGTGCACATTTATACGGTACTTTTACAATTTTCAAGACTTGCTGGAACTGTCCTTACTGGCCTTATTTAGCCACTTGAAGGTCTCTGGTACAAACTCTGGAATATCTTTCACAGACTTCGAGCAAGAAAAGCCTTGATCGAATGAACTAAATGCATTAATCATCATGTACCGTTCCACCCTTTCCTATGGAGGATTACGTGTGTATTTACATTTTATACCCAGAAGTGGTCATGTGACGCGGGTCGCGCAATTGGTCTATTGATGTGTGGGTTCGAATACTGGTCGTGAAGCCTGTGTCTTGAGCAAGACACTTGACTATAATTGCAAGAGAAGAGATTGATGTACACAATAAGTACCTATGTATTATTATTATTATTATCGTGAACACTAACCATGTTTTCAAGTAGCTGAAAGACATTAGGAACATAGTCCATCAGGCAACTTCCATTCTGGAAAACAGGTATACGCAAAGAGGCTGCTCCACCAAGTGCGCTGTGGTAACAAAATCAGGTTGATTCTAAAAGCATATAGAAGACTTAAAAACTTCAAATAACTTGAGCATTGTTTTGTTCTTACAACTGGAATTTTGTTCCATCCCCCTCGCCCAAAAAGTAAATAAACAAATAAATACATTAATGAAAATTTCTTGACCCATTTCTGTCTAAGCTTCAAAATAATTCCTCTTTTATTATTAAGTATGTTTTGCCCTTTACCATTGTAGTTAAAAAAAACTAAATGCTGAAAGCTTCCACAGTTTTGTAAAAAAGCTTAAATGCACGGGAGATCAAATAAATTATGTGGCTTTATTATCACTCATGAACAAAGGAACTTACTGTTCAACTCGCGGAGACAAATAAAGCTGAGGTGAAACTTTTGTAGCTTCTTGATTCTGGAAACTAACTAATAAGATAGCTGCATCTTCTCCAGGGTTGTCCTGGAAACAAAACAAAATATCAAAAGAATGGTTGAGCACAAACTTGGCACCTTACATAAATTTAAATTTGTGTATTGTGCAAATTTTACAGCACGATATAAGTTTTTGCGTGCACATTATCACTTGTGCAAAGTCACTCCGGTGCAAATTTTAATACCTTGCACAAACTTGATGCACTTTTCCCCCATGATCTTCAAATTCATGCTTTTATGCTTTCAACAATATGTTCCATCACCTTTATTTATGTCACATATATTCATATTCACCGTACAGTCCATGTCAAAGTGGAGCACCTTGTCAAAGTAGCAAGCAATGGCAAGAGAGGATCTGACTGACAAAATGCAGTGCATAAATTTAACACACTCTTTTAAAATTTGCAAGCGCAAGTTTTAAACTTGCACGTCATACTAGTTTGTGCTCGACATAATGCCTTCAATGATAAATAATGATTTTAAATAGTTTAAGGAATCATTTGTGATACCTTATTCTACAGTATGTAATAATAATAATACATCATTTTTATAATGCACTTTAGCGATGGGCATCTTAAAGCACTTTTGAATACTGATATGTGAATTTTCAAGGGATTCACCAAACAAAATCAGTACAATTTTGTCATGTCGGTGAAAAAACAAACAAACAAACAAACATGAATAGCAATTAAATGACAAGCACTTTTGAATAACACCAACCTAAGGCAGAGACAGCACAGAGTCCCTTTAGTGCAAGATAAAACTACAACACTAGAAGTTCAGTTTTTGGTACATTACAAAAATAAGGTGTTCGTGAATGATGTCATCAAAAGTTGAATTTATCCATTGATGACCCTATTATACCTTTCAACCTGAAATTATGGCTTTTTAATAGTTTTTTGCTTCAACTTCAGTTTGACCCAAAAGAAAAGGTCAAATCGAAGTCACAGATTTTTGGGTAGTGTTTGTTCGGTTTTCAAATACTAAATACAATTTACAATATCAGTTTATTGTCCAACTTTTTAAAACAAAACAAAAGATGGAAAATTTACATGACTAAAAATATTTAAGAGCTCCCTCACAACATTCACTTACTGAAAATACATAACATGAAAAAAAAGTAAACGTTAATTTAATGATATTCGACATTGATGATGTCATCATGACGTCATTGTTCAAGTGCCGTCTTCATATTGAGGTTCAATTGTCTGAAAATTTTCAAGGTTTAATTAAATTCCATATTTGAGTTATGACCTAGAATGAACACAACAGTGACAACATAAGACAATGATCTTTTCTGGGACACCATAACAATGTGCTTTTCCAGTACCATGCAAAACAGCACCTTCCTTTTACCATAACTTCCGAATGCAATGGTCGATTTTTGTTCCCAATTTCACAATTACGCTTTTGTTGATATTTCCTATTGGTAAAAAATTCAGGATGAAATTTGGTCCAGGAAATTTTGAATTTTAAAAATTAACACAATTACAAACTTTTCGTTGTAGGGCACTGTGCAATTAGATGACACTTTCAATGTTTTTTTTTTTTAAAGGCTAAGAACAAAATGTAATTTCTTTCACTGAAACTATGTCCAAATTCCATTTTATATTGAATGCAGAGCTGAAATTATGGCTTTTTAATAGTTTTTCGCTTCAACTTCAAGTTTAAACCGGAAGACAAGGTCAAATTGAGGTCATCTTAGTGACTCTTGTTTATTTTTCCTAAACCTTTCCGTGTCAAAATCAATCGTGTGGTTCAGGAGTTATGATTTTTCAAATATCAAACTTTGATTTAATGTAATTTGACACCTGATGACGTCATCATGACATCATGGAAACTGTACCGTCTTCATATTGAGGTTCAATTGTCTATTGAGGTTCAATAAACCGATTGCGCGACCAATGTTTACATGTGGTCTCGTGACCTACGTCATCTCAGCTGATAGCAAAAGACGTGCAAATACAAACAGTGACCGACAGAGTCACACCAAAAGTCAGCTTTTGGTAATAATAACACAGTTACTAAGCCATTTTTTTGTATGTTGTGACATTGATATTAATCACATTACTGTTTCATAAACTACCAGTATTCTGCTACACAAGAGGTTTATTTTGAGTTATGCACTACCGGCGTTGGACGACTATGTAGCCTCCCGCCCGTTATTGTTTGTAATGTAGGCCTAAATCACTGTAAAAAGGGTAAAGAACGTTGAAAAAGTGAGCATTTATACCTAGCCTTGCGAAATTTTAAATAGCCAAAGGCATCACACAGTTTTGGAAAGCAATTTCTTTGGATGATTCAGCTTCAAAACTCTAAATTTCTTGTGTTAAAAAGTGTGTGATTGCGGTCTTCTGTCCCAAGCGTTCCGTTGTGCACTAGTACACATCGTGCACATTACTTGTACAATTTCCAAGACTTGCTGGAACTGTCCTTACTGGCTTTATTTAGCCAGTCAAAGGTCTCTGATACAAACTATGGAATATTTTTAAAAGATTTCGAGAAAGAAAAGCCTCAAACGAATAAACAAATGCAACAATGATCACATACTGTACCACACTTTCCTATGGAGGACATCGTGTTTGTTCACATTTAATACCCACAATAGGTCACGTGATGCGGGTCACGCAATCGGTCTATTGTCTATAGAGGTTCAAGGCTCAATTTACATGTAGTTTCAATCTTGACTTTTGCTGTAGAGAATTCAATTCAATTCAATTCAATTCAATTAAAAAAACGTTATTTATCCTTAATAGGCAATTACATTTGGTTGGACAGCTCCGTATTAAAAACAATGACAGCTTAGGGCTTATAAAATGTCACTAAACAAAAATCATAAATATTAAAACTATTAAAAAACAATTTAACGTAAAAATAGTAAAGACTTTAACATTATATAAGAACATTTCTTGAGTTTACACAAAGAGCCACAAAAATTAAGAGTTGAGGGGAAGGAGAAGAAGAAGATGGAGAAGAAAAAAACTAACAAAAACAAGAGGTGTTTGCACAGTTGCACAAACACCTTAAGTTATAAACGTTTAGTGCTGACACAATGATATGTGACCCACACTGCGAAAAAGGCCCTTAAGTCACGCTACATGTATGCCATTTCACGCAATGGGCTCTTCCATGTTGGAGGGGTGATTTTTTTCTTTTTTTTTAATTTTTTTTTAATCCCTTTATTTTCGTCATTGATGTATACACAACGCCATGTTACTGTATGCACATGTCCGCTGATCAACTGATCTTTGACGGATTTTCGTTTATCTTCTAGATACTACCGAGTATTGGTCACAGATTGTATAGCTTTTTCATGAATAAGTTGATTGAAGGTGACTTCCAAAGACCACTATCTTGCCATGGATTTTGATGATCATTGAAATTCAAAGATACTAAAAGAGAGAGCTATACTGTACGTATACATTTTTGGTTACATTGTAGATCACTTAGATTTGAGAACTCCTGAGTTAAGATTCTGATTTAACTGCCAGTGTCAACGGAAGATGTCAAAAAATAAATAAATTTATAAAATACATAATAGACCATGTTCCAAGTTATATATCGTGGATTGGATTTTTTGTGTGCAAAATACATGCAACTGAACTCTAGGTAGGTTGGCATACCACACAGTAGACACAGAAAAGTCTAACATGTGCAAAAGATAACGTACTCTTTTGAGATCCCTTCGTCGCCACTTTCAATTTTTTTTTTTTTTTTTTTTTTTTTTAAATCTCTATGACTTGAAATGACGATTTGAAATGACAGGTAATGAAGACAACATTCTAAACACAGAAAAGTATTATCTTACCCAAAGTCTCTAACTACTATTTGTATTTTAATAATTCAACAATTAAGCAGAAAATCGTTTTTTGCTCAACAAATTTAAGTCTCCACCAATTTTTTTATTTTTTTTTTGCACTATAACATTCTAATTTCAGCCCAAAATTGACATGTGCAATTTCATTGTTATTTTTCAATATCCTAATTTCAATGTTACTAATAGAAGCACAACTTTTTCTCCCTGGAGGTTTAATCAAATGACAAAGGGAAGCTTTTATACAAGCTCAATAATGTTAACTTTTAACAAAAAAGTTAAGATTTAATAGATTATCCATATTAGTAAAAACATGCAATCCCATACCTTATAATTTTTTGTATTTTGACAAAATAATCTTAGGGTCATGAACAACACTTGGTCAAAATTTTAGAGCCATACATGTATTTCTGCAGGAAAGTGTTTGTTGCTAGGTACTTTACAAAAAACTTTGCAACGTGTAATTTTCAATCACTTGGTTCACTGCACATGTTTTTAAATTGGCCTTTTCATGTCATGTTGATGAAAATGGGAGATTTTATTATGCAAAATTTGGTTTATCTCTGGATTGCAAAATGCTACAGAGTTCCAACATACACCAAATTAAAGCTTAGAATATGGCCTTTCTATCCATGTATATAACTCCAAAAGTCACTTGTGTGACATAAGGGCCATTTTCGCAGAGCCGGTCACAAATAAACTGCAGACCTTAAACGTAATATGCACTGACATTATTCCACCACCAAACAAAAAGCTTTGTAACTGGGAACACAGGATAGGCCAATGAGTAACCTCCTTTTTACCTCTATGATATGAGGGCACCCTACTGCAGTGTTGTATGCATAGGGTCTAATGTAAAACTTCACTTGAGATGGAATTAGCTTTACCTTTGTAATGAATTCAGGTATGTTTGAGAAGTCCACAGGTAATCTGATTAGGAAATTAACAGTCAATGGCCCCTGGAATTAAACAAAGAATTTACAAAATAACTACAAAATGTACACAACAATGAATATATAATAAGATTGTAACAATTACATAATGACATGTAAATCAAACTGTCTTTAAATGAATCTTCTTTTAACATCACAAACATGTAGATGACAGAAGACAGTAACGAAAGTTTATAAGGTTAGACTGTAAACATAATACACACTGTGTATAACAAATAAATGAATCACAGCCACTGACAAGTTCACACACTCATGTAGAAAGCATTTAAACATTCTTCATGTTCTTTGGTTTGTTTTCATGTAAAGGTCACTTAAAAATCTAATCATTTGTTATCCTGCTTCTTCTGACTGTTTCTTGCTCCTTGTTTTCACTCCTTTTCCACCGGACAGCTTCTTCTACACTGATATACTTGTGTGTGTGTGTGTGACTTTGTAGACACATTCAAACCGGGGACCTAAAAGAAAAGGGAACAAGAGTCCCCGGTTCGCCAAGTGTCCCCAGTAGCCAAATATGTACCAAACATATGGGAGGTGTTGCAAAAAAGTACAAACAAAAGAGGAACAATAGGGTGTCCCCAAATGCAGGTAACTACACACTTGTGTGTGTATGTGTGGGTGTCAATGCATACAACCGAGCTCTTCTATATGAATACACACTCACACACTGCAGACTATTAGCAATGCTTGGATGCCCTCAATTTGAAATTTAGTGAAAATTGGAGCCTCTGTAGCCATTTGTGATGGCCAGTGAAATATTTAAGCACTTGGAAGTACATGTTGTCCTCGCTTGACGTAATTGACATGTGGAGTGTGACTTAACACATTACACTCTTACCCTTGTTGTTTTCCTGCTGTGATGCACCTCTATAGTTGTGAACTTGCCGGTTTCAAGGAGTGAACTGTACTCAAACTGTAGCCGATCATTCAGCATGCTTCTCTGATGTTCTTTATAGGCTTCAAGGAGCTCGCTGATCACAAGAGACAAGGAGTTCTCATCTCCAGCATCCCAGTTCACCAGACTCTGGGGAGATGAAGGATTTTAAATGACTATAAGAAATCTAACACTAACAAGTACTAATAGTAATAATAATCTTGAGTAATAAACCACAAGTTACAAAAAATACAACATACACTGTACATGTATGACTAATTTCCAGTAAGGACTTAATTATTTATCTTAATAAAACACAATATACAAGTTCCTTTCATAGCCTTAATTTATTAGACTTGGACAAGATAAGAAATAACTATCGACTAGTATTGTTCTTGTATTTTAACATGTTGATACAGTTGTTTATTTATTGATAGCACCTATGATAAATTAGCTATAGAAAACTACATGTAAAGTGAAATGACTCACTACAAGTTGAATTAACCGGCACCAAAGGTTGGCCAAGGATTATTATGATAACCAATACTATTTGTTCTAGTGGTTAGTGACCAATCAGAGAAGAGCAAAAAGCATCCTGTTGTGAGGTGCTAGCTCTTTTAGTTATAAACATGTAGCTGTATAGTGGCCGAGTGGATAAGATCACCAGACTCAAGCTCTGGTGTTTCTGATCAGACAGCAGAGTGTGGGTTCGAGTCCCGGTCGTGACATTTGTGTCCCTAAGCAAGACACTGAACCATTATTGCTGCATCCTTCGGATGGGATGTAAAGCTGTAGGTCCTGTGTGTTGTGTAATGCATGTGAAAGAACCCAGTGCACTTATCGCAAAGAGAAGGGGTTCACCCCGGTGTTCCTGGTCTGATCAGCTGCATATTGCGCCACAGCACCTTGTAAACCGTTACATTGAGCTATCTAAAGGAACAGGTCTCATACTCCAAAACATAACTCCCAAACCTTGCAGGAAAAAATACTGAGCACTTTGAGACGCCAATCAGGTGTGATAAAGAGCTACATTGTATGTATAAGAACTGCAGATTTTTATATCAGCCCTGCGAAGCAGGCTGATATATTGTGATGAACAAATTCTTTCTTTCTTTCTTTGATCAAACGGTCACTTGATCAAAATAAAAACAGTAATAACTCCAAAACTAATTGATCGATTTTTTCCAAACTTGGACAAATTAAGCCATGACACAGTGTGACACCTGCCCAATCTGTGGATGGTGAAGCAATTTGGCCAGTGGTCATCTGGTGCTCAGTAGCGGTCATTTTAGGAATATTTACAAAATGCTTCTTCTCCCACATTCTGTAGCCGATTTTTGGTGGAATGCTTCATTGCCTCGTAATACATGTGGGGTGTACACAGATTTTGGCCAGTGGTCACCTATGGGTCCGCATACCTAGTCTCTGCTCAAGACATCCTCATGGGCAATGGACGGTACAAAAACGCCACATGGCTAATGAGGATGCAAGCTTCATTTGTTTCCTCATTCGTACTCTTATTCTTAGAATCTTTCAATATTAACGTATTCTGCCCAGGGAGTCGATTGCATTTTCTGATTCCTTTGCTGTGTTCTCCGATCCATTTGCTTGGCTCCGTTGCATTACAACAAACTTATCAGTATTACACACAACTGTCTTGACCAAAGACTATGAAACGTTTCGACAATTCAGCAGCTAGACTGAGGACAAATGCGGCCGAAATCCCATTGTAATATGGCTGACTTCTGGGTACCAGCCGTTGTGCACATGTTAAATGTAGCTGTGGTTTTGCCATGGCCATCATTTAGTTCATAGGGCTGATATTCGTGCTTAGTGAAGCACTTAAGCTCTAGTTATTGTTATAATTATACGCATGCCAAAAGCTATAAATGACAAGCCAAGTGAGACCTCGGGGGTTCAGATCAGTGAGGAGCAGCTAGACTGAGGAGCATGTCCTACAATATTTCAGCATATTTGATTGATAGTACACATAAAAAAATTTCTGTTTTGTTCCTTCTTTCAAACATGCATGCCATGCAGACAAGTACGCAACATGTAGCGTGTTGGTGCAGGACGGTTGAACGTATTTTGTCTGCATGTACATGTACGGGCCTAGTGTGCTGGCTGTCAGTGTATGGTGACACACTAAAGCATGATGAACTGTGTTTAAGTTTGCAGAAATATTTGACGTTGAGAGCCGAATTATTTCAAGAAAATGACAGATTTATGAGAATTATCTGACTTCTAAAACCCACTGCCATTGAATGTTAATTCGGTGAGATAAGTAGCTTCTTACAGGTAAGATTTGTATTATGGAGCTCTGAAATTTTTCCGCCCCAGAAATGGACCCTCATGATTAGGACATCACTGTAGTAAACGAAAGTGAAAGGCCTCCAGGGCTAGGCCATGACAACATTTAGAGGCTTGTCCACTGCACACATCTGTTTGTCAACAGATTCAGGAATAAAAACTTTGATTCATCAGCCTAAATGTTGTCTTGCAGGCTCAATGCTCATCAACTTCAAGTGAACATTATCATTTTGAATATTTGGGGGTGAACAAATACAAATTGACTGGATGTACTTCTGTTACAGTAGTTCTTCGTGCACAACCTCTACTATTGAATTGTTTTGAATGTAAAATGTAATGGAAAGTAGGAAACTTTAAATGAACTGAAATGTATTGCTTTACTTTTCCATAAAGGTTCATAACAAAACGGAACAGAATTGATTTGGCATAGTGTGGAAGGAAAAATGGAAACTATTAAAATAAATGGGTGATGCGAATTTCTATTTTTTAAATATCAAGCAACAAACCACAAGGAAAACTGACTAGGTAAATTTTTAAATCAATTTTGGTGTGAACAAAGACAAATTGAACGGAGCGGGATTTGAACCTGTGACCACCAGCTTAACGTACTAACGCTCTACAAACTGAGCTATCCAGCCCTAATGTTGACGGTCTCCCTATTTTGTCAATATCTTTGTTCGGGGGGGGGGGGGGGGGTGGGGGGGGGGGGAGGGGAGTCTGCCAGTCAGAAGCCATTCAACCGGTTACTGCAGTGTAGCTAGGGATTACACCCCCATTTATGTGGCTCTATGGATATAACCTTGGAAGCAGCAGCACGGGGATCTACCTCAAGAGTGATGAGACTTTTTATGTTTTAGATATAAAATGGGGTGTGGTCCCGCTACGTTACGCTGGTAGTCGCAGGTTTAAATCCTGCTCTTTGTCAATTTTTCTTTGTTCACTCCAAAGTTGATTTAAAAATTTACCCAGTCAGTTTCCCTTGTGGTTTATTGCTTGACATTTTGAATATTGTAATATTAACTCAAGCTCATAAAGTGCACTTAAACGAGGCCACTAAAATAAACCCATGGCTAGAGCAGCGTGCATTGCTGCTGGTTTGAATCATATTTATTTCAATAGTTTCCATGTTTCTTCCACATGCCAAATCAATTCTGTTCATTTTGTTATGAACCTATATGTAAAAGTACAGCAATACATTTGAATTCATTTAAAATTTCCTACTTTCCATTACATTTTACATTCAAAATAATTCAACAGCACAGGTTGTGCATGGTAGAACTTCTGTCACAGAACTACAGTGTATCTATGTACTGTTAAGATGCATTTGCAACGTGATGCAATTTTTGCAGGCCAGCTGGGTAATATTTAATGGTCAGACATGTCAGATAAGGATTAAATAACTAGTGAGCAGCAATTAAGTGACCCTAGAACATTACAAAAGGTTAGTCACAGCTCAAATAAGGCAGATTATTTGCATCCAATGGTACCCACAGGTAGACAGAGCATCTACATCCCCCTGCCTTCCCCCTCCTCACTTTGCCACTCACACTAAGGCCCACAAGTACTGTAGGATCGCCCAGCAATTGTATCCACATTGGATGGACTGGACAGGTGCATCTACACCTCCCCCCTCCTTCCCCCTTCTCACTTTGCCACTCATACTAAGGTCCCCAAGTACTGTATGATCGCCCAGCAATGGTATCAACATTGGATGGACTGGACAGGTGCATGTTCCCCCTTCTTACTTTGCCACTCACACTAAGGTCCCCAAGTACTGTAGGATCGCCCAGCAATTGTACCCACATTGGATGGACTGGACAGGTACATCTACACCTCCCCCTCCTTCTCACTTTGCCACTCACACTAAAGTCCCCAAGTACTGTAGGATTGCCCAGCAATGGTACCCACATTGGATAGACTGGACAGGTGCATCTACACCCCCTCTCCTCCCCTCCCCTCTTCCATCCCCCTTCTCACTGTGCCACTCACACTAAGGCCTCAACGCACTGTAGGATCACCCAGCAATGGTACCCACATTGGATGGACTCGACAGGTGCATCTACAACCCCTCCCCTCCCCTCTTCCTTCCCCCTTCTCACTTTGCCACTCACACTACACAGTGTAGCACTTCAAATAGTGGCAGATTTTCGTAGGTCTTTTTCTGTCAAAGATGTGGTTGACATAGATGCTCTGTCTACCTGTGGGTACCATTGGATACAAATAATATGCCTTATTTGAGCTGTGACTAACCTTTTGTAATGTTCTAGGGTCACTTAATTGAGATTCTAGGGGCACATATTGAGGGGCACGGTTGAATGAATTGGTCTTTGTCCAAGTATCAACTGGGCTGTAAACTTGATCAAGGATTATGTTTAACAGTTGAACAACGTCAACAGTCTTAATGACCAACCTTGATGTCCTCTATCTCAGGCATGAATCCTAAGTCCTGGGAATTAAAGATGAAATCCGGAGGCTCTGATGGATGCATACTGTCCAACATGACCTGCCCTGTAGTAGTATTAAAAACATTAAAATGAAAAAGGTGCATCTACCCGAAAGAAATTACAAGACCAAAATTTAAATGTAGGTATCTGTTCTTCTTGTCAACTTGTGAACTCTCCTTCCTTTCGGGAAATCCACTTGACCATGTTTCCATTCCTCCCTCCAGCAATGATTGCATTTGCTGACATGTTAGATGTATGTGAAAAATTGTGAACTTCAAGTCAGTTTGTAAATTGTTTTTATCTTAACCGATTTGCCTTTTTCAACATTATCTACTAAATCATGTAACCCGATTCTAGGGCCAATCTAATGGACTAAAAGTACATGTAGCCCAATTCTAGGGCCAATCTAATTGACTTAATGTACTTGTCACCCGATTCTACATGTAGGGCCAATATACTAGACAAAATGTACATAGCCCGATTCTAGGGCCAATCTACTAGACTAAATGTATGTAAGGTACAGTTTACATGACAGCAGCCAACTGAGGGATTTAACCCTATCTTTTCACCATACCACACAGTGTTATATACCCAGTCCAACACCATACAACACTTATCAATGTGAGTGGCTTGCCCCAAGCAACAAGATCCATATGTGGATACTGTTGTGTTGTGCAACAACAACACACACACACACACACGAGAGGAAGCCGCAGAATTCCCTGTGCAACATAGTACAACACAAATTTTAAACTGTTGGATCTTGTTGTGTAGGGCAAGGATATGGTTTTAAGGTACAGTTTACATGACAGCAGCCAATTGAGGGATGTAAGGTACAGTTTACACGACAGCAGCCAACTGAGGGATGTAAGGTACAGTTTACATGACAGCAGCCAACTGAGGGATGTAAGGTACATGTACAGTTTACATGACAGCAGCCAACTGAGGGATGTAAGGTACAGTTTACATGAACTCAGCCAACTGAGGGATGTAAGGTACAGTTTACATGACAGCAGCCAACTGAGGGATGTAAGGTACAGTTTACACGACAGCAGCCAACTGAGGGATGTAAGGTACAGTTTACATGACAGCAGCCAACTGAGGGACGTAAGGTAGAGTTTACATGACAGCAGCCAACTGAGAGACGTAAGGTACAGTTTACATGACAGCAGCCAACTGAGGGATGTAAGGTACATGTACAGTTTACATGACAGCAGCCAACTGAGGGATGTAAGGTACAGTTTACATGAACTCAGCCAACTGAGGGATGTAAGGTACAGTTTACATGACAACAGCCAACTGAGGATGTAAGGTACAGTTTACATGACAGCAGCCAACTGAGGGATGTAAGGTACAGTTTACATGACAGCAGCCAACTGAGGGATGTAAGGTACAGTTTACACGACAGCAGCCAACTGAGGGATGTAAGGAACAGTTTACATGACAGCAGCCAACTGAGGGATGTAAGGTACAGTTTACATGACAGCAGCCAACTGAGGGATGTAAGGTACAGTTTACACGACAGCAGCCAACTGAGGGATGTAAGGTACAGTTTACATGACAGCAGCCAACTGAGGGATGTAAGGTACAGTTTACATGACAGCAGCCAACTGAGGGATGTAAGGTACAGTTTACATGACAGCAGCCAACTGAGGGATGTAAGGTACAGTTTACATGACAACAGCCAACTAAGGGTTGTAAGGTACAGTTTACATGACAGCAGCCGACTGAGGGATGTAAGGTACAGTTTACATGACAGCAGCCAACTGAGGGATGTAAGGTACAGTTTACATGAACTCAGCCAACTGAGGGATGTAAGGTACAGTTTACATGACAACAGCCAACTGAGGATGTAAGGTACAGTTTACATGACAACAGCCAACTGAGGGATGTAAGGTACAGTTTACATGACAGCAGCCAACTGAGGGATGTAAGGTACAGTTTACATGACAGCAGCCAACTGAGGGACGTAAGGTAGAGTTTACATGACAGCAGCCAACTGAGGGATGTAAGGTACAGTTTACACGACAGCAGCCAACTGAGGGATGTAAGGAACAGTTTACATGACAGCAGCCAACTGAGGGATGTACATGTAAGGTACAGTTTACATGACAGCAGCCAACTGAGGGATGTAAGGTACAGTTTACATGACAGCAGCCAACTGAGGGATGTAAGGTACAGTTTACATGACAGCAGCCAACTGAGGGACGTAAGGTAGAGTTTACATGACAGCAGCCAACTGAGGGATGTAAGGTACAGTTTACATGACAGCAGCCAACTGAGGGATGTAAGGAACAGTTTACATGACAGCAGCCAACTGAGGGATGTAAGGTACAGTTTACATGACAGCAGCCAACTGAGGGATGTAAGGTACAGTTTACATGACAGCAGCCAACTGAGGGATGTAAGGTACAGTTTACACGACAGCAGCCAACTGAGGGATGTAAGGAACAGTTTACATGACAGCAGCCAACTGAGGGATGTAAGGTACAGTTTACATAACAGCAGCCAACTGAGGGATGTAAGGTACAGTTTACACGACAGCAGCCAACTGAGGGATGTAAGGAACAGTTTACATGACAGCAGCCAACTGAGGGATGTAAGGTACAGTTTACATGACAGCAGCCAACTGAGGGATGTAAGGTACAGTTTACATGACAGCAGCCAACTGAGGGATGTAAGGTTCAGTTTACATGACAACAGCCAACTGAGGGATGTAAGGTACAGTTTGCACGACAACAGCCAACTGAGGGATGTAAGGTACAGTTTACATGACAGCAGCCAACTGAGGGATGTAAGGTACAGTTTACATGACAGCAGCCAACTGAGGGATGTAAGGTACAGTTTACACGACAGCAGCCAACTGAGGGATGTAAGGTACAGTTTACATGAACTCAGCCAACTGAGGGATGTAAGGTACAGTTTACATGAACTCATCCAACTGAGGGATGTAAGGTAGAGTTTACATGAACTCAGCCAACTGAGGGATGTAAGGTAGAGTTTACATGAACTCAGCCAACTGAGGGATGTAAGGTAGAGTTTACATGACAGCAGCCAACCGAGGGATGTAAGGTACAGTTTACATGACTCAGCCAACTGAGGGATGTAAGTTAGAGTTTACATGACAGCAGCCAAATGAGGGATGCAAGGTACAGTTTACATGAACTCAGAATTTTTACAAAGGCGAATTTTTCAAACTTAAGCGTACCAGTTGTCCACTTGTACATTACAATTAGACTAACAAGTTTTATGATTAGATCAGTGCCCGGATTTCGAATAGTGGACTACCAACAAGTATGTGATTTTGGGACAATTGGTGGCTGTCATTATGCAACAAAGCAAGGCAAGATCATCCCTTGTGGGAATGAGGTTGGGGTGCAATAATTATATATTTTTAAAGTGATGGCACATCTGCATACTTCAGGTTAGTTTGTTTATGCTAGAGCACTTTCGCAGATTTTTGGAGAAGTTTTGTAAGACTTGTTTCCCTCGATTTGTTTTAGGCCGTTTGTAGGCATGTACATTACATGTACCCATTGGAAGATCCGGGGGGGGGGGGGGGGGGGGGGGGGGGGGGCCAAGAGGGCTGGAAAAAAAATAATAACCCTTTGAAAGAGAGAGAGAGGGGGGTGGGAGCCCTCATGTTTCCCCTCATTTCCCCCTCACTGTGCTTTGTTTTTCTTTCCCTTTGATTCATTGGGTAATTGTGTAGACTTCACCGTTGCCATCTAAAAAATATTTTGGATCTGCCCATAGTATCCCCTGAAAAATAAGATTTTACTAAAACTCTACATACACTCGCCAGATGGTGACTATAATGTTAAAAAAGCAATGTAGGGTCTAACAGTTATTTGGACCATAAAATAAGGACTTGGCCCGTGAATGGGGCTTGCCAAATACCAAGCGTGAATAATATTAATCTACTTACATGTCAAAGTATTTCCAGCAAATGGAATCTGAATCTTGAATCGATCACAGCAATGTCTTTGTGTAATTGTATGTCTCCTTCAAAGAAAATCAGTGAAAAGTTTCAAACAATATGGAAATTTTGTTGTTGGTTAATCACGCTAAAAAAGCAGTGGATGGTTGATACAGAAAGCAAAAAATGCAATTGTCATCATGGTATTTCATGGTTTGGTTTCAAACAAAATCATACCTACATGTGTCATGTAGCATGTTTTACTAGCTTACACAAATGAAACAGCACTGTAGTGCATGGGGCTGGGGTCTCCGTCCAAAACATAGCCTGGTCGAGATAGAATTACATTGTAACCCTATTTCAAACTGACACCAACCCCCAGAAAACTCCATAAAAGATGTTTTCTCCTCACTCTGAAGTAATTAAAAGACAATTTTTGGCCGTCTTGTGCTTGCACCAAGCACACACCAGACATAATTGCAGTGCGCACTGACAACAATTATACAATTCACCCTGCACATCTTCCCAAAAGAGAGTTTGTATGAAACCTGAAAAAGTCCAGACAAATGACACACAAGCCTCTTCACTTTGTTTTCAAGCCCCTCATTTGGATATTTGGCAGAAACAGCCCCCAAAACCAAACGGTTTACCATTGCCACAAAAAAATACAAAGAAAAGGGTGTCTCATTTATTGTACGTAAATCGTCATGGATTAATTTCCTACAAAACGACTTCAACTTTTTTCTAATTTCTGCCTAACCCTGGAAACAATGAATGCCGATTGTGGTCGACACATTCTTAGATATTTCCTCTGTATTTTTGTATTAAATTTATTTTTTTCATGCTTGGAAGTTTCAGATAATCCTAATCATATATCGTTGGGCATCCCCCCAGCCCCCGATCAATGTTAGCTCTCCATTGCGGGGTCTGCACTCCAGTTAGGATTAACAACATATAGTGGCAGAGGGGGGATGGGGGAGGGTGTTATTATTTTCTGTCACAGTGGCCCAAGCATTTCACAACAATCGCCAGCACAACAACATTCGCCACTCACAAACAAACAAAACACCAGCACAACAACATTCGCCACTCACAAACAAACAAAATACCAGCACCGCAACATTCACCACTCACAAACAAAATACCAGACCACAACATTCGCCACTAACAAACAAACAAAATACTAGCACCACAACAATCGCCACTCACCGACAATCAAAAAGGAAGTTTCATCAATTAGAGGTTTTTTTTTTTAAATGGTTCCAGAATTGTCTTCACTGATTACAGTAAAACACTTAACAGAATTTGAACACAATGTACACATCTACAAACTTCTCAAATTCCATTTGGAGAACATGAGTCAATTATCCAGCTTTCTGCACAACACACAGCACATGCAGTGTGTCCTGGTCCTACATGTACATATCATAAACAACTTTTCTGACTGGTGCCATGTCTGTACTGGAGTCTCACTGAGAATCACATGAAAATCATTAACAAGAAATGTTATATAATACATATACATGTATGAAGACAACAAGCTTTAAGCAGTGTTAAGTAGATCCAATGCAATATCAGACTTGAGGCTAACATCTGAAAGAAGTTGCAACATCAGTACTAGTACTAGTTGCACGACGGAACGTTTGGGCCAGAAGACCACAGTTTGGAAGCTGAAATCATCCAGAGAAAAGGCTGTCCGAAACTATGTGTTTCCGTTGTCATGTTTGTCTATTTTAACAGTGATTAATTATAAACAAAATAATAGGTGGGTTGCTACATCATCGTCCGACTCCAGTAGTGCATAACTTAAAAAAAAAAACTCTTTTGTGGTAGAGTACTGGTAGTTTATGAAACAGTAATGTGATTAAGATCAATGTCACAACACACAACTTTAATAAAAGGGCTATATCACTAATACACTTTTTTAAATCAAATGTCTCAAAAAAATATAATCCACGGTCAAATATTCCAAATAAAAGTTTCATCAGTAAGTTCAAGTTCCATTTACCCCAGGTAGAATGGTAGATCCCGTGATCATGTTGTTAAGTGGGATTGTATGGGTGCCAATATTGCAGAAACCTTAATTTTAAGTGAATTTGACTAATTGTATTGTGTTTCGCGCAGGCACACTCTGATTAATTGCAATGGGCCCTAATGAAAGCTTCAATGGCTTTATGACTGAGGTTCCTTTCTCCAAAAATTACTCGTGACCACTCTGAAATTCAAGATAATCAGATAATAATTTAATATTAAAAACAATTTTAAAAAATGTATTGAGGAAACAGAACAGTCACTTGTATTTTATTTAGTAATCTATTGTTTTTTATTTAAGGACAACAAATTTATCTCAGTAGCCAGAGTGAAAGTGTGGAAAATTATTATTGTTTCTTTCTCTTTTTGAAACATTTTGCGCGCCATGCTATAGTGCGTAAAGTTGATAGAAACTGCCGCTCAATGAAGTGACCGGAAACAGGCAACGCGGCGTGTACACTGCAACTTCACTACAGCACCACACTGTGTGTAAGTAAGTGTAAATTTAGGACGTTTCGGAATTTATGACTGCAACTTCTAGGATTTCAACATGAATGAAAAGTGTCTTGTCAAAAGATGGGTAAGATGGTTTAAACAAAATTATTTTACTTTTAGTTTCTGTTTCTGAACAATTTTACCGTTAAGTCTGAAGTGACCGGAAACCAGTTTCAGGCCAGTGGGCCAGGCAGGGATATATAAAAAAAAATTGTAATTTCAAATTATACATACCCAGTTTTTGGATCTAGTACATGCAACGGTCCTCCACAAACACCAACACTATTTTCTCTGAGTAACGCGCCCACATATCTCCCTACCTGAGGATCCAAAAAGTCTAAAATATCACTAGACATGACGAAAAGCAACTTCTGATAGGCCTACTTCCTTTTTAAGAATTCCCAATGGGGTCGTTAGTCGGGTTTCTGAGCAAAACCTCAGTCAGAAAGCTGCCAGACGACTGGGGTTTACAACCAAAAACCATAACCCTGCAAAATAGGGCGCCCTCATCGGTACCAATAACTTCATTTTCACATTACTGGCTACAGTACTGAAATACACTGCAGTAGTAAAGAAAAACATTGAAATCAAATTTTGTCAATTTTCCGAAATGATCATTTAAAATGTTTTTTTTACATAAGAAAAATGCCGTATGAGCCATGAATAACAATTTGGCAAATTAATTACCCTTTTTTTTAAATGGAGGAAGCACACACCTTGGAAGATAACAATTTTTTTTAGCTCCCTGCATAGTACTGAATCTTGACACATTTACACAGAAAAACACTAGAAGTGATAACCTTGGAACACACCCACAAAAAGGTCCCTACATGAAGACGACATACAAGATACATGTATCTTGATTTGTTATCCCTCATTTTGTTCAGCCTAGTAAAATTGAGCTTAAATATGCAAGATCTAGTAGTTTGAAGAAAGGTAATATGAAGGAAAGGTAATGATTTAAATGGCATTCTTTTCATCTGTTCATTGTACGTGTGCTTTTTTTCTTGGTAAAAAGGATGTACATTGCTTCAAATAAACTCATCCCTTTAAAAGCGCATTTACAAAGACCACTCTCCGCACTCTATGTCAAACCAACTAATACATGAAAGAATATAGTGAGAAAGACTTCTTAAATATGTTTTCAATGTTTTCAAACATCAGGTTTTGGACTTGCGATATCAAAATTAAATGTTTTACTTATTTGTCATAAACTATGGCATTTCAAGCAAAACTATTTTAAGGGAAGCTTTTATCATTATCTCATCATCATCTCCCGGTTGAGTACAAGCCTCTTAGAAGCTTTATGCTCCTGAGGGTTGTCATACTGTGGGTGCGAAGGTGCTGGTATGGGAACATGTAAACACAAAAATGTGCAAAAACTGGTGGTGCTGTAGTTGAAGTGCCAGTAAAAATGGCCTCAACAAATTTAGCAGAGGGACAATGGGTTTCAGCCAGACCTTGAAGATTTCCGGGGATTGTGCCCACAGGACTGGGGCAGGGAGAAAGTTGCATAGGCAGATAGGCAAATGACATTTGGAGAGCTCTGTTGATAAGCTTGGATTCTACAATGCTGATGGAATTGGAGATGGTGACCACTGGTTGACTCATCAAATGAAAAAAGATAAGGTCATCTAGTGGAGATGGCAAACAGTTTTCCACCATGACCATCTTTTTATTATGTATAGTTATGTGCAAATCTGTGAATATTTATACTTTTACTCTTACCAATGTTGTGCACAACCTTTTAAATGCATACCGGTAACAAAATAAATTGGTATAAAGAAAAAGACACAGTAAAACATTTCAAATGTACACTCGCTCAATTTATTTTAAAAAAAAATCAATCATATATAATAAACTAGCACTTCTGATAAACACTTAAGACTTTCACACATTAGTCATATTGTTTCAGAAGGCAACGCAATATGATGTACTTTCTTTTGCAAACTAAATATTGTCCAAATTATGACATCATAATGTGGCCTGGAATGAGTTCCAGTTTTAACTAGCCTTTAGTCTGTATGTGAAACTAATTATTGCACGTAGTGTAAACAAATGTTTATCCAATCAATTTTTAAAGCTTACAAATATTTGTTTTGATAAAAATATATTTAACAAATAGAAAAAGAAACAAGTTATGTAAATAATCTTTTAAAACACAAAATAACAATTAAAAATGACAAACACAAATTGAATAGATTAGAAGGGCCTTGATTGGTAGAGTTCTCCCATAACCCTGGGGAAGGGTAACAACAATAAACCTTTCCATGAAATATGTAAATTGCACATCACGAGTGCACACAACAATACTGGTGGGCAAAATGAGGGTACATAGTGCCTTTTTGTGTGGGGCTAATGGTGGCGTGACGCACACACATTTGTCTGCCTAGTGCACAACTCTATGGCGTTTGCCCACCAATAATGTCTGTACGCATGCGTGAATGTAATTAGCATATTTTACGGGAAAGACTAATTGGTCATTAACAAAAACCCGCAAATTGTTAATGTCACTAGGTGAGGGTACAAACAAAGAAAAAAAATCAACTGTTTTTTTTAAGTTTTATATTTTTACTTGGCAGTTACCATTGGTTGATTTCAAAACTCATCTCTAGCAAAGAAAAAAGTGGTGAAGTGAACAATGTCTGCCCAAATTGCCTTACAAAAAGAAAAACAAGTTTTCAAAACACAAAACCTCAATCAATATTTTCCAGCCAAACAAAACACCATAAAAACAGCTCATGTCTATAACAATGTTGACAAAGTTTGCATAATTTTTGTTTCCTCCGATAAAACAGACGTAAAGGTGGCCACAACATCACAATCTACACCATACTGAATACACTACACTTTGGCGTACACAGTTTTTGGTTTGGCAACTTCAAGTTAAAAACACCTTCCTCCATGCTTCAATCAAATTACATCTGATGCTTAGGCAAAGTTTGTGTGCATAGCGCAAAATGTTAACGCACATACATGTACACCACTTGAATGTGAAGGTAAAACATGTAAACTACGGTCCTGTACTGGGGTTCCTGAAAATGAGCACTTAAATGCCCTTTGACGTGCCCTGTGATGTATTGTGATGCTTACAAGGACAATACTACAAAATTGAGTTGGCTACATTTAGACTTCAAAAAAGGCTAATAATGCATTAACATTTAAATAGGACAGTCTAGACAGTATAAACTGATGAACTATCCTCAACTGTCCCAGACAAGTAGGCTTGGCTGGTATCCTCTAATCCCACTCCATCCACACTAACTTGGGGGATTCTTGGGTGGTCAAGTTGCTAGACCTACCAGATGAGATGCTGTATCCTGATTGTTATCCACCATCTTGGAAAATAACAAGAGACTCAAGCTTGCACCTTCAACCAGTAAATAACTCATAATTTCTCCACACAACCACATTAACTGGCTACATCTCAGGACCTCAATATTACCTTTGCCCTTTGGTTACTCTTAAAAAAACACAGAAGTAAAACATTTTATACTACCTGACTACCATGAAACTATAGCGATGTTATCTTCTGGCTAGTTGTTGCTCAGCATGGCCAGGAGGCAACATTTTACATGTTACCATGACAAATCCTTCCTCTTTTTAATGACTTTTGTAAAAAGGAGGCTATTACCATAACAACACCTTGACTTGTGGCTTGATTTGCTGCTGCCCTCAAAAGCACAATCCTGAATATTTCATTGCCATGACAACATAACCAGGGCAATGTCACCTCTGGCTTGTAGCAGCTCTCCAGAAAGATACAACAGATGCAGCAGCAGAAGACATCAAGCCCCCTGTAGTTGACGCCGAGGCTTCAGCCCCCAGTAAACGCCCATCGCTGTCATCGCTACCCTCCTGCTGGAAGGATGCCAGTGATTCTGGAAGGGGACTGGTTGTGCTGCTTGGGTTACCAGTTAAAGTGGTAACCTGGGACTCTAAAACATTCTCCCATTCCAGATCATCTGACGTATCACTGTTCTCTTCATTGAGATGTGATAAAGGCTCACTGTTGCTCTCAGACTCACTCGGAAGACGACTGAAGGATACTTTGGGTACAGACAGCAATAAATCAGCATGAACTTCAATGGGACCACTCCTGCAATAACAACAAAAAATCATCAAAGCATTGTTTTCTCACCATGTTCAAGTTTGATATTAGAGAAACCGTAATGCAAATCTTACTCCCTAGGCATTTTTGCCTACAATGTGTGACTTCTCACTCCATATAAAAATTGTTTGGACTTGGATAAGATTGAAATGCCTGACTCAGTGATAAGCATTCACTTTTTGGGCCTACAGCCATCAGTCCTTCTGAATCCTTCATTTTGGCAAAGGGGATATAGAAGGATTTGGGATGTTAAGGGTTAATACACAGAGAGGAAAACTGAAAATATCCCAACACATGGAAGGCTAAGGTGATGGAAACACTGGGGGCAAATTTTTAATTTAACATTTTACAACAGCAGCTACTTTAACTAACCTTCCTAGATGTTTGTTGCTAGGGCTGAGTAGTGTCAAGAGATTTCGTACGGTGTAATGAGGATGCAGACAGTCAGCTTCAACATTCTTCATTGAGAGTTAAGAAAATGATCATTAAAAAAAATTCAAATGAAAGACATTGAAACAAATATCAAAGTTGATACACACTTTAAACTACATTTTTTTCCAAACATACAGAGCTTTACACAACACCATTGCACTATTATAGAAATAATGAATGTTTATGAGTGCAATGGTGAGAATATTTGCATGAGTTGAAATATGGAATGTCCCATTCAACGAGGCGAAACCAAGTTAATGTAACAGAACCAATTTTTCAATGAATGAAAATATTCTTACCATTACACAAATGCAAAACATTCATTGTTTGTTTGATATACCATCCAAGTAGATCTTTGTCATTTGATTGGAGGATAAAACTATAAGAATAAAAAACTGTACAGGATTGTATTGTGGCATCCTTATCAAGGTGTTTTGTACTGCTGTGTATAACGCAAAGTGTTGTCTAGCATGCACGACTCAAGAAAGAATGGGACAAAAATGCAAGGTAAATAGTACCAAATATATGGTTCATAAAAAATACAAAACTATGTATTTTTCGCTAATATCTTGGTCAATTCTGTATGATTTCGCTCATTTATAAGTCGACAAATCGACCCTCGGATTTGTTTATATTGTATATGTATGACCACGCATTACACATGCAGAGACTCCAGCAAAGTGACTTGTGGCGTTTATTTTTTCATATAAGAAATAAATATAAAAGAGTGTTTGAATAATCTGGAATAATAATAATTCAGGAATAATAATAATTCATGAATAATAATTCATGAATCCTTTGTGTATGGAATAGTTGTCTTTAATTGGGTTAATTTTAAAGATAAAGTGTTGAGAAACCAAAAATAATAATTGACCCGTGGTGTGGATCTTATTATATGTATGGCCGTACATTAAGCACGCACACAATCCAGCGTGTAAAGTACCCCAGCAAAGGTGGGTAGACTGATATTCATTCTCCTGTTCCCCCCCAAAAATAGAAAAACAATAAATAGGGAAAAAAAGCTCAAAGCAATGTAGCGAGTCTACTCATTACTACTCTCCTGACTACTGCTTACCTAGGATCCTTATGTATGAGCAACGATCGACCCGACACGTTTAGAAATTAACATCTACCCAGTTAAATAGTGACATGCAAAAACCAAAAGGTCAAAGGTACATAACCAAACATCTAAACAAAATTGAAGGCCAGTATCTGATATCTTTCATTAGCTTCGCAGTATGATGTTACATACAAATTTTTACAAAGATGTTTTGTAACTCTGTTTTGAATCCTCTTTAACAAAAATGTTTTAAAAAGTTGTACCTGACTGAAGCATAGATAAAGCACATTAATGTTGAGTTTATCAACAGCCTTGCAGAACTCATATGGGCTCAGTTGGTCTCCACAAAACAAACTGTAAAAAAAACGTAATTACATCACGTTAAAGGGACCTTACAAACTTGTGGCATGATAAGACATAAGAAAACTTTATTGATCTCCAATGGGAGAAATTACTCTGCTCGCATAGTATAGTTAAAAATACAACAAACGTTCATGAAGTAATAAAATGACATAATAAAAAATGCACATTAAACATTATACAATTATACACTATACAAGGATTAAACCAAGCGAACGCCCAGTAGGCCATACGAAATATGTTTATAGATATATATGTACATATAAAAAAAAGAAATATCAATCATCTTTCATAAAATTCATTGAATAATGTCATACCCGTTGGGACAAAGGAGTGAAGATGACGGTTAGTGTGTGCAGCCGGCAGTCTCATTCTACCACTTCTGGGAATGATGTGACTAGTAAGTTCGCCGTTGAGTGGGTGGCTATTGTCGTCCAAAATGCGACTGAACACACCAGTCACACGCTCCCGGTAAAGAGAGTCCACCGACTGCAAACACAATCCTGTCATCCTCCCTACCTTTCTCACCAGACGATCAATCCTTTCTTTATCCTTCCTCGTAGCGTTCCCGCCCCAGCACGTCAAACAATAACTCCAAACCCCACAAATCACTGATAAATAGAACGTCACAAGAATTTCATTGCTGACCTTAAAAGCATTCATTTTACGGAGACAGTACATGCGAGAATTAAGCCTTTTCATTACATAATCCAAATGATCATTCCAGTCGAGTTTGCTATCGAACATAACCCCAAGATATTTGTAAGAATGAACTCTTTCAACACAGTTGTTATTAATAACAACGTTACTGGGCTTGCACTTGTTTTTACGGAAGTCAATGACAAGTTCTTTAGTCTTAGCGACATTGAGCAACAGATAATTATCTTTACAGTAGCTAACAAAGCAATCAATTTCAGCTCTATAATTACTGTCATTATCGTGTTTAATAAGTCCTAGCAAAGCAGTATCATCGGCAAATTTAATAACTGGGCAGTCGGCATGACTGGATCTAAAGTCGGAAGTGTAAACAGTGAAAAGGAATGGAGCTAACACTGTACCTTGTGGAGCACCTGTGTTGGTAACTATACACTTAGAATGAACATTATCCTTTAACTTAACAAATTGACTGCGATTCGTAAGAAAATCATGAATAAGCCCCACCAGCTGATGAGGAACATCCATATTTAGCAACTTGCGGGTGAGGAGATGGGGTTGCATTGTGTTGAATGCCGAAGAAAAATCATAATACATTATACGCACAGAGTTACCATTTCTGGAGCCCTCTAAATGAGAATATAACTTATCCAACTTGTACACAATCGCATCCTCAGTACTGCGGTTGCTAACGTATGCAAACTGCAACGGGTCAACAAATTTAGTGACAATAGGCTTTAACTGATTCAAAATAATTTTCTCAAACACTTTCATGGCAGCAGATGTAAGAGCAATGGGTCTCAAGTCATTCATAGATTCGATGACAGGTTTCTTTGGAATAGGGACAATACAAGAAGTCTTCCAGATGTCAGGTAACTTCTGTAAGCTAAAACACATATTAAAAATGGTCATAAAAATATAACATAATTGGTCAGCACATGTTTTCAAAATACGAGGCATCAATTTATCTGGACCAGACCCTTTACATGAGTGAAGGCGTTTAAAGTGTGACCGTATTTCATCTTCATTGGTGGTAAAAATTGTAAGCTGGTCAGCTGAACAAAGAGTCTGTCTGCACTCCTCTTTCTCACTGGAGAAGTCATGCGTGTCAAAACGATTGAAAAATAAGTTAAGATCATTAGCATATGAAGAGGAAACATCTGGTAAACTACAACATTGCCTCTTTCCATTAGCAAACCCACTCATCAGCCTCATGCCATTCCAAACTTTCTTCATATCGTTACCAGTGAAGTGTTTTTCAATCTTTTCTTTGTAAGCCATTTTTTCTTTACGAATAACACGATTAAGCTCTCTCTGAACATGCTTCAATTGAGTCTTATCACCATTAAAAAACATCTTTCTTTTGATATTAAGCACTTTCTTTACACTACTGGTGATCCATGGCTTATTATTGGCATAAACTTTCACAACTTTAGGTGGAACAATAACATCTTTACAAAAATCAATATAACCACAAACAATCTCAGTAAGTTCATTGACATCATTGGAGGATTCTATGAAAACGTCCCAGTCAGTACTTTCCAGTGCCCCCTTTAAACATTCAATATTCTCATGAGTCCATTGTTGAACTTTGATAGTTTTGGGTTTCTGGCGCTGAACTAGAGGTCTGTACTTGGGACTAAGTAGAACCAAATTGTGATCTGCACTTCCGAGATTGGGCAGTTTAGTCGAAACATAGGCATCCTTCAGGTTAGTGTAGCATTGATCCAGAATTGCCGATCCACGGGTATGGCATGTGACTTGACGATAATAGTTACTTTTTCTGAATGTGCAATGGTTGAAGTCACCATTAATGACGATAAATGCATCTGGGGATTTAGCTTCGATATCCTGGATCACATTATATAATTCCAATTCAGCCTCTTTTGCGTTCTTTCTGTGCGGGACGTAGACGGTAACGTTGATCACATGGGAGAATTCTCGGGGTAAATAGTAAGGGCGGATGCTAACCACAAGAATCTCAGAATTCGGTGTGCACACGGAGCTCTTAATGTGCACATTGTTCGGATGACAATACATATTATTTACATAGAGGCCAAGCCCACCTCCACCATCTTTTCCCGCTGCAATCGTTCTATCGGCCCTAAGTAATGTGAATCCCTCAATATTTACATGTTCATCACTGTGATGTTCACTAAGCCAGGTCTCTGTAAAGGACATCATACTAATTGCGCGAAATTCTTGCATATATTCAGCATTTGCTCGCAATTCGTCGATTTTGTTGGAGATAGACTGCACATTTCCCATAATAATGGACGGGATATACGGTTTGAACTTACGAGAATGTAGCCGTTTCTTCACTCCCGCAGCCTTCCCCCTTTTCCTTCGTGTAGTAGTACCCTTAAGTAGTTCCTTGGGTAAGTCGTCGGGTAAATGTCTGTGTAGACGTGGGTTGGCTTGGTCCCTTATGGTACGAAGTTCTTCGGGTGAGTAGCGGATACATGGTTTATGTTCATGTCCATTGCCGTAGCACATAAAACACAGCAAAATAATTACTAATCCACAAACTCCACGTACGACAAACATGGTTAAAACAGTCCACTTAAAAACGTCCAACAACACTAAAATTCAAGTCTGGACAAACAGATAAGAAACAGCGAAGTAAAAACGAAGAACGAATTAACGAAGTAAAAACCATGCGAGCTAACGTCGCCACAGGAGCAGCGCCGTAAAACACGTCCGAACTCCTTCACGTCCGAACAAGACGAGGATGGGGGAGGGTATGCCAGAAACTCTTTCAACACAATGATGACTCCAGGTTACCAAGTTTTTCAAAAATATGTATTTACTTAAAGTTTTAATTCCATACCTTTCTTCTAAATTAAGTACAATCAGACTTAAATTACAGTCAAAAAGTTGTGATAGTCAGTGGGTACATGCATACCTAGGAAGAAAATATTCCAAAGTTTGAAACTTAACATAGCACAACAATGCTGTATGGAAAATACAATGGTCAGGAACAAACGGACAATTTCAGGGCACTGCTTAGCCCTTAGCCCAGAATTCTTCGCTTATGCCCAATCCCACAGAATCACATGCTTTACAGAATGATGAAAGCACAGAATTCTGTGGTCATGCCCAATCCCACAGAATCACATGCTTTACAGAATGATGAAAGCACAGAATTCTGTGGTCATGCCCAATCCCACTGAATCACATGCTTTACAGAATGATGAAAGCACAGAATTCTGTGGTCATGCCCAATCCCACTGAATCACATGCTTTACAGAATGATGAAAGCACAGAATTCTGTGGTTATGCCCAATCCCACAGAATCACATGCTTTACAGAATGATGAAAGCTATGCCCAATCCCACTGAATCACATGCTTTACAGAATGATGAAAGCTATGCCCAATCCCACAGAATCACATGCTTTACAGAATGATGAAAGCACAGAATTCTGTGGTTATGCCCAATCCCACTGAATCACATGCTTTACAGAATGATGAAAGCACAGAATTCTGTGGTTATGCCCAATCCCACAGAATCACATGCTTTACAGAATGATGAAAGCTATGCCCAATCCCACAGAATCACATGCTTTACAGAATGATGAAAGCTATGCCCAATCCCACAGAATCACATGCTTTACAGAATGATTAAAGCTATGCCCAATCCCACAGGATCACATGCTTTACAGAATGATTAAAGCTATGCCCAATCCCACAGAATCACATGCTCTACAGAATGATGAAAGCACAGAATTCTGTGGTCATGCCCAATCCCACAGAATCACATGCTTTACAGAATGATGAAAGCACAGAATTCTGTGGTCATGCCCAATCCCACTGAATCACATGCTTTACAGAATGATGAAAGCACAGAATTCTGTGCTTATTCCCAATCCCACAGAATCACATGCTTTACAGAATGGTGAAAGCACAGAATTCTGTGGTTATGCCCAATCCCACAGAATCACATGCTTTACAGAATGATAAAAGCTTTGCCCAATCCCACAGAATCACATGCTTTACAGAATGATGAAAGCACAGAATTCTGTGGTAAGCAAAGACATGAAATTGGGCCCTGGATACATAAAATGATTACAGATAACATTTATTAAACAATGAGGAAAGGTAATCAAGACTAAATACACATGTTGAACAAACAGAAGTAGCATATTGAAACAAAGACTAGTACCTGACCTGAAATGTGACTTTTTGGGAAGCACAACATTGAGATAGAATGCTAGTAGAGACACTAACTGAGCTGTATGACATAGAGCACCACTGATCATCTTGCCAGGATTGTATAGGTCTAGCTGGGAGTCAGATGCTTGGTGGTCATTTTCTTTGGCTGCAACTAAAAAAACAAAGAAGGGTAAATGTTTCTGTTTGTCAAGTATGTTCAAAGTGCTTTGTAAGTTGATGAGCATCAAAACTAAATTGTTCAATGTGATTGAAACATTGTTTTTTAACAAAATGTACAGAAAACACACATCATTACCAATGACATGTCATTGGCATTATAAACCTTATCAGTACACATTTTTGTTTCTTTTATGTAACAAGAAAAGAGTAACTTAAAGGATTTTATGTAGTCAAACAACTTGCATAAGACCAAACAATTTGACTGACAATGAATTATCAGCCAAACAACCATTTGATCTAATCAACTGCCTCTACACAATTTTGGTGTCCAAATTGATTTTGTATCGACCATCAAATTCAGACTTGTGTCTTCCTCAAACATTTCTGATGTGCAACTTATTGTCCTTAACCAAGGACTTGTGTGCATGTTGATGAAGTCACCTTTTGATGGTCACCTTGTAGTAGTGTCAAGTATGCTGAATAATCAGGGAAATAGACAATTGGACTTTATCTGATTTGAATGCTTTTGGCTAAAGACCTTATGTATTTATGTAAACATGCTGCCATCAAGAGACAAAGCGATGGAACAATGTAAATGCACAGTTGCAACACACAGAATGGGCTAATAAGCAGCCTTCTTTTGACCTGTTTCATCAGAGGCCACCCTACTTATGTGCATAAAGTCTATGTACATCACGAGGAACACTGTGCAAAAAGCCACTACTGTATCCAGTTAACTGACACAAAGCAGTACATCTTGTCTTACCCCAAGCAGTATATGCAGTATAATCTCCATTGGCAGGTAGACACACAGCACTTGGATGCACCAGACTATAATGTACCTCTTGGCTGTTCTCTGTGTAGACCCAGCGTCCTTGTACATAAGCCATTCTCCTTGCCTCAGCCAGAGCAGCTACCACTTCTTCATCCCCTTCACGTTCCTCCTCTGGGTCATTTGGTTTACTTTCTCTGTCGGCATAAAGGAGAATTCAGGATCAGGCAAAACAATCCATTTTAATTTGTTTTCCAACATGACATCAAGTCAAAGGGAACAACTTAATTACAAATGTTTATCTTAATATAACATTCATTCTCTCTTTGAATTAGAGTAAGTGGTAGCTGGTCTTGTTGTATGTATGTTAAGTATTTTTATTCTCAAGTAATTCAGTTGTTTGTTTGTATTTTTCCCGTGTGTAGTACTATTGTGTTCCATACAAAAGAGGTTGAGCAATTTGCTGGATATTTGATATTGAAATTTTCTTTCATTCAAGGTTTTAAAGAGGTCTATTGTTGATGATGTGAATGATTAGCAACTTGTGCACCAATTTGGTTGGAGTTAGAGATGGGTTTTGGAATGCATAAGGCCTGATGAACACGGGTGATAATAGTAAACAGCACTTTGATACTTGCCTTAGTAATGCCTGTTATTGTTTTATTAGCATATGAAAAAAGGTCTGAGACTAGGATCCAAATTTTGAAATGATAGGATTTCTAAAGTTAGTTTTAATAACCCTTTGAATTCAAGACTTCAAGAAGCTTTTTGAAACAGTATCCTCAATTCTACAGAAGTACTTTAAAAAGATTTATTTATTTATAAAAAGTAAAAGTTATTTTTCACCAGGCAGACATAAAACAACAGTATGAATTCAGATAAAAGTCTTAAATGTCTCCTCCTTATATTCTTAATTAAGTCAATATTATGGGTCAATATCAAAAGTGTATAAACCGTGAACTCTTACCATTACGTCATTCATACAAATATTTTTTATCTTACCCAGTATGTATTTCATTAATTTGGAAGATATAAGAGATGAGCTGATCAACATTGGTTCTTCTCAAAGCAGACAACTTTTCTTCACGGTCCTGAAGTTCATCATGGGTATGACGCATGAATATTTGTTCTGCAAGAGGTCAAAGTCACACTTGGAAAAACTATTTACAACGAAAGTTGAAACCTGCTTAACATCTTGAGAGTTTCAGTCAGGTTTAATAGAATTACATAGTGCTTACTGAATGAAAATTCCAAACAGAAAAAGAGTGTTCAGAGTTTTGAAACACCGTTAATATAAAACACATTGTTGACAACTCAATATAGTGGCTAAATTTATGTAAACTTACCTATGTATTTCTTTATGCGCTCCAGTTTATGCTGGTGCATTCCAGCTTTGGCTGTCATGTCTCTAATTTTTGTACTCTGTAAAGTATGTGTGGTCTTGTCTGTGAAGAAATCAAAATGGAAGTCAATTAGAAAAACATTATGTGAAATGTCAAAAAACAAAAGTCTACCGAGTCCTGACTAATTTAAAGCATTAGATTTGCATTCCAATCATACGGTTTTCATAAAATAAATAACCATTTAAGTATATTACATGACAGGTGTAAAAAGCTTGTATTTGTAAAGTTAGAGTTTATCACCTTTCTACTGTTTATATTTCGCCCTGCAGGTCTTCTAGCACCCCTTTGGTTAACTTAGAAATCCATAGTAATAAACAATGAACCCCCTTATGTTATCCTTGATATTAAATGTGTTTTAGTCACCCCTTGTAATTGACTTCAAATAGCAGCCTTGCCATGCTAGCAGTGCAAGGAGCATCACCTTTGTGGTTGTGCTCTCCCATCATACCATTAATATATTTGATAATTTTTGCCTGTTTTGAAGTTATTACTGCTACAGACTCGGTTTTAAACCCGTTATGATTTTAATCTATAACCTACTTTGGCACTGTGTTTTTATTGGGTTTCGTTCATTTAAGTTTAGGTTTGAAAAAGAAAATTTTTAAGGTTTTTGGTTCATCGATCTAAAGACGTTTTGGTCTTGATTTAGTTTTACTGTTTTTTTATTGTTTTGTTTCAATTACTGGTTTTGCTTTTGGTAATTTCTTTAATCAATAAAGTTATTTTTGTTTGAGGAAACCTACAATTTGAGTGACTGTCCAAATTTTTTCATTTCCTCTTGCCTGACTCTATTTGATTCTTAGATTAGTTGAGTTTTCTTAAAAGACAGCGGATGTCCATTAAAATGAAAGGGCTAAATTTCTTTTCATTGTGTGCTTTTGTTCCATAAAAAAGTGAGTAAAAGGAGTGTTTATCCATCGATTAGAAAATGAATGTGTGGCAGTCTTTGTGACGTACTATGTAAGGTCGATTAGAAAATGAATGTGTGGCAGTCTTCATGACATACTATGTAAGGTCGATTAGAAAATGAATGTGTGGCAGTCTTCATGACGTACTATGTAAGGTCGATTAGAAAATGAATGTGTGGCAGTCTTCATGACGTACTATGTAAGGTCGATTAGAAAATGAATGTGTGGCAGTCTTCATGACGTACTATGTAAGGTCAAGAAAAAACAAGGCCCTCGTCTGGTCCCTTGATATTACTTATTATAACTTCGCTGTTTTAACACTTTTAATCGACTCAAAATACACACAACACATCAGGGTGGCAGCACTGTCAGGCTATGTACAGGCAACAGAAGCTCCCGACCTTACTTCACAAATTTTTTTTTTTTTTATGCAAACTAATACTCCCATTGGAGGGGCGGGGTCAGTACTTGAAAATCTTCAAAATTAATTTTAAAATATAAATAAGAAACATTTTTACAAAAAAACATGTATTTACACTTTAAAAATAAATTTCTTAACTTGTAATGACTGAAAACTCCATTTCACAAGCCCTTTAAGTGAGTTCCCCCAGCATTGAGTTTTATCTAACTTATTTAAGTGGTCCATTTTTCAGGTTATATGTATATGAAACTTAAGCACAAAACAATATGCATAGACTAATAGAGTACTTGAAGCATGCAGTTCATTTCAATTCAATTTAATGCAATTCAATCAAACTTTACTGTCTCTGTAGGGGAAATTAACGAGGCTTTTTACATAAAATACATGTACAAACATTATACATCAAAATACATAAGATACAATGTAAATATTTTAACTATTTAAAAATTAACAGTAAAACAATAAAACATTGCAAGGTACTGAAAAGTATACAGCCTACAACATAAAAAACACCTCACCAACGTGCACCATGTTCTTGCTTTCTTCCAGGGCTTTCTGCACTAACTCTAACCTCTCCTTCAGCATTAAAATCTCCCATTTCTAAGATACAATGAATCATGAAAATATTTAAACAAACAACTTTATGGTTTATTTCTTGTCTGTTTTTTTTTCAGTATTTGTTTTTCCCCTTATCTTTTCTCTTGTATTGGCTAAACTGAGATTTTATTGATGGGGATAAAATCTTCATTTAAAAGTTGTGTTTCAGACAGAGTGCATTATGTTTCTTTTGCAAGGTTTAACATTTCCCAAATACAGAAGCTGCTGGTGATCAATCCTTCAAAAACTTATGACACATTAATTAACCACAAAATTGCATGAAAAATGTGCAATACAGAATTATGCGTGTAAGTACAAATACCCAAGGTGGAGGTCACCTAGCTAATGTATGTTATCTGTCTGGTTGAACAAATTTAACGAAACATTAAGTTTTGCCCTCAAGTTTCCAATCAGAATAGCTTTGGCTTTCGCATAATACAGGAAACCCATCACAAGTTCCCCAAACATCAGTGCCTTACCTTTGCTGCTATGGCAACAGTTTTGTCTAGCTTTTTTGATACCCTATAACAGAAAGAAAAATGGGACAAAATTCATCCAGTTAACCTGGAAAAATTGTGAGCAATTTCAATGGTGACCAGAAGTTAAATGATATTGAACACAACTTCAAACTGAAGTTTCTTTCAATTATTCACAAATTTCAAATCAGTCAAACTATAATTCACATTTGTCAATGTGGCACTTTCTTTAGCATATCATCAGTGAATATATTTTTGGAAAAAAGGAGAAGCCAAGCACAAGGGATGTATAATATCACAAACCATTTCATAATAAAACTGACTGTTAACATAAATGTTGAAAGAAAATCATGTTTATTTTCAGAAAGCGAATTACAGATATTTATTTTTCCATGGTCTTACTTTTCATAGACTCCAGTTCTCTCCTTTCTGAGTTGTTGCAATCGATGCAACTTGTCAGAAAATCTGTACAGTTTACACGAAAAACAGAAACACTAAATTAATGCTCTTATCTTATTTTTTTAATTTTTTTTTATTTTAATTGTCTTTTCCTCATAAAAAATGCTACCTTTTTCCCCTTCATTAACACAAATTGCGTGACCCGCGTCATGTGACCTATTATTGGTATTAAAAGTAAACAGACATGACGTCCTCCATAGGAAAGTGCGGTATGGTACAACTGTACATTATAATTGTTGCATTTGTTTTCTTCGATCAAGGCTTTTCTTTCTGGAAATCTGTGAAATATATTCCAGAGTTTGTACCAGAGACCTTCGACTGGCTAAATAAAGCCAGTAAGGACAGTTCCTGCAAGTCTTCGAAATTGTACAAGTAATGTATAAATGTGCAGGATGTGTACTAGTGCACGACGCGACGGAATGCTTGGGCCAAACGACCGCGATTACATACTTTTCAACACAAGAATTTCAAAGTTTTGAAGCTGAATCATCCGATAAAATTGCTTTCCAAAACTGTGTGATTCCTTTGCCTATTTGAAATTTTGCAAGGCTAGGTATAAGTGCTCACTTTTCCAACGTTCTTTACCCTTTTTTTACAGTGATTTAGGCCTACATTACAAACAAAATAACAGGCGGGTAGTTTATGAAATAGTAATGTGATTAATATCAATGTCACAACAGACCACTTTAATAAAATGGCTCAGTAACTGCGTTATTATTACCAAAAGCTGAATTTTGGTGTGACTCTGTTGGTCACAGCATGTAATTTGCATGTAGTTTGCCATCACCTCAGATGATCTAGTACACAAGTCAATAGGTCACATGATGACATGTAAACATTGGTCGCGCAATCGGTCTATTAATTGTTTAATTTTGGGGTAAACATAGAAAAATTTACAAAAATGGGATATGAGCCTGCGATCTCCAGGTTTAAATGCCAGTGCTCCATAAGCTTAGTGCTCTACCAACTGAGCCCTTATTAATTGTTTTTATTTAAAAGAAAAAAACTTTTGATTCTTTATAACAAATGTATCTGTAATATTATAATAACATAGATTATGTGAAATTTATCAGGATATAAAAAAAACATATTTTATATATAATAACACAGTTTACATAAAGTAAAGCAACTGCATTTCAGTCACTTCGTACCCTAGTTGCGATAATCGTAACCCTCCATCCTCCCGACGGTCGGAGACCGGAGGGAGGATGGATGGAGGGTTACGATTATCGCAACTAGTATTCGTACCCAAGCTGCCAAGTCACATAATGACAAAACATTAAGGAATATCTTTTAAATATAGTATTTAATGAACCAGCATTGAGACAGAATAATCTTCCACTATGTTCATACTTTTCGATTGCAAATAATATATATGACCGAATTATCCATTGCACTCGAGTTCGTAATCTTTTTTGTTTACCTACCTTTCAGTGACAGCACTTATCTTTCCGTTACCACTGATGTTGTTGTTGCAAGAGTGGATAAAATCTCCCTTTTCTACACACTTTTTGCAGGTAAATGGCTTCTTGGTTCTTTCACAAAGTGGACAGCGTTCAACAGCAATGATGAGACCACCAAATGGGGGAACTATTCTGGGAAATTCGTTATTTTGGCTGTCCTCTGTGTCGTGAATGTTTTCTTCTTGCGAGGCCATTTCCATTTTTATAATGATTTGTCATAAAAGACCAATGCGTATTGCACCCAGACGTCATACGTGTATTGAGTACTTTTTTGTTACACCAAAGATGCCTATTGAAGATGCCGACAGACTGCTTTGACTTGAGTGAGTTTTCAACATACGACTTTACGTCGTGACGTTAGTTCAAAGTTTTTCTTTTCAGTTTAACCCCACACACCAACGAGATGTTTTATCATGTGAGTATTGTCATTTTTGAAGATTTATTATGATCGATTTGTTTCGATTTTTAATATCACTCTTAAAAGTTAAAGGTAAATTTAAATGATTTTCAAAAATTCAGTGTGTAAAAATGTTTAGCAAAGCAATGTGTAAGTCGCCTATTTCCGACATCAGTAGAAAAACGAGGGGAATGTGAAATTGGTAACATATTCCATATGTAGTTTTGTTTGTTTTTATCAAATAGTACTACCAGACTACCAGTGAGTACTAGTAGTAGTATACTCCTAGAACTGTATGAGGTTCCCGTTCCACTAGTTCGTGGAGACGATAGCGGAACGAACCTCATAGTTCGGTTTCGAGTCACTTCATACCTTTGCCACTTCGTACCTACTCTTAGAACTATGAGGTTCGTTTTCACCTTTCGAGTGACTTTGGACGTTTTGTACCCTGGACGCTTCGTACCTTTCAGAATTAACTTCGTACCATCTGTTAGTGTTGATTCCGGAATTCTACACAGGAATTATGCCCCGTTGTGTTGCGTCAGGAGGACGTGTGAGCACAACACACACCAGTACCGCAGCAGTAAAATACCCGCCTCGTAATAACCCGTGAAACGAGAAATGTAACAGGAATTGCAACGTAGCCTTCAGTCAAGGCCGTAGTGAATATTACGATTTTCTTATCGAGTATTTTTACAACTATTGTAAATTTCTCTAAGCATGAGTTTGTTTTAAAGATTTTGTTAAAGTGTATTATTTATTTCTTGTTTTGATTAATTTTAGTTAAAGACCTTTTTTAATTTTTAATTGTTTTGATTAATTTTCGTTAAAGCCCTTTTTGAATTTTTCTAAATATTTTTTTTGACTTATGTTCGTTTAAGTTTAAGACCACTTTTTAATTTTGTTTTATAGATTGTTTAAATTAAATTCTTGTAAGAATTTTAAAATAATTTAAACACAAGCAAGATTAATCTCGCTTTTGAAAATGTGGGGCTCTGTTGCGGCGTCTTTAGCGGCGTCATTAGTGTGCGGTGTGACTTTGGTGGCCGCCACTGCTCGGGGATCAACGGGGCATTAACGACCCCCACTGCATCCCATGGGGTCATTAACGACCCCCACTTGTCATAACTCCTGTATAGAATTCTGAAGTCTATTGAGGGTACGAAGCGTCCAGGGTACGAAATGTCCAAAGTCACTTCGTACCTTGGTGAAGGTACGAAGTGACCTAGGTACGAAGTGACCAAGGTACGAAGTGACCTGACACCCATAGTTCTAGGAGTATACATGTAGTAAGTAGTACTATTTAATATTAATATTATAGAAAACATATTCAGTAACTGGATGGAGCGCTGTACTCCGTTTTTTGAGATTTTGACTTTTATCGGTCGTACTATGTACTAGTACTAAGTACTAGTTGCGATTATTTCAACTACGGTCGTACCTACTACTACTACTAACTAATGCCCTAGTCCGGTTTATGCTTTTTAGCCCACTAAAGTTTTGCCGTTACAATCTGCATTTTACTACTAGTAATAGTAGTACTCACGTGACACTCAATGACTGTGTCCTCATGTGTTAAAAGTCGTATTAACATGATTAACGCTGCAAGGATTGTGTGTTTTCCGCAGTCAATGCAGGATACCAGCTGTAGAGTGTCAACAATGACCCCCCACAATGGCTACACAGAAATACAGAGGGAATGTGCGTTTCAACCAGCGCTATGTAACCAACACTACAGAGCTGGTATCCTGCGTTGACTGTGCAAAATAATATGCAAGTCAGGGCATCAGCGAACACACAATCTTTGCAGCATTAATACATAACTTCATAAGAAAACAGAATTATATTAAAATAAGAAAAAATTAGTAGTAAAATGCAGATTGTAACAGCTGCACTTTTAAGTTTTAGTGGGCTAAAAATCATCGATTTGGAGGACAGAAAATGATCGTGAGTACAATAGGCGAATTTTTAGCAATTTTGTTGAGTCTTTGGCAATTTTTTTGAACAGGGTATCACACATTTGTATTAAATCCACAACGTGGTCGTAGTATGCCTGATAAAGTCAAAATCTAAAAAAAGAGTACAGCGCCCCAATTACTGGGTCTAATGAGAGTATGCGTACTGAGTAGCCTCATAAATAGTGGCTAGTGGAAGTGCCAATAATACATTAGACAGACCTTCTTGGCCCTATGCCCACTAGAACTATGAGGTTCTTACACGAACCAAAGGTCATGCTATAGTAAATCTTATTTGACATTTTTTACTCGTCATGTTTTTGCACCTAGAGCTCTTGTTTGAAACCAGATCTTGCTAAAAATAGGCTCTCCTACTCCTTAGCCCCATACATGTAAGAACTACCCTGGACTTCCTCCGCTTCTTGGCTGCAGGAACACTATGACCCGCATTCAGACATCAGCTTTCGAATTAAGACTTACTTTTTTTTGCCAAATTTTTTCCCTCAATGATCAGTCAGTCATTGCCAGAGAGTCTGGAGTACATTCGCAGTGCGATAACTCCTATGTCTAGCCTTATGGTGCATGCACGCTGTACACTGCTGTGACCTGTACTTCTCTAGTCTTTTTTGTGCAGCTCTTCGCACTGCGCAGAACCTTTACCCAATTGCTTCGAGATAGATGTACCAAGGAGACTGCTGGTACAAAGACTAGAGAAGTAGAGGTCATAGCCGTGTGCAGCATGCATGTGCAACAGCATCTATCATGGCTCCAACAATGATTGAGCGTGTCTTTATCAACTCCAAGTTTTTTCATAAAATTCCACCAAAAGGCTGGGAGTTATCAAACCACGAATGTACTCCAGACTCTCCAGCAATGATCAACCGATATTGAGGGAAACTTTTCGGCAAAAAAATGTAAGTCTCAATTCGAATGTTGATGTCACGTTGTGGGTCATAGCCTTCGTAGGGCCAAGAAGCAGAGGTCAAGCGTATTGGCAGTATTTGTGGGGCTATCCTACTCCGAGCTGTGCATTCTTTGTATTCTCAGTGAGTGCTTGACGGTTCCAGAAAATTCAATCCGCAAACTAAAATATTTAAACCAGGTAAATTCTTACCGCTGTTCAGAATCCTTAAATTGGCATCGCCGTTCAATGTATAACACATTTAACCGTTGGTTATTGTGGACCAGCGTTGCGCTCAGCATACCAGTTCGCTTCAATGTAGCCAGCCAATAGTCGTCGGATGAGCTACATGTAACATGCACACCAAATCAGTCACAGTTGCATGAAGTTCCGTCTTCCCAGCTTGAACGGAAGCATGCTGGTAAAGGGTATGCTGCGCGCAACGCTGGTCCACAATAACTAACGTTCTATGTGTTATAGATTGAGCGGCCATAATTTGTTCAAAAAAAGGCGATGCCGATTTAACGATTCTGAATGACAGTAAGAATTTGTCTTTTTTAAATATTTTAGATTGCGGATTGAACTTTCTGGAACTGTCAAGCACTCACTGAGAATACAAAGAAAGCATAGAGCCTTTTTGTTTTAGCGAGATCTGGTTTCATACAAGAGCTCTAGGTGCAAAAACAACTGTTGCTGCTCGGCTTCCTTATGAGTATGCAGCCTGTGCTGCCAATTAGATAGGGCACCAAGCTAAACAAATCACAAGAACCATCTCTACCCTGTGAGTGAAGAGAAGCAATTATATTTACAGTTAAGTGTGTTGCTCAAGGACACAAGTGTCATGACCGGAATTCAAACCCATCTTTCGGCTTCTCAATTTCTTTGAAGTTTCTTTTTGTAAAACATCATTGCGTTTATCATAAGTAATGAACAACGTTGTATAAAGCTATACTATTTATGTTTTATATTCTGATGCAGATATCCTTAGAGCATGAAATTCTTCTTCATCCCCAATACTTTGGCCCCAACTTGCTGAATACTGTCAAAAAGAAGCTCTTCACTGAGGTGGAAGGAACATGTACTGGAAAGTAAGCAAGTACAACTACCACAATGTAATGTTGGAAATGAGTTTGAAAATATCAATCCCACCAGTCACGCATTTCACAAGATCTACATACAATCAAATTGCATCATGCACATGAAGAGTTCATAAGAATCTATCAGCAAAAACTAAAGGTCTTTAGTTCTCTGCTAAGATCAACAGGTTCACATTTGTTGAATCTTCATCCATCGAGTATTGAAAGAAAGAATTTAATGACCCAAATCTCTTCCAGATCCATACCCTTTTCTATTTAAGCTTACATTTTCAGTGCATTATGCTGAAACAGCTATGCGTTGCACTTTTGCCAATATAACTAAAAATGTAAATCACTTCCATGGTTTTTCATAAAATCCAGTTAGTCTCGTTCTGGTAATCTAGATAGACCTAGATCTAATCATCCTTGTTTTGTGTGGTTCTTTCCTCAGGTATGGCTTTGTAATTGCAGTAACGACAATAGATAACATTGGGGCTGGGTTAATACTTCCCAGTCGAGGGTTTGTCAGATATCCAATCAAGTACAAAGCCATTGTCTTCAGACCCTTCAAAGGGGAGGTTGTTGATGCAGTCGTCACACAAGTCAACAAGGTATTAACCCTCCAAAATGTTCAGGAATTTATGTGATTGCGGAGGATTGAGGATTGTAGGTACAAATACCAATTGCTTATCACACGGCCAGGCATACATGTACCAATCATATCAAAGTCTAAACATTTTGGTGTTGAGTAACCAGAGAGGTTGCCTATGGGCAAGTGGGCCTGGGGAGGAAGTGTTAAGATTAACCCTTACTTCCTAGCGGTTTGCTAGAAACCATACCAAATCCGCCAAAATCAATCATCTGAGAGACAGTAAGTATGCAACAGTACTGAATCAATCATCATCAACCAATGCTTTTTTTGCTGAAGTACTGAATCAACCAGAATCAATCACTAACATTTGGAGTATTTTGACTGGTTTGGTACAGTAGGCTTCCAATTTGACCAATTCTACATAAACCAACCAGTGGTTTTTAAATTGCTGAAAGACCAACTCAATCAAAATCAACCAATCTGGTAGTGTACTGAATCAATCGGAATCAAGCATATTCAGCCGACTGATTTTGATGGACTTGGGCCAGTTAGGGTTAAAATACTTGGGTACAATTTTCCTGCTTGTAAAATAAATAAAAAATACTTTTGCACACTTGCTCTAGAGTCAAGCTTTGGTAGTGCCAGATTGTGGTTTTGAATCCCAGGTAGCCTTGATCAAGGCTGTCTTTGCGCTTTCCCTTAGCGCCAGGTTATCCATGCACAGAGTTCGTAAGGACAATATGCAGCCGCACACACACACAAACACACGGTCCACGCACGTATTCTGTCAGGACGACAGTCTTGAGGCTTATGTGTTTCTTTATTTTCCTGTTGGATTTCCAATGGATTTTTGTATGCAAGATGTGGGCAGTTCAATTTATTTGATGGCCAATCACAGGCTTGTAGCTTTGACTTTGACCCCTACAGCAACTTGTACATTTTTTGTACACGGACATGTGGAGGTGCAACTCATAGTGTGTAATTACTACTACACTATGCACTGTAGGCTGGTTATTTTGTGAACAAAATGGCATTTTTAGGGAACTGTTGGATCATAGAGCAAGGAACAGAGTCTATGGTTGGATCACGGTGGGATCAAGAAATAATAAATGGTTGTCTGATCTCGGCTGCTGACAAGCTACAAATCAACGATATTCGTTCAGAGCAGAGGCAATCCTTCATCATTTCAATTCAAGTAGGCCTACTTTCAATTCTGTCTTTGGAAAAGCAGATAATTATAAACATTTATTTGAAAGACAATATTCATGAAGGGAATCACTCAAGGGCATGACACATTTGCAATTTTGCTGACTGGATATAGTAAATCCACTATTTTTCAGGCAGCCCCTTAGTATATAGTTATATCTTTCTGAACACGTGCACACATTGTAAGCAAGAGGCTGTGATTGACAGTGTAGTGAGGAGCTGTTAGGCCATTAGCATAATGAGTTCCGCCTTGTATTTTAGCAAGCATTAAGGTGCAACAACGAAAAGTCACACACACACACACAGTGTACTATTAAACCCTGCACATCGTGTGCTGGAGTTTTGGGCACAGCATACTTGGTGGGGCATAGGCATAAAACATATGGCAAAATCTGACTAAACCGTTCAGTCCGGCTGGCACACCTTAATCAAGGCTAAATCCCAGGCTGAATGGCTGTGAGAAAAATAGTTTCCTCCAAAGGATGGAAGGTTAATCCTTAACCCTTTTTAAAAAAGAATCAACAAGACACTTGAGCGGAACGACTTTAACTCTTCAGTTTTGTTTAAATTTGTCAGGCTTGGCTGCTGGTAAGATCAGGCTTGATAGCTAAAATGATTAATCCTATCTGGATTTATTTCTAGAAATCCACAATACAAATTATATTGCTGTTCATGTAAATGGAAAAAATGTGGTGGCCCAGAAGGGACATCACACATCCCATATATCCTTACACACATTATTGCAAACATTTGCAATGTTGCAAATTTTGTCACATACTTCGTAGCATACATGTAGTTTGCATATTTGTACCACGCTTTTTTTCAAGAAACTAAAGGGTCGTAACTTTGTCTGAGTTCCAGACTTCTTTTCATTATCATGTGCATAAGGGAGAATATGGGAATGTGCACCACACTTTTGTCACACGAAATTCTTCGATGGTCATGTCGTTCAAATGTTTGTATAAAGTATGTCCCAACTACTCTCCCATATGATGTACGTGTAAAGGCTGGACAAACTAGGACCCTGTAGTTTCTTGAAAAATAGCCCGGTACAAACTATGCAACAAAGTATGTGACCAAATTTGCGACATCACAAATATTTGCAGATATATGCAAAGACATTGCAAATATTTGCAAAGATATTGCAAATATTTGCAAAGATATTTGCAATGTGTTAGGTCCCTGCAAAGCCACCATAACAAATAATGACATATTTTTGCTGTTTTTTTTTATTACTGCCAGGTTGGTCTTTTTACTGAGATTGGGCCACTATCATGCTTCATCTCAAAACATGTAAGTGTGAATTAGGGTGCTTTTGTCTTACTTATTCACACCAAGTTACCAATATTTGGTGGAAGGTTTTGAAAGATTTTATAATTATGCAATTTACTGTAATTTAATTTGACTTGAGAGATGTTTCAAATCAAATCAAATCATTTACGAGAGTGAGATGGATATAAACTAAAAAGTGAATTAAATTATTTAGAGGGTTGGATGAGTGAGATTTTTGTACTCTAAATTTCTTTCAACCACGGAGCAAAGACTTACTCTATGCTTCACCTGCAATATTTTAAATAGTTGAAATCTGCTAAATTGGTAGTGACAGTTATATTTACCTTTGTACTGAATATAATCAGTGTTAAAAGCTTTGGTTGACTGATAACTTTACCATGCCGTTTTACTGATTTGCAGTCCATTCCAGCAGACATGGAGTTTGATCCCAATTCAATTCCACCATGTTACAAGACAAAAGATGAGGTATGTATTAATTTGTCATGGAAGTTTATTAATGCAGAAAAAGTAAACAGTGTAGGTTATCAAGGAATGTAACAAAAATCCCACTCAACACTAATTTCACATGGCACATCGACCCATGTTTGTTTCCTAATTAGATGATAAACCAACAGTGATGGGTCAAACATGGGCATACATGTGAATTGGACATGTCAAGCTTCTACCATACATGAAGCCACACCATACAGAGTTCAGAAAGAAGCAGCATTTCTGATATAAATTGGAAATCTGACTTTTGCATCTCTGAGAGTCTAATGTTTAATATTTTTATGCAGCTAATTGCTCCTTCTAATAATAACAATAATATTGTACATTTATAATGCGCCATGTCTGTCATAAATGACACTTCTGGTGCTGAATATCAAATCTGGTGGAGATTGTTAAGAATGATTTTATGAAACAAAGCAACCATAAAACAACATCTTAAAAGGGAAACAAGATGAGGTGGCGCATATTACTGCCAGACCATGCCAGAAACATATCTTTATGATAAGTGTACTAGTGGGTTTCTTTTACGTGCATTACACAACACATGGGATCACAGCTTTACATCTCATCCGAAGGACGAAGCAATAATGGTTAAGTGTCTTGCTTAAGTACACAAGTGTCAAGAGCGGGACTCGAACCCACACTCTGCTGATCAGAAACACTAGAGCTTGAATCCTGTGCTCTTGACCACTCGACCATGACAGGCAAAAAGGGTCATGGTAAGGTTAAGGGTTAGAGTAAGGTTTGACTGGATCTGCTGAATTTTTTGTGCAGATACATGATATATTCACATACCAACATTTACTTGTATACGCTCTAATGAGTATACAATGTATGTATGCTTCAAAAACGATTTCAATCTGAGATGTAGTTACTGAAGTTCCATTCCATACCCTTGAATACACATGACCTCTAGGCAAGGCCCAGAATGAGAAAACACCACGTACAATGTGCTTGTAAAGAGTCTGAACATATCGTCTTAACTTTATTTATTTCTTCAGGACGTTGTTATACAGCAGGATGATGAAATCAGACTTAAAATAGTCGGAACGAGGGTAGATGCATCTGATATAGTAAGTACATATTAGCCTTATTTTTTACTGCAAGAGGGCTCTGTTTGGGGGTAATACAGTTTACTGCCCATCTAAGGCATCAATTTCATAGCTCTGCTTAACCAGTAGCCGCAAATGTTTCCCTACCAGGAAACGGAAGCCGTGTTAAGTTGCCATTGTGTAAAATCGGAATACCAAAGCAAAGGTCACCCGGACATTCCACTGCTGAACGTGCACAGACCACACACACGCCGTGTAATGTTTGTTTCACCCACACAAAGGCAAAACATGGTCTTGGATATTTTGCCCTTTTCTGGGTATTGAGAGGTGGTTTTTGTGCAATGCCCGATTCCAGATTATTGTCCTTTTGTTCCAAGAAGAGGAATATGAGACATCGAGAGGCTTCTACCATTGTCCATTCATTGTATTTTGGCTGAATGGAGGTAAGTCAGAGTGAGCCAGGAATCGAGCCATGGTTCCGGGTTTATTACCAATCCTATGCTGTAGGTAACGGCCCATGCTTTGCAAATCATAGTGCAGGAATTTGACATTTTCTGTTGAAAAAATCTTTGTTCTCTTGGCAATGTCAAGTAAGGGTTTCTTTCTGCTAGCGGTACTCTAAAAAAAACAATGATTCCGGCAGTTGCGCCAAAATAATCCTGCCAGAGGGACGGGGAAAAAAATATAACTTGTTAAGCAGAAAATAGTGTAAGACAATATGTTGCATAAACTGTACATGTATGTGACATGGGGTTTTAGCTGGTAACCTTATTCTGGTAAGCATAATGGTTGTGTGCTTAGCTACTTTATGTGCTTAAGCAGCTCTATGACATTAGGCCCAGGTTAAGCCCCTTACTCTTTCTCTTTCACAATGAAGTTTGCTTGACTCATTTTAATGTGTACATTACACCCCAAAGGGACCTACAGTTTTAAGTCTCATCCAAAGGATGTAGATGTAAAGATCTTCATGAATCAAGGAGACAATAAAACTGTCACTGAATGAAAACAATCAAAATATGGTATTTAAATCTGTTTTTCTTTAGTATGTATTTTTTTCAATTTTTTTCTCCTTTCTTTCCAGTTTGCAATAGGAACTCTCATGGACGACTACCTAGGTGAGTTTTTAAGTTCTTGGAATCTGCTTGTAATTTATAAAAAATTAAGCTGAAGCTTGATAAGTTCTAGTGAATTTTGGGAGAACACAGAATATTTTTATTCTTTTTTATTATCTGGATGGTGCTGGCACTTTCCACATCCCATGGAAACTTTTTTGATAGTTATGTTTTTTGTTGTCTACAGGTCTTGTCAGCTAGCTCGCCATCAATTGGGTATGGACAGTTTTTTTAATACGATCCAAACACTCAGTGATGGCTACCAGTGATAAGGAACATCTCTACATTGTACACACAAAGAGAAATACACCAAAGTGTTACCAGTGTGGTTGACCAAACGGGTGATTATCATCAGAGGATAATCCTTTACCCTAGTTCTCTGGGTATTCTGGCTAGGAACCGTTCCAAATCCAGAGAATTAAATAAATGTGTGTGATGGGTATACCTAACACCATGCAGGGTGTATCTGGTATTTCCTGGCAGATCAAATGATAGGATGTGAACAGTTTAACTAAAACTTGAACATGAGATTTGAAAGGGCTTAGTTTTTAAAACAGGCATGGGATTTCTCAAAATTTTGTTGAGCTTTCAGATATGTTTGAAAGAAGTAAAGCGCTTACCAATGTGAAAAAGAAAACCCACATTGTGTCTAAACCTGTAGTTTTGTCTTTCTGGTGATGCATAGAGTCTGTAAATCTCTTGAATTGTAACATCTGGGAGTTTCTGGGTTTAGAATAAAGGGGAAACCCAGGCCCTAAGCCATTTCCAGAAATTTTCACATTCATCAAATCTCATTCCTGTTAAAACAATCTAAACATACTCCTTATCAAAAGTTTTGTGTATGTTTGAACTTCACAAAGCAGTCATAATAGTTTGAGAATTCTCTTAGAGACACAGTGCAAGATGATGAAGGTAAATTCATGTGACAGAATGTTCCAGGATTTTAACTTTGACTTTAAAAAAAAAAACATTGGCTTTAAGAGAACTCTTCTCCAAGGAATTTTTACTCTTATTATATGTAAAATCGTCTCTAAACTTCAACCTTAAATATATGGTTATGACTTACGAGATCTTCAAAATGCAGGATTGGAATTCTCTCCAATATGATAATCAAAGAGCATTGAGCATTCTTTGGTTCAAATTCCATTCTAAACAATGTTGCAGTTCAAAGGAAAGATGTCACTTTGACAAACGTGAACCATACATTGTTTGGATTCCCTTTGATATTGATAAGGTAAACCTGGATTGTGAATTATTTAAATTACATATAACTTACTTTCGGAGTGAAAAATAAATCTATACCAGATTATTATAATGTGACATTGTTTATTTCAAAGTAATTAATGAAACATTAGCTAAACCTATGGTAAGAACATTAATTTGAATTGTTCAAAGTGCACATATACCCATAATTTGTAATATAGAACAACAGAAATAAACAGTTTGAATCCTTTTTTTCATGAATTCCTGTGTCCAACCTTGTGCTTTACAATGTGAATGTTAATGCTTGGCAAGGTACACTTTAGTTGTTATTCTGACATGAAGAAATGTTGTGAGTCCATACAAAGGCCCAAAGCTTTGTATAAAAATGCTGTCTGCACTGCCATCTGGAAGAGGAAATACCAGGTATTTTGATTCATTGGAATTGAAATGTATGTTTTGCCTGTCCCAAAATCTTCACAATTGATAGTTATTTTTAAAATCGATAAACCACATCATCGTTAGTGACCCAACAATTTAACCAACTGGATGACATTGGCCATACACTGCAGTCAGTTTGCAGGTACAGCAAGCATTGCTGCACCCCAAGCCACTGATATCACATCTAAGATCTGCATCATTACTATTGAGAAGATTTCATCATAAAAACATGTCATATAAAAACCTGTGCAACATTTACTGAGTAAAACTTTCACACTATTTGGCACTCCCAACCATTTTTTAAAGAAGTTAGAATCATATGTAACTTACTTGCTCGTGTGGACTGGTCTCTCCCCCTTGCCCAAAATGGCTGCCCTCCTCTTGAACCCACAAGTACAATGCATTATGGGCAAGTTTTGATGACTTCATCATGTGACGCAGCTTGGCTGTATACTTTAGTGGTACCCAGAAAGGTACCCTACTGTCGGCAAGGGATGCAATGATCAACATGGACGGATACACCTAATGGTATTGAGAACGTTTAACTTGCATGTTTACCATTCACTTGTATAAAACACTGTATATTCAATACCATTATTACATGTACATGTATGTCACACCAAGGATTTTCCCATTTAAACATCCAGTGCAAAAAAAAACTAAACATCTCAAAGAAAACAGAGGTTGGTGTCTAAAGTGACTTCATCGTCTAGATCTAACACTAAAGGTGACAGCAAATTCAAATTTTTGTTAAGACAATTTACCATTATTTGTACTTGGGGGTAAAGACATGCTGTAGGTCCCATCTGAGATGGGTTTATGAAGGTTTTTTTATAATTTATTATGTAAGAATCTAATCCTGAGAAGCTCCCAAAACCAACTTTCTATTGAAAGATATCTGGTTGAAAAAAACCCAACAAACAAACAAATGGATAAATGAATACATGTACCTGGTTGGTGACATTGTGGTAAGGACAGTAAGACATGATGTAGTTGAATGATTCAGGGTCAAGGAGAGGGTAACCCCATTCCTCTGTCTCTTGTAGAGTTAGAGGGAGATTGGGATCCAACATGGTGGACAGAACATCAACATAGGGAACCTAGAAATAGACAAACCAGCAACATGATTTAAAATGGGTTGAAAACAATGTTTAATTACCCCGAACAGAAATCTCTATGACTAGGGTACATCCCTTCCCTTTGCTTTTCCTCTACCCTGACCTTATAAAAGGAAATAAACTTAAATTTTGCATAGGGGGTAAAATGCTTGGTATTTTAATTTGCTCTCAAAAATTTGCCTTTGAGAAAGACTCTGCTGGGGTCGAAACATGATGCCATTAACAATTTTTTGCATTTACACTACAGGTCCTTTTGGTTGGTAAGCAGTTGGCAACAGCTAACTTTATGTTTTCATTGAATTTGCTCTCAATACAAAACTCTTGATAAACACACTAAACGTTTTACTGATTTCTTGATAAATAAGCATGGATAAACATTTTTTGGTTGTTGAGTTACTGATGGCTTTGCATGGACTCAGTACAGACTCAATTGACTCACCTCTAATATTGCCGCCTGAAAGAGATTTGGGGCTCTGTTGCAGACAGCTGCTGCTAGCAGACCACCAGCACTCGTTCCATGAATCGCAGTCATTCTTGGCTGTGAATAACCTAACTGGTGAAGGCTGGAAACACAGGCCTCCATGTCCTACCAGAAATTAAGAAAAACAAGTAAGCCTAAGATTTTGATTTGATTTTGATTTGAAATGGTTTATTACAATAAAAATCAATTTCAAAGCCGCAGGCCGAATTACATGATTTGTACAAAATATGAAAAACATCCAAAAACATTAAAAAATTACATCAGTAGTAAAACAAAATTCTATTTACCGTGTGAATGAGACGCCCCAAGGCAAAAGCAAATCCCAATTCCATCACGCAGGGCACCCCCAAGGACCAAAAAGACACCACACCAACCCTCTACAGAGCCCACGGTTCCAATCTGGAACAGTCAACTCTGCAGAGGTCAGCGCGGTGACTCCCAATCCCCGGAAGATGCCCCACCTGATGAAATCCGGATGCAAATTCACCTCAAATTGTCCCACCCACACAGGCCGAGTCACATATACCAACAACACACCAAAATACTAAAGCATGATTTGAAAAAAAAAAAACATAACAAAAAAATCAAGATTTTATTAGCAGAAAAATTTTTTTTTTTTAAATAAATTCCATCAACACGCATTAAAACTGATTTGGGTTGAGGGCATCCCAACCATGAGTGGACAGCAAACAGTGAAATTAGGCAGAATTAAGAATACGAGTTAGAAATGGAAGGGGACTATTTTTAAACCGTTCAGTCCTACAACGAAATTCAGTAAGCTTTGCCGAGCTACAAGTTTGGTGAAATCTGGGTCTCTCAGGAGGTAGTAAGTGATGGAGCTTGGAGGATGGATTATGCATAGATTTCGCAAATGCAAGGCACAGCTGATAGCGCCTGCTCTCCAAGGTAGCAAGGTTACAGACATTGAGCGCTTGTGAGTAGTGTCGATAGTTCTTCCCAAGTATAATTCTTCCTGCTCGCTCCTGAATACATTCCAAGCTCAAGCACTGCTCCTTTGTTAGAGCTCCTGACCAGACAACAGCAGCATACTCCAGGACTGGCCTGACAAACGTTGTGTAGATAGTGTCGTGGTCATTCATGGGGAGGTAATAATGTTTGAGAGACCGTAAGACGCAAAGACGACTGTTAGCGCATTTAATGATGGACGTAATATGCGTGTTCCATTTTAAATCCCCCTGTATATAATTCCCAAGTAACTTAACAGTGTTGGATTGTTGAATGACGACATCATCTAATTCTAATGCACATTGCTCGAGATCATTTTTCACAAAGGAAACGTCCATTGTTGCGCACTTATTAAGGTTAAGACGCATTTTGTTCCTGCCTGACCAATCCGAGAGTGACCCAAGAGTGACAGGCAACACTGACGTAGCTGTCGCATGGCGAGTCTCTACCACCGTTAGGTCATCTACATATTTGAAGATTCGAAGAGCAGTTGTGTCACTAGTGGGACACGTCAAACTGGTCTCCTCATCTCGCAGGGTGTCGATGATGAGCGACAAAAATATTATAGGTCCCAATTTTATTCCCTGGGGAACGCCAGCTGTTGTTGAACGCCACACTGACTTCACACCTTTGTACTTTACCCTTTGTCTGCCCTGGGTCTACGTCTACTTTGAACAATTTGGATACTGCAATTGTGTGGTCAACGCGATCGAATGCTTTGGAGAAATAAGTAAGGAGGAACGTCGAAGCTGTACCACGCTTTTCTGCATTTACGTGGAGAGTATGCAGGACGTCAACCAGGCAGTGTGATGTTGACACACCCTTTAAATTCCAATATTGTGTAGGGTCTATCTTTGGTTGTAGCGATCGCATGAGCTCATTTGCAATGAAATGTTCGGAGATCTTGGCAAAGTGGTCCGTAAGGTCTAGCTTCCATTGCAGTGGAACCAGTGACTGACTGAACGAGCTGTTAATTATGTCTGTGAGTGGGCCACTCAATTCATAAGAGAACGTGCAAACAAATCATGCTGAAATCCCGTCTGGGCCACTAGATTTGCGTGGTTTGACTTTGATCAACTCGTTGAAGACCTCCCACGGTTGAACAGGTTTCATAGGGCGTGATGGTAGATAAGCAGGTAACACAGACACATCAATTGGTTCCATGTCATCAGCGATGGACAATGCTTTTAGCGCTTCCTACATGGTCAGAGGCATCAGTTCCTGGGACACTTTTATTTTTTGGAAGTATCTTTTTAAGACATGATACGAATTTGTTTAAACCAGTTCTGTGGGTTGGATCTCTTCAGCCGCTGAACTCGATCAGTGTAGTAGTTGGCCTTGGCTTTACTGATGGCACACTTGACCTTGTTCCGAAGGCGCCTCCATTCGCGTGTGGGTCCACTATGATGGAAGATTTTCTGTCGTTTAGCGATAAGGTCTTTAATTTGAGGGGTCATCCAAACCTTGTCACATGGGTGCACCTTAGTAATGTGACATGGGAAAAAGGCGTCAATCAAAATCCGTAAAGTGTTGTAAAAGGCATCGCATTTCTCTGATGCACCTTGCTCACTGTAAACTTCAGACCAATCGTGATCAAGGATCCAATGCCAAACTCCCTGATCTTAATGTCCAGCATGGATCGAACCACCCACTTACAGGTTGAGTTGTTCACAGGACGATGGCAACCTCGTTTAGTTATTTTTGCAATATGTAATTCCTTAACCAGATCCCAAGTTTGTATAGGAAGGAAAGTTTTTTGAAGAGTGTTCCTGATTCTGTATAAAGTTCCTATGGAATATCTCAAACGTGAATTCATAGCGTAGGTTGACCTCAAAAATGTCACCATGGTCACATACACAGTCTACAAAGAAGTACATGTAACGTTACACATGCCTCCTCTGAAGTTCTGAACACTCCGATAAGAATGGCTTTAGTTCGTAGCAACTTACGTGTATTCAGGTGACATACATGCATCAAACGAAACAGTAGCAAATACTGACGACAATAAACGGTAGACACACACGGTAAAAACATCAAAAAACAACAAAATAAGTCGCCCTCAAAAAAAAAAAAAAAGTTATTAAGGGTTGCTGGATAGGCCATGGGCTTAAAGCACTAAGTATGAACATCTACTTGAGCTTTTCAAGTAGTGTACTGATGTGATGTGTACTTTAAACTTTATTAGTGTTGCTATATTCTTTACCTCCAAGCTGTTGACTTTATGAAGTGCTCTACCCATGTGATGCCAGTGTAATCCAAGGTCAGAGCCACCCCTTACAGATGGACAGAAAACAAATTAATAACCATGCTCTTAGATAAATTACTAAAACCAAATTCTTTTAAAAAGTGACAAAATTGTTTTGATATTCAATATTGGTTTGAGCATAATAATAATACAGGACATTCATATCGCACAAAACCTATATAAATATACTCATCTGGGCATTAAAAAAATCCAAACGTAGTACTAAAAATACAAAATAATCCAGAGAATGACATTGAAACAAATGGGTTTTTAACTTGGACTTAAATGCATTAAGTGAAGATGATTGCCTAATACAAGAATTTGGATTTCTTGAAACAATCTACTGGTATACAAGTTCTTAACTCAAAGTAAAGCTGTTTCCGTGCTGTGATGCTACATGTATGCTGATTGCATTGAAGGTAATAAATCATTCACTATACCTTCAACCAGCTTACAAACATACTGCAAGTTACTAATCATCATCAACTTACAATTTTCAAATTGCAGATCGATGCCAGGTTTTTTCAGAAAAGTTAACCATGTGAACCATTTCAAGTTTTTTTTTAAATTAACATATTTGCAGCAGAATGCAAATTTAACTGTTCAACTTTCGTTAAAAAACAAGATTGAAAAACTCATACTATATCCCAATATCTTCTTACAAAATTTTAAAAGTTAAATAACTATTATTATTCGATGCCCGATGCCAAAATCAGGCAGTTCTCAGCATTACAATGTACAGAGTGAAAATAACTGAATATCATTACATCAATTTAGTTTGATATCTTAAACATTCTAAGTTGAGAAATACTTACCCCATAGGTAATTATTGTCATTTGAAAAATCTTCCTCTCATCTATTTGATGAGCAAATAAACCAAGTTTTAAGTTTTGGCAGGAAGTGCTTGGAGCATCACAAATCTGCTTATTAGGTTTTTAAACTTGTTTTCTTGATAAGTGGGAGTGGCTCAAAGTTGGTTATGTTGGACAAGCATAAATTTGTTGATGACCCAATAAGTCAGGACGATTATGAATTTAAATCAAGTTCTGGTTGTGTGAAGCCAAGGATTCTCACTATACTAGCCAAGAACCCCATGGAGAAAAGACAAGGAAGGAAGTTTCAGTTTTACATCCGAGAGGAAAACCCCAGAGATTTATTCCAGGGAAAACCCCTTGCAATCAGGTAGAGAGTGAATCAACATAGTTCCCCCAGCAGGATTTTAACCAGGTTCCTGGAGGTGGAAAGCTAGGAAAGATAACACTATGCCCACTATAACACCCTGTAAATGTACCTCATGTCTATGGTGTTCTTACCTCACATGGCAGTAAGCTACTACCCAGCCAAGCTCAATGAGTAACGTATGAGAACTGTACCTCATGTCTATGGTGTTCTTACCTCACATGGCAGTAAGTTACTACCCGGCAAGCTCAATGAGTAACGTTTTATGAGAACTGTACCTCATGTCTATGGTGTTCTTACCTCACATGGCAGTAAGCTACTACCCAGCCAAGCTCAATGAGTAACGATGTATGCGAACAGTAGCTCATGTCTAGAGCTACACCATATGCACCATAACCCTGAATCAGCATTGGGTTGCAACCATGTAGACAGATATCCGCCCTGTGAAATACTGTGATAGGCACTAAGGTGCCATCCTGTAGAGTTAATCAAATCTCATATGAATTCAAATGATAATTTTTTTGCAAGGGTATTAAAATGAGAAAAATATCATACTTTGAGCAAGGTTTTCCTCTCCAAAACCATTCAAAACACTAAACCATCAGCAGGACCTTTTAATTTTCAACAGTTGATTTTATTGACCCTTGTAAATGTTTTTCATGTAATCTTCCAGAAAAAAAAATTCTTAAAAAATCTCTTTTAAAATTTACCTGAAATAATCCCTTCCAATCTCACCTTGCTCCTCGTCTCAAGCCTTGTACACAAACATTTTTTGTTGACTGCAGACTTTGTTTCTAAGTAATTTGTCTTCTCAAGACTTCTTGTATCTTTTCTCTCCTCGATGCTTCCATCCTGAACATCTAGAAGAAAGTCCATGGATGGAATCACAGGTGAAGAGAGGGAAAACTGGAAGGCACTTGAACTACTGGTTGCATTTGGTCCTGGGACGATCTTACAGAACTTTTCATTAACCTGATGGGTTTAAGAAGAGAAAAGTGAATTCAACGATAATTATATTAAAGTGTTTTTTTATAACCTATAAATAATCAGTCAATTTTTTTAATTTTAGTATCTTAACTTTGGGATTTTATGTTTAGCTACTTGGCAACAGTGTTAGTAACAACCCGAATTCAAAGTTATTAAATCGGTATTCAATTGTTCAGTTTGTTCAGTTAGTATGAAAAGTATTCTTTAATTACGATTCAATTTTGGTTGAACAAAGACTAGAGCTGGATTTGAACCTGCGACCTCTTGAGGTGCTCTACCAACTGAGCTACCTAGGGTAGCCCTATGCGCGGGCACGTAAATCCAGAAGTCGTAGGTTCAAATTCTACTCTAGACAATTTTTCTTTGTTCACCTAAAATTTATTTATATTAACCCAGTCAGTTTCCCTCGTGGTTATGGGCACGTAAATCCAGAAGTCGTAGGTTCAAATTCTACTCTAGACAATTTTTCTTTGTTCACCTAAAATTTATTTATATTAACCCAGTCAGTTTCCCTCGTGGTTTATTACTTGATAAATTATTATTCATGAGAAATATTTCTCCTTTCATACAAAGTATTTTTTAAAGTAATTTTTCATCATGACAAAATTGTACAGGAAGAATATGAATCAATCACTACATACCTCAACAATGTTTTTCTGTTGAGAGTCGATATGTATCACAACAATTTTTGGTATGGTACCATCCATGACGCAGAGCACACAATGACTGGAAAATACATCCATATCAAGTATACGCCAAGCTGTCTCTGGTGTGAAGAGAGTGTGGCAGCCAGACCACATAGGATTTCTGATTTCACCTCTGACTGGCATTTTGCAGGTAATCAGCTGAGGCAGAATGAAAGCAGACAATAAATCACACAATGTTAATTGGTTCTGTGGCTCGTACTCTTTAACATCCTCATGTGTGGGGTCCCAAGTAACTCAACAGCCAAATCACTGGAATTTAATTTTAGTATACATGATGCCTACCAATATGATTTTGTTCAATGTTGGCAGTGTTGGCAGAGGCTATGGGGGGGAGGGGGGTGATGTTGGCAGAGGGAAATGGGGGAGGGAGGTCTTGGCACTGGGTGGAGAGTGTTGGCAGAGGGCCATGGGGAAGAAGGAGAAATGATTTTCTAAACAAGGTTTCTGGGCCCAATTTCAACACTAAACAATGTTGCGCAAGCAGAAACGGCTTACCAGTCAAAGTATCATGTAATGTACATTGTTTGTGACTGGTTCCCTACAAATATTTGCAAAGCAGAAACATTAACTGAGCATCACTTTCTGCTCAACAGCTGTATCAAAATGGGTCCCTTATATGCTTAAGTAAACCTGTGTTTGTCCTCATGACTGCAGTATACAAATATAACGTAATTTGAGGGTGGACAGTCAATATTATCTCCCCGAGGTATTTCAAAATGACAAACTAGTTTCCAAGCGAAGTCAATGGAACTAGTTTGTCAAGTTCCAATACAGAGGGAGCTAATATCGACTGTCCTCTCAAAAAAAACCATGTTATATTTGTTTTACTATACCTCGTAACTTCTCTAGTCCCGTACCAAAAGAGGTTCTGTCTGCCTGTTTAAAACCCCGTACCAAAAGAGGTTCTGTCTGCCTGTTTAAAGCCCCGTACCAAATGAGGTTCTGTCTGCCTGTTTAAAACCCCGTACCAAAAGAGGTTCTGTCTGCCTGTTTAAAGCCCCCTTCCAAAAGAGGTTCTGTCTGCCTGTTTAAAACCCCGTACCAAAAGAGGTTCGGTCTGCCTGTTTAAAACCCTGTACCAAAAGAGGTTCTGTCTGCCTGTTTAAAGCCCCGTACCAAATGAGGTTCTGTCTGCCTGTTTAAAACCCAGTACCAAAAGAGGTTCTGTCTGCCTGTTTAAAGCCCCCTTCCAAAAGAGGTTCTGTCTGCCTGTTTAAAACCCCGTACCAAAAGAGGTTCTGTCTGCCTGTTTAAAGCCCCCTTCCAAAAGAGGTTCTGTCTGCCTGTTTAAAACCCCGTACCAAAAGAGGTTCGGTCTGCCTGTTTAAAACCCTGTACCAAAAGAGGTTCTGTCTGCCTGTTTAAAGCCCCGTACCAAATGAGGTTCTGTCTGCCTGTTTAAAACCCAGTACCAAAAGAGGTTCTGTCTGCCTGTTTAAAGCCCCCTTCCAAAAGAGGTTCTGTCTGCCTGTTTAAAACCCCGTACCAAAAGAGGTTCGGTCTGCCTGTTTAAAACCCTGTACCAAAAGAGGTTCCGTCTGCCTGTTTAAAGCCCCGGACCAAAAGAGGTTCCGTCTGCCTGTTTAAAACCCCGTACCAAAAGAGGCTCTGTCTGCCTGTTTAAAACCCAGTACCAAAAGAGGTTCTGTCTGCCTGTTTAAAACCCTGTACCAAAAGAGGTTCCATCTGCCTATTTTAAGAGGTTCCATCTCCTGATCTTGCCGAGTTCAATGACATCACTAAGAGGTGTATGTGGTTGTGCCTAAACAGAGTATGAACTCGTGTATAGACTCAATAAAAACATTTGGATTCATTTTTCAAGGTAAAATTGGCTTGCCCACGAAATATCTTTAATAGAGAAAATAAATAGATGAAGTTAACTTACTTTGTACTCCTTCTCTTCACCTGCATTAGTTAAAATGTACAATGCATCATGACTATGTTCCACAAAATACTGCACCCCACTCTGCCTTGGGCGTACCGGTAAAAGGGAAGCATCAACTTGGTTGTGACTGTCAATTAAATACACTTCAGATGTTGTGGATGAGTTGATGTTGATGGTAACGTAACATCTGTCTTTGGTGTGTGATAAGTCAATGAAGAACCTGAAAGATACACATAAATCATGGATTCTTTGAAACACTTTACACTAATCTTCTTACTTTTCCAGCTTACCATAATACGGTCGCCAGCCAAAATACCTTGTCCCGTGTACTGTCTGTGACTGGTATCCTGTTAATTTTTGCTTAGCAAAAAATTGTTTATCAATTTTGTCTGCTTAATCAGTTGGCGCTGGCTGACGATATCCTTGAAAATATTTTTCTAGCCAGCAAAGGGCAATGTTGATACACACCATTGTGTAAAATCGGAATACCGAAACAAAGCTTGCATGGACATTCCACAGCTGAGCATGCACCCTAGAGCACACACATGCCGAGTAACGCTTTATTTTACCCACACAAACGGGACATATTGCGCTCAATATTTTGAAATTTTTTGGCTATTGTGCAGGCGTTATTGTGTAATCCCCGATTCCAGACATTTGTCATTTTGATCCAAGAAGAGGATTTCGTGACATGAGGCTTCCAGTTTCACCACTGCAGTGCACTGTTCATTCTTTGTATTTTGGCTCAAAAAATATTTTCAAGGATACCGTCAACCAGCGCCAACTGTTTAAGCAGACAAAATTGCTAAACAATTTTTTGCTAGGCAAAAATTAACAGGATACCAGTCACAGACAGTACATGGGACAAGGGATTTTGGCTGGTGACCTTATTCTGGTAAGCTGGAAATGTCAGAGTGAACTGGTCAAAGTGGCCCGTGACTGAGTTTTGACATTCATGCTGCATGAATTTGAAATTTTCTTGACAGAGAAATCAAAAATTATGGTCCAATAAAGAGTGCCTTTGTTGTTCTCTAGGCTTTGTCAAGTCAAGGTTTCTTTGTGCCAGAAAAACGATTCAGGCATTTCCAAGAGAAAAATCCTGTCAGGCTGGACAGGAAAAAATGAATCCCGGCAGCAACTGGTTAAACAGCTGTATGAAATGGACCCTACTGCATGTACATGTAACAATGTTTTACCATCACTTCATATGAAATGGACCCTACTGCATGTAACAATGTTTTACAATCACTTCATATGAAATGGACCCTACTGCATGTAACAATGTTTTACCATCACTTCATATAAAATGGGCCCTACTGCATGTAACAATGTTTTACCATCACTTCATATAAAATGGGCCCTACTGCATGTAACAATGTTTTACCATCACTTCATATAAAATGGGCCCTACTGCATGTAACAATGTTTTACCATCACTTCATATAAAATGGGCCCTACTGCATGTAACAATGTTTTACCATCACTTCATATGAAATGGACCCTACTGCATGTACATGTAACAATGTTTTACCATCACTTCATATCAGTTTTGGGTTAGTACTGCTTCTAATTGACTGTGTAAGTCTCGCATGTATTCAAACATTTTTGGGACTAGTTGGTCCCGCGCACACTACTTTAACATATGAAGGAAACAAACGCTAATGTTCAAATACGCATGAGGCTTTCACAGTCTGTATCAATTCAATACATCAAAACTTTCCTGTAAGACTGATTAAAACAACATCAATGACAGTGTGAAGAATGTTTTGTCAAGCAAAGTTGTTATAAAACAAAAGAAGATTGGGCAAACAAAGAACTAAAATTCAAACTATTTACTACTCAGTTTCAGTAAATGTGTGGTGGGGGACAGTCCCTTCACCCTACCTCCCCCCAGTGCCACAGCACCAAAAAATTACTGAATGTATTTTCCCTTTAAAACAGGCATGTATGAACAATTATGCTTTGCAACATAGATGCATGATGCAGTCTGCTGTAAAAACCCCAAGGTCTAAATTAGCCATTTGGATGTACCCCGAGTGATAGCTGCTTACTTGTCATCAGGCTCTTCAAGAATAAGCTGATCATCCGAGACGTCTTGACCGATGCGATGATGCCACACATGAGCTGCTCTTAACCCTTTCATCTTAGTGTAATAAAGAATCTCGTCATGTGCAAATTCTGTTTAAAATATTTGAAATTTCATGATGGTATGTATTGAATCTTCATAAACCTTTTGAAATCTGCAGTTAATATTCGCTTAAAGATGACAGACAAAAACCTGTAACAAGCCCCAGTGTGGACTACCAGTTCTGTACACTATTGGTGGGTACAACCGATTACAACTGCCATGTTTGTGAAAAACTTTTATAAAACAGTTTGTTTAAATGAAAGAAAACTTTGGTTTGAACTATTTCCATTATGAAAGAACATGAAATTTACCATGTAAAACTGAACCTTTAGTTATTTAAGAACAAAGGTCCTTTTATTTTCTGAGGTCATTGTAAACTAATAACTCCATAGACCAATAATTTTTTTTGTCATTTACATGTGTCCTGTTCTAGTTTTTTCCTTACACGTTGCTTGTACACGTTCCTTTTACGTTTTATCTCACGTCATGCTAGCACTTTGTACGGTTGCATCAACATCATGGGTCAAATGCATACAAATATTGAATTCTGGACACAAATGGAAGCACAAGACTGTCCCTTGGATTCGTCTGTACCGTTGTTGAGCAAAGTAAGGAGGAAGTTCAGCATCTCAGACATTTCAAATATAGGCTTTGAACTGGCCTCCCGTCATACCAGGAATACTCAGTGGTCTAGTGGTTAAGATATCTGCTTTAGAATGCGAGGGTCATGGGTTCAAATCCCACCAGAGGAGTATGCCAGTATGCCAGATTGCCTATAATAGGCCCATTTTCTTTTTACAGGACTCAGGAAGCACGGAGTATACAGTGCTTATCACATATCAGTGTAGGATAAAACCAAAACATTAATGTCAAACATCATATAGATTCTCACCAATACTAAAAACATCCTCGAGCCTCTCAATATACTTTGAAGCACCAAGACCAGTCTGAATGATATGAGCATCATACGTATCCATGGATGACGTTTCTACAATGAATGCCATATGCTGCTGATTAGGGGAAATCTTCACTGATGTAATAACCACTGGGTGACCGTAAAATTTGGTGAACATTGCCGTGTCCAGTAAAAGTTCTGTGGTGGTTGTTTCAGTATTTCCTGTGTGAAAAGTTAATCAGAAAAGTTATTGAGTATTAGTTTTGTAAAGGGTCTTCTTCACCGATCTTGAAATTCCAAGGGATATGTATTCAGGTGGCTGTGAAAGTATTCAGTGATAATTCAGTAAATTGATCCTTCTCTGCAGAGTTACTCAGCAAACCAGGCTGTTGTGTGTTTTTTCAGGCCTGTAATTATGTGGAGGCCAAGGAGGCCATGGCCTCTGTTACCCTGGTCTTGGCCTTGGTGCCCCTTCAAAAGTTTCCCCAAAGACTTTAAGACTTTCTAATGGAAGCACCCTTTTCAAAATGAAAGTGATCTTGCCCTCTAAAAGATGAAAATCCAGGCCTGGTTTTTGAATTGTGACAAAAGCTACCGGTACTAATGTAAGTTTGTCTTGGATTTGCTTTTTGAATGCATGATTTATGGTAATTCATGCATGATTTTAAGGTCTCATCAGTCTCCATTCAGACATTCCAAAATCAAGTCTCAAACTACTGGGACACATCTTCAACACTGGCTGTAGTTATCTTATTTGAGTTCAGCATATTTTTTTTATATACGTATAAATGTTTTTAATATCTTTCTGGTAATGAAACCACGTCTGAATAGACTAAGACAAAATGTTAAATTTTAGGTGTGGGAGGATATGGAAACCAAAGTAATCAAGTGGGTACAAGTAAGGCTCTGTTCCAAGGTGAAATTTAAACCAGGGTCCACAGAGGTGAAAACACTCACCCTCATCACGTTGACCGTTTCTATAATAACCCCAAGATTCACCAAGTGATGTCTTGAAGTATATACTCCCATTTATCACCTACAATATTACAATACAGTATGTCACCATTCAAACATCACTAAAACCAGGATTAAGACTGGAGTAAGACCAGTACAAGGTCATGTCCAAGTTAATGCCTTTGGCAGTGCCTATGGCAATATGGTCACAATGCCCCAAAAATCTACCTTTAACGTTGTCACTGCAGCCTACGACCGTAGCCATAGCCAAAGTCGCCTTCTTTAAAGTGAAATTACACATTGACAAACAACTATTGTTCACAATTTTGATACTAATTGATGCATCCCGGACAGACATCTTAAAAGCTATGTTTGATCATGAATTGCAAATTAAACACACCTAAGGCATTACTGTTCCTTACAAATACATGGATAATTAAACCAGCAGATGCAAATATTGTCTGAGCCAGCAAACGGGCTATTGAGTAATACCGGACCAAAGGGCACCCGAACATTTTGTTTTGGAGCATGCACACAGTGTGCCCTCACTGTGCAACGCTTCATTTCACCCACACAAAGAGTACAGATGGTCTTAATATTTCACAGATTTTCTCCCATTATGCTGGGGTTATTGTGTAATCCATGCTTCTAGACATTTGTCCTTTTTTTCCAAGATTACGATACATCCAGAAGATTCCATCGGATTATTCATTGTATTTCGGCCCAATGGAGGTAAGTCAGATGAACAGGGAATCCAGCCTTCGTTCTGGATTTAGTACCAAACCTCGGCCGTAGCTCACGGCCGAGGTTTTGCAATTCAAACTTGACATTTTCTCAATAGAGAAAACAAAAATCTATAAAGAGAATCTTTGTTTTCTTGGCTTTGTCAAGACAAGGTTTCTTTGTGCCAGCGGTAATCTCAAAGAAAAATACTTCCAGCAATTCTGAAAAAATAATCCCGTCGGATGAGAAACCATGGAAACTTCCTGGCCACAACTGGTTAAGAACATAAGAGCCAATTAATAGAAAATAAAACCCCAGGAATTTGAAGGGGGGGGAATTTTTCAACCACCACCCCATGTTCACTTCACGCTTGCTGTATATTTCCCGGGTGTGCATTTAATGCTACCCCCGGGGCTATGTTGTCTGCCAGGGTTAGCACTTAAAGCATGAAAAGGTCAACCAAAAGTCCACCAAAAAGGTAAACCTAAAAGGTCTCCCGGGTATTTCCTAGGAAATTCATCTAGCGTGTGAAAGGAGCGATATGCCCACATCATACACTGGAATAAGACGCATTACTGCACTGTGGTACTTACAGTGGGCATCTCTTTTCTTGTATTTTCTAAATCAATCTTTTCTAACCATCTCATAACGTGCTCCTGAATGGGCTGAGTTTCTTGAAGCATATTTTCCATTAACCTGAAAACAGATTGACAACATAGCCTAACTGTACATTAAACTACAATAATCACACAAAAATACAGAAAGTATTTCTTTCCCACATTTCATTTACACCAGACATATGAAAGAACAACTCAAATACTGAACTCACTTTGTTTCTTGTCGTATGTATTTCCTCAGGTCCTGTCGAGATTATAAAAGATGAAAAAAACAAACTTAATCTTGTCATGAAACTATATTTAATTTCAGTTAAATTTCCTTAGTACTAATGTTTGCTGACGTAGTTCTTTTACTTTATTGTCAGTGTTTTCAAGTCAAGGAATCAATCCAAGGGCTTCTCGGCTGGGAATTGGATCCAAATCCTTACGGCATTCTAAATCAGATCTGAACTTTTAGACCACCAAACGTGCAGTCATTTTAAAACATTATTTCTTGTTGTTGGTTAATTACTAATTTTTTAGGCAAATTAACTTACTAAGTGAATCGGCTTCAATATTTAGTAACTTTATATCAGACCACCGCGAATTTCACCTTTGAGAGGGCAAGGACAGTTTCATTTTGCTAAGGCACTTCCATTGGAAAGTGTTAAAGTCTATGGGAAACATTTGAAGGGGCACCAAGGCCAAGACCAGGGTAACAGAGGCCATGGCCTCAATGAGTGTAATGCAGGCTGTTAATATAATATGACAATGGAAAATGGTTCTCACCTTTGTGATTTCAACTGCCTTCATCCAGGAGTAATGATCAATTAATTTATGTCTATGATAAACTACCTCTGTTGCCCGTCTCCTTGCTGTTGGCCAGCCAACATATTTCGATGCAATGCCCCCATCACTAAAGCATCTCTTTCGTTCATATCTTTGGTTTATCGGCAAGTGTACTCTTAGTATGTTGTGAACCAATATGTAGCCACATCCTTCATTGGTCTTCTGAAGATGGTATCTATGCAACTGGCAGCAGAGCTTTATTGCCTTCATTCCCTCACATTCTGTAATATAATGTTCACAATGTCAGGCAAATGCAGTGCAATGAACATTTTAATGTATCACTTTTTGGCCACAACTGGGGTGCTGTATTCTGTAGAATTAAGCTAAGGATTTCAAAGAGTTGCGATAATCGTAACCCTCCTTCTCTCATCAATTGTAGCAAAGTGACAATATCAATTCATTACCTGTCTGTGACTGTTGTGATCATAATGGCATGAATGGCAATGAATAGGGGAGGGGGTATTTTTGTCCTAGAGTAAGGATCTCCTTGCTCTGTGGTTTTACACAGCGGACCCCTCCTGATCATGATTATCCTTTACACTCAACAGACTACAGCATGCAGCAAGTAACACATGCTACAGAACAACACTCTGCACTGCACACACGTGTCAACATACCATGATTAGTAAATAGTTGTATGATGTACACATGTACATTTTGACTGTGGACTATAGACTATTCCGAGTTACTTGGGCCTTTTTTAACATTTGGACATGATCTGGCGTATGTAGGGTCCGAATGAATTCCCATCGAAATTTGTTATAGTACCTGTGTACAAATCTCAAACTTCCAAAACAGCGAGTGAAAAAAAATTGCTCCAAAATCTATCAAACACATTACTATCAACGTGAAAATCACCTGAGGTACGTAGGAGATATTGACAGTTAATAATGGTGGTACGATTGTGTCAGATGCCTTTCTTTAAAAAAAAAGAGAAATTTTCGAATAAAATCTGCTTTCATGCCCAAAATTGACCGCACATCGTAAAACAATACTAGTGAAGTGCATTTTTAGGATTTGCACAATTTCTCGATTGTGCACTATTCTACGCTGTGGTAATATCCAAATTAAAAGGCTACGGCTGTGAATAACACACAAGACACTGGGAATTGACTGCAGCCACTAGCGACTTCCATAGGGACACGTTATTTCCAACCGTAGCCTCCGGACACGGCATATCTTTTGGTGAACAATGCACGCATATAAACGATTGCGCAAATCTGAAAATGCGCTTCAAAAACGATGTAGAAACGTGTGGTCCACTCCATACATTGACTCAGATTTCAGCCGATAACTTCTCTTTTTTGAAGAAACGCATGCAAGTCATAGCTAGTTTTAGTTGGTACGACCATCCAAGTCAAACTTTCAAAATAGGAGTAGGCCAACATCTGGAGTCCAGCTGCCCAGTTACTGAGTCTACTCACACAGGTACCAAGTTTTGATAGCTGACTTCACCCGGGCCGTACCTGCAGATTAGATCAAGTCCAAAATGTTTAAAATGGCGTTGTTGGGTCCAGCAGTAACTCGGACCATGGATCCTCCATTCTCGGACTAACTTTATGAAATTAACCACTAAAACCGGTGTTTCTTCGCTTCACAACACACGGAGAACTTCACAGGACACAGGCAGCAAGGACATTAGTTAACAGCGAGTTTCAACATAAAAACAAGCTTACATCGTAGAAATAATACTAGGCCTTTTGTTCAACACTGACGTGAGTAGCACTGCTAATTTAAACAAATGAAAAAGAACTTGAAAACAAGTTTTAAACAAATATAAATTACCCGCCTCCTGCTCACGTCCTGATGGCGTTCAATGTTTTTCTTCGCTTAGTTGTTTAACAGACTGCCACAAGAGGGCGGGCTTCAAAGAACTAGACCGGCTAAAACACGTGCTTGGGACTCAAATATTGACCTAAAATTAAAATGTTGTTGAAGTAGAAGAGTCGATAGACTGATCAGTAAATTTTTGTTGTTTTTTCTTTCCAATGTAATAGGTAATAGTTGCTACTGCTCCATTTGTTCTGTTATATTGGTTCATCAACTCTTATAAAGCCAGCACCCGAGAGTGAGAACTGAAAATATCAGCGATGCTGTTTGAAGCCCCTCATCCCAGTGTCAATTCTAGCTAACCAAAGATATCCACAAACCATTTGCTAAGTCTGAGCACCGTGACCTTGACATTTGACTTGTTGACTTAAAAATAGTCTGAAGTTGCCTTATCTCAAATATCATGTTAGTTTCCCTTGTGGTTTATTACTCGATATTTGAAAAAAACCATCCCCTGTACTACTGCTGCTTCCCAGGTTGTATAATAAATTTGGGTGTGATCCCTAGTTAATTAGTACGACAGTTTCAAGTTGTATGGCTTCTGACTGGCACCCCCCCCCCCCTTGAACAAAGATACTGACAAACAAGGGAGACCGCCAACATTAGGGCTAGATAGCTGTTGGTTGAGCACTGGCACATTAATCAGAAGGTCGCAGTTTCAAATCCCGTTCCAGTAAATTTTTCTTTGTCCACCCCAACATTTTTTTAAAGAAACATACATCTTGAAAACAACAATTAATTTAGACATACATGTATTTTCTAACTAACCAAGAGGAATGTATGTTAGCCTCTAACAAATAAAGACACACATTACAAATACATTTACAATCTTCTGTTGTTTCTTGTTTATTATAATTTGTGTTAATGATAATATAAAATACATCTGCTGCACAACAAAATACAGCCAATCATTATTAATGACAAACTGTTACATTGATCACTGATTACAAACAGTGATAAGGAAACGCTGCAATACTTTAGTTCTACAAAACACATCTGTAGATGATAAAAATATATAGGCATATATTGCAGGATTACACTATAAAATAATGTCACTTTGACAATCAAGAAGTGAATGGGAAGTACGACACTGATATTTAGAAGCGCATATAAAATCCTCTTCAAGACAACAATATAACTGAGGCATTACAAATTCCTGTTAAAAAAAAACCCCAAAACAACAGAAGGTGAAAGTAAAAGAACTGTACTTATTCGTTTTCTGCTCCCACGTCATGAGATGTATACTCCACAATGCTTTAAACACTTTACAACCTTTACAAGGCCCAAATTTAAAACAATAACGTATTAGAATGTATGACTTTGTCAAGCTTCATCTGAATTTTGTAGCATTTGCATATTCTGATTGTTGGATGTCACTGAAAAGCTTTCAGCTCTAAACTGAACTCAGAAATGTTATACTCTATCGTGGGAGTTGATCACTTTTTATTCTCTCACAACGAAGAGCAATTGATAAAGAAAGAAACAAAGTGGGATACCTTTAAATGATGATGTACCTTCCCTTTTAATGGTAAAAAGTATTAATTGCTTCAAAACATTAATTTTAAAATTACCATTTAAAAATGACTTTAAAAAATTCACCCTGTTAATGCCTGTGCATGCAGTATCAGTTATGTGCATGTTAAATTGTATGTCAAAAGCCACAGTAATGGTTACAGAAGTTTAAACGGTGAAGATAAATGGACAGCAAAGACCTTAGTTATTTCAATCATTTGGTCATGATCCTTATCATGTAGCCTGAGAGTATATCACACAAAATGGGGTAGCCTACTTCCCCTATCAGCCTCAGTTTGGGTCCAGAGAAACACCATAATCAAGTTATTTTGGTGATTGAAATCTTGGCATTAAAACAACATGGGAACAATCCAACAACAGAGTTGTGTCATTGGCTGATACATGTATATTGCGTGTATAATGTTATCTCTTAACTTGAAGATCACAATAACTACTGGCCATTTTCAAAATCTTCACTTAGGGTGCAACTTCTGTTAGGACAATCCACCCGTTTGAAACCTGTTTGAAGTCCCGTACTGAAAGTGTTCGTTTTAAAAATCACTGATGAAGCCCAAGCCAGAGACTAAGCTGAAGCCATGGTTCTGAAAAAGGATGTAGCAGAGTGTACTCCAGTTTGGATTGGCCAAACTTCTGTTAGGACAGATATCCAGTTTGGTGCATGTGAGTGCCAAAGAGGAGTTGATGAGAGAGAGAGAAAAAACAACAACCTCCCCCCAACAAAAAACAACAACAAACAAACAAACCAACCACAGGCTACTTGGATTGATTCAAAACTCGGGACATTCTGCATTCAATACCATGGTCTAAGTTCAGGTATCTTCAGGTTTACGGGTAACAGTGCGAGGCCATTTTGATGGTTCTTTTGTTTCATCACCATAAAGCAAAGCACTTGCTAAGCACTTTAAGCACGTCTTGCTTAACAGTCAAAATACATTCATAATACTACTGTTTGTGATTGGTTCTTCGTTTTAAGCAAAGCTTTCTGTACACCAGCTGTAAAAGAACTTGGCCTGATATGTAACAGATTGTATAATTACTCAGTATGATCACAGGGCTGATGGCAAGGTAAAGAACACATTCAAACCAAATGACACCTCAAATGCAAGTGGAAGACAAAGTTGACCAAATGTGTTTGTCACATTTGGACCTTAATACTCAGAAAGTTTCTTTCTGCTGTTTCTATAAATCAAAATCTCCATTCCAAAGAAGGAAACCAAAACTCTCTGATATAATATACAACAAATCTTCCTTAAGCAGTGAGAACCAAACCACACAAGGTATCTCGACAACTGAGTCTGTAGAATATGGTATGTCTGATTTACAAACAAACCATGGTTTTTACCAGAACCAGCACAACTCATAAGAGAGATTTGTTACATGGTGTTACAGCAAACCTTACTAGAAACTATGTTTGGATTTTGGAGGATTCAGGAAAGCTAGGAATTACAGAAAAATATTTTAAAGTTGAGTTTTTATTTTTATGTGAATACTGTAAATCTAACATAGTCTCAACCCACAACAAACCAGCAACAAAAATACCACAATGAATACTTTAACAAAACTACATCAATGGGACGGAATGCATGTAAATTTCATTAATTCAACATCAGTTTTTCACTGAACATGTAAATGTTTCTTTAACAACTACATGTACAACATATTGTTGCCAAAGGGGAAAATGTTGTTAAATTGATAATTTCTAGGATTTGTTTTAAGTCATACTGGGATATTGACTGACAGTGTTAAGTCCCAATAAAGCTTTTGCAGTTGGCTGTTTTCAATTAACTCGTTTCTGATGAGAATTAAACTAAATGAAAACATCCTAGAGAGAGATCGTCAAACAACTTTGCAACGTTTCTCCACATTTTTAAACATTTAGGGAGAGATCGTCAGACAACTTCAAAAGAGGGTTCCAAAGAGGGTTCGCAATTCAGAAAAATTAGAGAACTTCATCCTCCTTGAATTTAAATTTCACTTTTAAACCTTGAACTTTAATAAATATCCTTATGATAAAAAATACTATAGCAGCGAAAACTATATATTCAAAAACAAAGAGTTGTTTTATCGTATTTTTTTAATCTTGTTTAGGTGAATTTCTCTTTAATCAAACATAAAACAAACTGACTTCGTTCAGGACTGACTGAAAACCTTTTCTGCACAACAAATAATAGGAAAGTGTTTAATTGACAAGAAAAGCTTATAAATTGTCCACTGTTCAATCATTCCACAGGGCCCAACTTCATAGATGTGCTTGACCACTAACATGTAACGCCCGGGTTCTCAACATTTTTACATGCCACCTGATGGGATTGATTTCTCGGAACTGGCCACAAAAAGTTTTCAACTGGTACCACGGCTGGACCCAAGGCTGGAATCTCTGTTTACTCAGACTTGCCTCCATTGAGCCGAAATACAATGATAAACAATGGTGGAAGCCTCTCTTTGTCTCATAATCCTCTTGTTATAACAAAAGGACAAAGTTTGGAATTGGGGATTGCACAATAACCCCCACTAAAGGGACAATTTCAACATTTTTCCAGTACCATCTGTCCTCTTTGTGTGGGAGAAACAAAGCATTACAAGGCGAGTGCATGCGCTGTGCATGCTCCCAAATGGAGTGTCCAGGCGACCTTCGTTCTGGGTTTCCGAATTCACACAAAAATACACCGTTCACAGAATCCGATTTCTGGCACGGAAAGTATTGGCGTGTATACACGTCATACAGCATTAACTGGTTAAGCAGAAAATATTGCCCAACAAACTTCTGCAAGCAAAAATGAGCAGGATACCAAGATATTTTGGCTGGTCACCTTATTCTGGTAAGCATAACATTGCTGTACTTAGCTACTTACTTGAGCAACTCTATAAAATTGGGCACTGATGACAAATGACTTAGTGTGATTTTGATGACCTCTGACCTTTGATACCACAAGTAACACAAATTAGTACAAATAAACTATATGATTAGAAAGGAATACACATTATTCTTGTGGATGTATTTATTTCACAAGATGTCAAGACAGAAGTATCGGCACTTCATTCTGTACCGCTCCTGGGGATAAATTTGGTGCTGATAACGACACACCCTCTTCTTTAATGGACACCGGTGCTCTACCCATTGTAAGAAGCTGCTCACTAGCGTTCATTTTACTGGGTAATGTTTGACATTTAATACGCCCATCACTTCCCCCTTCACCAAATGGTAACCTGGAATCGTAACGACGTGCATCAGATAGGTTGTTCAGTGTGTTTAGTGTTTGGTGCTTGGTGAGCTGGCGTGCTGGGTAGTCCTCCATGACTGGGGAGATGATGAGGCTTGAAGAGTTTGCATGAAGGCGTTCTGCCATGGACCCATGCATGTCAGAATCAATGGAGCTATGACTAACCAGAGTTGTAAGAGAGATGTTAAGGTCTTGGCTTGCCCGGACTTCATGCATGGAGCTCTGACTGCTCGGTGTCTGGCATGACTCTGGATCGGTGTAATGACTGTGATCCTGAGTTGTGGTTTCGTTATCATCATCATCTTCATCGTCATCCTCATCCTCATCATCATCCTCATCATCATCCCCATGCATTATCTGTTGTTGTTGCATCAACAGCAATGAGCGATCATTACATAGGGCACTCAGGAGGGGCGTGTGTAAATCCTTATTCGCAATCTCCGCTTGGATCAACTGAGTGTCGATCAGCGTCAGATGTCTTGAGGTGGGTCTGGAACCTGAAGACGTGCTACCCTCCGTCCTGGCATCGCGTCTTGCTTCATCGTCCGATAGCCAACCTAGTTCGCTGTTCTTGCTTTGCCGATTGGAATGACTCGCTGAGGAGGTGACCTGTATGTCCATTGTTTGTAAGTCACTGTTGAATGCTGGATTCGTTTCTGGAAGACTGCGATGGCTTGCTGTTTCTGATACAGCAGCTGAATGCCGGTTACTAGACTGACCACCTACAGCAAGGAAGGAAACTATTTAAAGAGCAGGAATAAAATAAAATATAAACTTTACCCCAGCAATAAGAGTGTCTCCATTTCCTCATACACTTATGAAAAAGCTTTTAAAAAATACCCTTAAAAAAACACTACACGTAGGCTCAAAACTGAGAGCAGCCTTCCAGATCTGCAATGCATTGCAAGATTGAATAAAACTATTTTAGTTATTGTGGATGAACTCAAAATATGTTAAGTTAATGTCCAAAACAACTTGATTTTGTTTTTTAATATAGAGTGACAAGTCATAAGAAGAGTTAATATGAACGATCAAACACGCCAAGTACCTTGTAATTTGATAGCCTGGGCTTTTTCTCCCAACCCTGATGACATACTGGAATGGTGTGACTCGTACAATCCCAAAGGCTGCTGGGGATTGGCAGCAGTCAGCATCGGGTCAAACTGATGCCCTGTACTGAAAAGGTACTCATCTTCAACTGGAACAGAAAATAAGTCAGTCTTCATTAGAACATGTTTAGAGTACAACAAAAATTCCATACCAGCAGTGTCACCCATATTCAGACACCTGGGATCTGTTTGGTCCCATAAAATAGTTCAGTTCACAGATCCCAACATTCAAATAAGACATGCTCAGACTTTATGGACCTTATGCACTGATGTCATCACACCAGCATGTTGGAGGTAAAACAATGGAAATGCACATCTATGTATGCATGGTGCATAGGATGGGCCGATGACCAACCTTCTTTTGACCTCTAACTGAGGGCGCCCTACTCAAATGACCTCATGAGCATAAGGTCTATTGACAACCATTCAGTCATTTTAAACAAGTATTAAATGGGCAGTCACAAGCTGATTTGGCAATACTCAGTACAATGAGATACATTATATATTAAATAAATCACAAAGTTAACTTATGTTCATTTTTAAAATGAAATATACCACTATAAATGAAAGTTACCTTCAATAAATTCCATTATTAATTTAAAGGACTTATTAACTGTCCTGGGTTATATGCTCCCTAGAGAAGGTAGCAGGGATTATTTAAGCTGTCCTGGTGACCAGGGTAACTAAGACACCACATTTTCCTGGATATTATTATCACCACTTGTGTAGTGAGCTAAAAACAAAAACAAAAGTACACAAGCAGGATCTAAATCTTTGCATGATTGAAAAACAATCTGGAGAACTAAGGTTTACGGTAACATTTAAAAAAGAAAAAAATACACAGAACAACAACACAGGGAACAGGTTTCTGTGTCATACAGTTTGTTACATGAACAGTATTAGACATGTTCGTAACTTTTACACAAACAATATATACTTGAATGAAAATAAAGTACAAAATCGTGGCTTGAAATTCAGAACAGGATCCACTTGACAAGCAGTACATGGGCTCTTCCCATCTGGCCTCTTACCTTCGCTTAAACTTTTCTCTAATGGTGATCTTTCATCTGACACAATACCTGATGTTGTGACAGAGCTGACATTGCTGACGACTGAACGTCGTTGTAATTCTAGTTTGGTGGATGAGATTTCACCAAATGATGTGGTGGTGATGGAACTGTCTAGGTCTGACCATGACATATCTCCGCTGATGTATGACTCACGATACTTGTTTTTTTCTGTTGATTTTTTAAAGGAAAAGTGATTAGAGATTTGGTCACTAAATGAATTTAAGGTACAGAATAAAGTACAAACACAAGAAACAAATTCAACATGTCTAACTTCTCAGTAATTATAAATGTTTTCTTTTACTTCCTCTTATTGACCCCTTGCACCAACGTCACGCACGGCTAATGTCTGCCATGCTTGCCATTTTGGTAGTCAAAATGCATGAACAAATTATGGGAATCGTGTAAAGGCCCCATCACCTAAAATGCGCCCTACACTGTATAACACACAGGGACAATGACTCCCAAAATGGTGCAAACAAGATTATTGTGATGATGATGTGAAGTGGGTCAATACACTGCAGAGAAATTACATACTTTACACTTCAAAGGGATTATCCCTAATTTTACTTTCCCTTAAAAGTCTGCTCCTTCATCTTATAATTGCAAAAAATAAATTTAGCTTGATTTAGTTTGTGACAAAAGTTATTCTGAGCAATCAGAGGCCAATTGGAGAAGTCAGAGTTCACAACACTTACCTGTTGCACTTTCCCGTTTCTTGGCCCTGTCTACTCGTGCTTGAGTTTGCATCTGGAAGGTGTGTGTCAGCTTACACAGTCTCAAAAGATGTTTAGACCTGAAATAAATAATAACACCAGAAATACAAATATAAACTTCCATTTCAAAGCAATACAGACACAATGGTGGGTTTCACTCAAGATGAGCAGCCATGCCAATATTTAAAAGTAAAGCATGCCATTAGAAAATGATGCATGTTGTATACATAGTTAAGATTTATATTATTTCTTTAACATCTTCTCAATACAATGAATATTTCCTTTACCAAAATAAGACTGCCTTGCCGCTTCAAGAAAAAAACACAAACAATTCTTGTGAAACCACTAGCAAATTTGATGTGCATAATTATTAAGTCACACCTAATGAGCAACATTTATAGAATCAGTGCTGGATAGAGGAGGCACAAATGATGAAAATATTTACTTTGCCTCACTGCTTGTGTAGTATGTAATCTTCCTACCATCTGCTACACCTTCTACTTGAAGCTCAAACTTCTTTTTCTGTTGAAATAAAGGTTCAAGATAAGTGATTCCTCATTCAATTAACACTCCAAGGAACAAACAAAATTAATCATCCTTCAATTTCTAGTTCGAAATTAATATTTTGGAAAATTAACTTATTCCCATTCTAAATTTTATTTTTTTTTTCACAGAAAATTTCTTGCAAATGATTTCCCATTCCTCATTTAGAATCTACAAACTGTTTATTTAGACATAGGTTGCTTAAAACCAGCATTTCTCCTGGCTGATGAACTGAGCAAGGTGGAAAAATCAAATTGATGTTTGAAGCAAAATTTACACTGCCTGCAAACTGAAAAGAATATACAGCACTCACACAAATGCATGATGATTCCATCTACACATCTGAATTTTGAGTTCTTTGTTTTTTACTAGTATTTCCATTGAGATTGAGGCAAATCTTCATGGAGAGGTCATGACATTGGCAAACAATGAGCGAGGTGGTCACTGAAAGTAGCGAAGTGGGATGATCATGTTTGAAAGGGCAATTTGCCACAACTGAGTCCCATATTTTCCAGTGTATAAGGCACTCGATGTATAAGGTGCAGTATCCCCAAGTTACTGAAACATGATTTAAGGGTCAATGTATCCATGTAACACGCACCGCCATATACGACACACTTTATATATATGGCTTATCGGCAGCACGGTTCGGCTTCTGACTGGTCCCCCCGAGCAAAGTAGATTTGGTATTGCACATAGGACCGCCCACCAACAATAAGGGCTGGTTAGCTCAGTTGGTAGAGCGCTCGTACGGTATTCGAGAGGTCGCGGGTTCGAGTCCGGCATCAGCCAAATTTTCTTTGCTCACCCTATTTATTTATATATATATATATATATATATATTACACATTTATTATTTAATTTCTTTTCATTTTCACTATTAACAGTTTTTCTAAATAATAATAATAATAATAATAATGACAATTTATTAAGCGCACAAATCCACAAAAGTGCTCATGGCACTTGTACATAACTACATGATAACTAACAAAAAAATACAAAATACAACGATAAAGCAGAAAACCCAAGTAAACTACATTATGCAAATGCTTTAATAAAAAGATGAGTTTTAAGGTTCTTCTTAAACTCATTTAAAGAAATTGATGATTTGACATGTGATGGCAATTTACTCCATAGACGTGGTGCAGCATGAGAAAAAGATCGGTCACCCCATGAACGATTAGATTTAGGCTCAATGAGGAGGTTTGAATTGTCAGAACGGAGTTTACGAGGTGGATTGTAAGGTTCAAGCAAATCATCAATATATGCCGGGGCAGCATGGACAGCATGGTTCAAGCCTTGTACAGCACCGTTCAATTCTTGGACAGCATGGTTCAAGCATTGTACAGCACGGTTCAAGCCTTGTACAGCACGGTTCAAGCCTTGTACAGCACGGTTCAAGCCTTGCACAGCATGGTTCAAGCCTTGTATAGCATGGTTCAAGCCTTGCACAGCATGGTTCAAGCCTTGTACAGCATGGTTCAAGCCTTGTACAGCACGGTTCAAGCCTTGTACAGCATGGTTCAAGCCTTGTACAGCACGGTTCAAGCCTTGTACAGCATGGTTCAAGCCTTGTACAGCACGGTTCAAGCCTTGTACAGCACGGTTCAAGCCTTGTACAGCACGGTTCAAGCCTTGTACAGCACGGTTCAAGCCTTGTACAGCATGGTTCAAGCCTTGTACAGCACGGTTCAAGCCTTGTACAGCATGGTTCAAGCCTTGTACAGCACGGTTCAAGCCTTGTACAGCATGGTTCAAGCCTTGTATAGCATGGTTCAAGCCTTGTACAGCATGGTTCAAGCCTTGTACAGCATGGTTCAAGCCTTGTACAGCACGGTTCAAGCCTTGCACAGCATGGTTCAAGCCTTGTATAGCATGGTTCAAGCCTTGCACAGCATGGTTCAAGCCTTGTACAGCATGGTTCAAGCCTTGTACAGCACGGTTCAAGCCTTGTACAGCACGGTTCAAGCCTTGTACAGCATGGTTCAAGCCTTGTACAGCACAGTTCAAGCCTTGTACAGCACGGTTCAAGCCTTGTATAGCATGGTTCAAGCCTTGTACAGCATGGTTCAAGCCTTGTACAGCACGGTTCAAGCCTTGTACAGCACGGTTCAAGCCTTGTACAGCATGGTTCAAGCCTTGCACAGCATGGTTCAAGCCTTGTACAGCACGGTTCAAGCCTTGTATAGCATGGTTCAAGCCTTGCACAGCATGGTTCAAGCCTTGCACAGCATGGTTCAAGCCTTGTACAGCATGGTTCAAGCCTTGTACAGCACGGTTCAAGCCTTGTACAGCACGGTTCAAGCCTTGTACAGCACGGTTCAAGCCTTGTACAGCACGGTTCAAGCCTTGAACAGCATGGTTCAAGCCTTGTACAGCACGGTTCAAGCCTTGTATAGCATGGTTCAAGCCTTGCACAGCATGGTTCAAGCCTTGTACAGCATGGTTCAAGCCTTGTACAGCACGGTTCAAGCCTTGTACAGCACGGTTCAAGCCTTGTACAGCACGGTTCAAGCCTTGAACAGCATGGTTCAAGCCTTGTACAGCACGGTTCAAGCCTTGTACAGCAAGGTTCAAGCCTTGTACAGCACGGTTCAAGCCTTGTACAGCACGGTTCAAGCCTTGTACAGCATGGTTCAAGCCTTGTACAGCACGGTTCAAGCCTTGTACAGCACGGTTCAAGCCTTGTACAGCATGGTTCAAGCCTTGTATAGCATGGTTCAAGCCTTGTACAGCATGGTTCAAGCCTTGTACAGCACGGTTCAAGCCTTGTACAGCACGGTTCAAGCCTTGAACAGCATGGTTCAAGCCTTGTATAGCATGGTTCAAGCCTTGCACAGCATGGTTCAATCCTTGTACAGCACGGTTCAAGCCTTCTACAGCACGGTTCAAGCCTTGAACAGCACGGTTCAAGCCTTGTACAGCACGGTTCAAGCCTTCTACAGCACGGTTCAAGCCTTCTACAGCATGGTTCAAGCCTTGTACAGCATGGTTCAAGCCTTGAACAGCACGGTTCAAGCCTTGTACAGCATGGTTCAAGCCTTGTACAGCACGGTTCAAGCCTTGTACAGCACGGTTCAAGCCTTCTACAGCACGGTTCAAGCCTTCTACAGCATGGTTCAAGCCTTGTACAGCATGGTTCAAGCCTTGTATAGCATGGTTCAAGCCTTGTACAGCAGCATGTTCAGCGACACACAGTTCCTCAAAAAATCTTGTTTACTAAAAACTACTTTAACGTGTAGGTTTTATTTTAATATATTGATAACATGTAGAATTATCCCGGATGAGCAAAAGGATTATTTTACAGTATAAATGTAAGATTTCAGACAGTGATCTTCACTTTGTTTCAAGCGACATGAGATGACTGAGATGATGTGCATCGTTAGACTAGCTGCAGTCATGTTTTAGTACCTGTGAAAAATCGAATAAGCTGCATCTCATATGCAGGAAAATATGGTCTAGTTCATCTTTACAGCTGCAGCATTACTTACCTGCAAGACTAACCTCTTGATGATGCCCCAGGAATATTCACATAGCAGGTACTTGCCCTCACAAGAATCCTATACATCAGACAATAAAAAGAAGAATAGCAGCATTTAGTATAACCCTTTATCCAGCGGTTACAAAGCGCTTTACAAGAAAAACAAATGAAGAAAAAAAGAAAATAATAATAATAATTAAACAAAAATGTGAGTCTCAAGATGTGTTTTAATCTGGGGAGTACAAGTGGCATTGGCCAATGCACGAGGTATTGAGTACATGAGAATGAACGGTCTCCAGCCTTCTTATTTGTCATTGGAAAGTCAAGGGGTAGTCTGGCAGGATTAGCGCAGATTGTAGGCAGATTGATGGATATGGAGTAACTCAGTGAGGTATTGTTGAGCCTCGTTGTGAAGAGACTTAAAAACAAGCGTCAGGATTTTAAACTGTATCCTTTGAGGGATTCTGAGCCAGTGAAGGTCAGCAATAAGGGGAGAAGTTGGTGTGTGCTTAGGTGCCATGTGGATCAGGTTTGCAGCCTTATTTTGGAAGGATTGTAAAGTGACTGTAAAGCCCTAACTGCTGCATGACACATATCCTTGTCAGTATAGTGACTGATTGTACTCAAATTCCAGATATGGAAGTTCACAGATCTACACATATTTGTCACATGACCATCCATATTTATGAATTTATCATACACAGAACTAAGATGCAAACAAAAGATTAAAAAACCTCTGAAATATCACAAATCTAAATGAAACCTGGACAACATTCTCTGTATTGTGAGATACATTTATATCTGACTTGTGAGACCAGTCATGAACATGAAACCCAGACAACATTCTCTGTATTGTGTGATACATTTATATCTGACTTGTAAGACCAGTCATGAACATAAAACCCAGACAACATTCTCTGTATTGTGAGATACATTTATATCTGACTTGTAAGACCAGTCATGAACATAAAACCCAGACAACATTCTCTGTATTGTGAGATACATTTATATCTGACTTGTAAGACCAGTCATGAACATAAAACCTGGAAAACATTCTCTGTATTGTGTGATACATTTATATCTGACTTGTGAGACCAGTCATGAACATAAAACCTGGACAACATTCTCTGTATTGTGAGATACATTTATATCTGACTTGTAAGACCAGTCATGAACATAAAACCTGGACAACATTCTCTGTATTATGTGATACATTTATATCTGACTTGTGAGACCAGTCATGAACATGAAACCCAGACAACATTCTCTGTATTGTGAGATACATTTATATCTGACTTGTAAGACCAGTCATGAACATAAAACCCAGACAACATTCTCTGTATTGTGAGATACATTTATATCTGACTTGTAAGACCAGTCATGAACATAAAACCTGGAAAACATTCTCTGTATTGTGTGATACATTTATATCTGACTTGTGAGACCAGTCATGAACATAAAACCTGGACAACATTCTCTGTATTGTGAGATACATTTATATCTGACTTGTAAGACCAGTCATGAACATAAAACCTGGACAACATTCTCTGTATTGTGAGATACATTTATATCTGACTTGTGAGACCAGTCATGAACATAAAACCCAGACAACATTCTCTGTATTGTGTGATACATTTATATCTGACTTGTGAGACCAGTCATGAACATAAAACCTGGAAAACATTCTCTGTATTGTGTGATACATTTATATCTGACTTGTGAGACCAGTCATGAACATAAAACCTGGACAACATTCTCTGTATTGTGTGATACATTTATATCTGACTTGTGAGACCAGTCATGAACATGAAACCTGGACAACATTCTCTGTATTGTGAGATACATTTATATCTGACTTGTGAGACCAGTCATGAACATAAAACCTGGACAACATTCTCTGTATTGTGAGATACATTTATATCTGACTTGTGAGACCAGTCATGAAAATGAAACCCAGACAACATTCTCTGTATTATGAGATACATTTATATCTGACTTGTGAGACCAGTCATGAACATGAAACCCAGACAACATTCTCTGTATTATGAGATACATTTATATCTGACTTGTGAGACCAGTCATGAACATGAAACCTGGACAACATTCTCTGTATTATGAGATACATTTATATCTGACTTGTGAGACCAGTCATGAACATGAAACCCAGACAACATTCTCTGTATTGTGTGATACATTTATATCTGACTTGTGAGACCAGTCATGAACATGAAACCTGGACAACATTCTCTGTATTGTGAGATACATTTATATCTGACTTGTGAGACCAGTCATGAACATGAAACCCAGACAACATTCTCTGTATTATGTGATACATTTATATCTGACTTGTGAGACCAGTCATGAACATAAAACCTGGACAACATTCTCTGTATTGTGAGATACATTTATATCTGACTTGTGAGACCAGTCATGAACATGAAACCCAGACAACATTCTCTGTATTATGTGATACATTTATATCTGACTTGTGAGACCAGTCATGAACATGAAACCTGGACAACATTCTCTGTATTATGAGATACATTTATATCTGACTTGTGAGACCAGTCATGAACATGAAACCCAGACAACATTCTCTGTATTGTGTGATACATTTATATCTGACTTGTGAGACCAGTCATGAACATGAAACCTGGACAACATTCTCTGTATTGTGAGATACATTTATATCTGACTTGTGAGACCAGTCATGAACATGAAACCCAGACAACATTCTCTGTATTATGTGATACATTTATATCTGACTTGTGAGACCAGTCATGAACATAAAACCTGGACAACATTCTCTGTATTGTGAGATACATTTATATCTGACTTGTGAGACCAGTCATGAACATAAAACCTGGACAACATTCTCTGTATTATGTGATACATTTATATCTGACTTGTGAGACCAGTCATGAACATGAAACCCAGACAACATTCTCTGTATTGTGAGATACATTTATATCTGACTTGTGAGACCAGTCATGAACATGAAACCCAGACAACATTCTCTGTATTATGTGATACATTTATATCTGACTTGTGAGACCAGTCATGAACATAAAACCTGGACAACATTCTCTGTATTGTGTGATACATTTATATCTGACTTGTGAGACCAGTCATGAACATGAAACCTGGACAACATTCTCTGTATTGTGAGATACATTTATATCTGACTTGTGAGACCAGTCATGAACATAAAACCTGGACAACATTCTCTGTATTGTGTGATACATTTATATCTGACTTGTGAGACCAGTCATGAACATAAAACCTGGACAACATTCTCTGTATTGTGAGATACATTTATATCTGACTTGTGAGACCAGTCATGAACATGAAACCCAGACAACATTCTCTGTATTGTGAGATACATTTATATCTGACTTGTGAGACCAGTCATGAACATAAAACCTGGAAAACATTCCCAGTTTTCTAAGTTCCATTTGTGGGAAAAATGCAAAAGCCCCATATTAACAATCAAGCATTAAAAAGTGAGATTCAATATCAATGCTTAACTCGATTCAATTCAAAAAAAAGTATCCTAGATCATAGGCAATTACAAGTATAATTTATTCATTGTTGTTAGTGTAATGGCATCTACATGTGTTTTTGCAAGAAATCAAAGATAACTTGATTATTTCTTATTAGACACATTTCATTCTTTTATTTTTATTGATCTATAATCTCTGCTCTGAGGAAAGTGATTCAAGTAGTTTATTAACTGCTAAATCTACTATAACTATCATTCAAAATAGATTATAAAGTGGTGTGCTAATACTGACCTCATACAGTTGAATCCCTCTTGTGGAAATCCCAAGCCATATTGATGGTGTCTGCTCAGTTTTTGTCTATAAATGACAAGTCATTAAAACAGATGTGTAAACTCTATGAACAATAATGTAATATCTGTAAACTCATACATGTGTATTGCTACAATGCACAACAGCCACTTGAAAGACGGAATTAACCCTCCTACTGTCTGATCATTCAATATCATCCACAGTTGTTTGGATTGATGGATACACTATGCCAGCCTGCAGTATGATATCATGTGGTGAATGCATCTACACAGTACACACATAAGTGCACACAACCCACCCAGTTGAATGGTTTCAAATGGTTGGCTAAATTGCTGGAGAATGTTACCAAGAGTAGTTGGGTTAAAGTAATGTAGGAGTAGGCCGCATTTCAAATGGAGACAATTTAGTCCTTATGTTACTACATGGTATAGATGTCCTATTGCCTCGGACCTGGAAATTTCAATTGGCTACGATTCCAATAACAGATGCTGAGTAAAGGGAAAAAGGGATATAGCGATTGAAATAAATCAAGTGCATTTACATGTTTTTTAAGTATGCCACTTTCATATTGATTCTAAATCAGATAATTGCTAGTGGAAATCAATATCACACAGGATTAAGTACGGGTCATCAACCAAGCTACAAACTTTTTTCAACCGGTAAAAGTGCATGACATGCTCGATGGTGTTTGACGCCTCTCGAATGAACGCTCGCTGTGCGTATACTCTCGTTGTGCCTCGTTGGTCACGGTGCATGGATGGAACGTGCTTTACAATATATGCCTCACCTCGTCGTTTGATGACCTGTGGAGCAACAGAGCAGAAAGGAATGTTAAACAATTGTCTCAGACACAACTCTCAGAGCTTATCATATTCAGCCATTTATTGTGCACAATGATTCTGTTACAAACATTCTTGATTATCAAGTTCCATTTTGAGACAAAAGAAACATGTTTGAAGGCCGATGGAAAGAATCATGGTCATGGTTTATTCATGATATAAAGGCAATTCTTCCGCCACTCAAACTTGTAATGAACATGGCTTATAAAAGGTAAGAATTCAAACAGACACCAAAAAAAAAAAAAAAAAAAAAAAAAGGGAACAAGGGCAAAATGTCAAGGCTTGCTTAATTATTTCTCAGGAAAAATATTTAAAGATTAATTGAAAGTTGTGCTCACATGTATGAGACACTTACAGTACATTCTTTGTCCAAAAACAAAACAAAACATGCATACACGTTCTGACAAGTAAGAATTGATTTTCTTTATAACATTTTAACACTGTATGACATGTAATTAAGTTTACATATAGCAAGCTGCAGCATATTTTACTGCTATTTCACGTAATTAAGTGTACATTTAATAAGCTGCAATTTACTGCTATTTCCATCCTCTTCTCCTGTAGTAGACAAGTAAGAACTTATTTATAATAGATGTTAATTTTTGCATCGGGGATAAAGAATATTAGTTGTAATTTTTTACCCATACACTGATGTGTGTTAAGCACTGTATACTCAGTACTTTCCCCGCGTCCTGTGAAAAAATATTCACAGCATTTTCCTCGAGTGGGATTCGAACCCACGACTGCCCGGTAGCTAGAGGCAAGTCGAGAAAAAAAAATAAATAAAAATTAGCATCTGTTTTGGTCGCGGCACCTGCTGTCTAGTGGCCGCGGTACCCGCTGTCTAGTGGACTAAAAGGACTCCCAGGACTAAAAGGAATCCCAAATATACCCCTCTTACAATATGACTGACACTTTGACTATAAATCTGGTCCTTACCCACTCTGGAAAGTACTTCCGTGGATCAAAATACTGCCCTCTATGGGTGTCCTCAGCATAGTTTCCGAGGTCTGCTTGAAGAGCGTAGGATGCGAGCACGAAGCAAGCCTCCTCACGACATAATACTGGTGCGGATAACACATTTTGTTTCAGTTGTAAGTAATAGTAATGCTTGGTCAGATCCTCCCTGTAAAACAAACAGAATCCAAAACATCATTTAGAAAAGAAAGTGTCCTACATTTTGACCCAACTGAAAAAAAAATATATTATTAAACATCTCAGGAATGTTATCATCAGCAAATTCCTGAATGTTTTGAAACAAAGCTTCCAAGTACAAAGCTATAAAATGAACACCTGGGTATAGACCTTTCCTTGGTAACCTCACAAACGTTTTGCCAAACCGTGGGTTAGCAAAAGTATGGGCGGCTTTTACAGCAAAAAATACAACACTACGTCATTTGAAATAATAAAGCTATCAAACTAATAATCATATCAATGATAATCAATTTTGCTACCCAAAACAAAAAGTATGCATATTGTTCATTATTGTTTAAAGTTTGAATGTTTTACTAATAAGGGCAAATTTTTGCTAACTCAGTACACTTTGTGATACTCAAGGCCATCAATATAAAATGGTGGTCAAGTTTGTGAACAAAAGAAAGGCTAAATGTGCATTACTCACTTGATGAGCGAGACATGCTCTACATATAATTGCACTCTGAAGTAGACATTGAAGATTGAGCGACCTGAAGTATCAGTAACCTGCAAGTGATTAAAAAAAAAAGGGATGGACAAAAAAAACCGTTTAAATCTCTATTTACATATTAATGGACGCATGACAATTTTCTAGTCTAAAAAAAAGGTTTAAAATAAATTATCTATGAAATGTTCGTGTATGTTAGCCTACATTGTATCACACTGCATTGTTTATTTATTTATTTACTTTTTTATTTATTTCGGTTTAAACACACAAAACATGGTCGGTAGCATCACAGAGCAACACTAATAAGACATACTTGTATCACAGAGCAAGGATGGAGATATCTCACACTTTGCCTAATTTACTTTATAAACAGTGAAATTAAAAGCTCTTACAATCGTTTATTTTCCATCTCAATGTACATTTGACTTAATAATTCCCAACAAAAAAATACAAACGGTTAAGCTTGATTATTGTACACTTATCCGTCACTTCAGCTTTACGCAAAACCTTGGTTTCTATCATGCCAAGAAGTTTCATGTAAATGAATGGGAAATAGATGTGTGTCACATGTTGGCTTCCATCCCAAGCATACAAAAGGGTTTGCCATTCAACGACCACAATCGCCTAAAGCAAAGAAGAAACTCAATCCTGCTTTACATTCCAGAGTCCACACCTACAGAAACAATCCATGGAAATTGACAACACCCAGAGAATATCATCAACGATACCCTGAGGCCCATAGCAACATGCTTCATTACCATTGTCCTAATACTTGGATTCCCATAGTCTCAGTAATGATTAGTCAATTTCCGGAATCAATGACGAAGTAAGGGGAAAAATAATTCAAAAGATTTGTCAGAACAAAAAGGAAAAAAAAAATTGTCACAATAATACCACCAGTGGGGTCGGAATGTAAGAGGTTAAAGGATCTCGGAGCACACCTGGGAAATTCTCAAGAGTGCAGCGATTGCCTTTGATCAAAGTTTCATTGGACTAACGTTTATATCCAATGGGATTACCCCGAGTGAACCCCTTCACTTTCTGTACATATTGAGCCTGCGGCTGTCCCTGGTTGGGCACTTTTGTCATCAGGAAGTTTTGTGCACATATGGAGGCTGAAGTGTGTGGTTCCATACTCGTGTATGAAGACCATACATTCTGTACAAAACTACATGTACAAGACTTAAACATGTTTAAGGGAATAGAACTTTGTTAATAGAAACTAACTTTTCTTTAAATGAAATAGTTTTCTTCATAACTTGTTGGTATACCTTATATTAACATATTTGTTAGAAGCATGTACAATGAACATGATTTGGTGTTAGGTTTTCCTATGCTGAAGGATTTCAAGGAGATGGATGTTCCAAGCCAGGGTCTGGACAAAAACCTCACTTGTCTGATATGTGGGTATAAAGTTGATACCAATCGTGCTTCAGCAAAGGAACTGGCCCAGCGAAAGAAAAATACGGAAACCCACCAGGAAAAAAAAATAAATAAACACAAGTTGGTTTGTCTGTCACCTGCAGTGAGCAGTCACTGGATTGAGTTGGGTAAGGAGTGAAATGTGGACAAAAATGCTCTGGCTACTTTGTTGTTACATTACTGCATATAGCTTCTTTCTGTTGTTATAAAATATTATCAAAACAACAATGGCTCCTTGGGGTTTGCTTCAATACTGCACTAAATGTACAGATCGTGAAAACAGTGAAGACAATGACAAACATTATTCGCTGTAAATGTAACTAAAATTATCAAAGCTTTACATTCTACTGATAATGGTGGCAGAGTCCATAAAGTGACAAGCTTCCCCCCACCCCCCTCAAAATTTATTTGTTCCCACAAAATATTATTTGTTCCCTCAAAATTATATTTTGTTCCCTCAAAATTATATTTTGTTCCCTCAAAATCATATATCATCCTCTCCAAATTTTTGTTTCGGTCCCTCAAAATATTATTTTGAGGGAACAAAATAATATTTCGAGGGAACAAAACAATATTTTGAGAGAACAAAACAATATTGAGGTAACAAAATGATGTTTCAAGGGAACAAAATAATATTTGCATGCAACGAAATATTACTTTGAGGGATCGTAATATTACTTCAAGGGAACAAAATAATATTTTAATTCCAGGGAACAAAATAACATTTTGAAGGAACGAAAATAATATTTTAAGGAAATGAAAATATATTTTGAGGGAGCAAAATATAATTTTATTTCAAGACAACAAAATAACATTTTAAGGGAACGAAATAACATTCTGAGGAGACGAAAATACTTTATTTTATTCAAATGTATATTTCGAGGGAACAAAATAATATATCAAGGGAACAAAGGAAATATTTTGAGGGAACAAAATCGTATTTTAAGGGTACAATATATTATTTTGAGCGAACAAAACTATATTTTGAGTGAACAAAATAATACTATTTCATGGAATGATTAAATATTTAATCCTTTACAGTGAAAACATGTCGGCCCCTAACCGTTCACTGCTAGTTCAATCACATACAGAAACTCCTGTTCCTCAAAGGCACAGCTGTCTTCAACAATTGAATTCTAGCCACGATCCACCTGAATTACATACATTTACATTATGTTAACAATTTACACAAATGTCCAGGTATTATTTTTTAGCAAAGAGACCCTTTGCAGAGATCAAATGTAAGCCTGTTTTTCTTAAAACTTCAAAAATAACATTCTCCAGGTAAGTTTTATGAAAAGTTTCTAACATCAAGTTCAAACAAAATAGGACCTGCTTTCATCACATGCTGCAAATGTACTCATACATGTGCCACCTGATAAATATCTCCTTTCTCCATGCTTTACTACACGCACACAATGGAGCTTGACACTAATGCAATGTGCCACACACACAATTCCTATTCCCTAGCTCTTAATGACAGGCTTTGATTCAGAAGGACACATTCTTGTCTGGGGTCCTTCACTACCTGTTGATTAACGGCCACAAATGTGTGTGCACATTATTAGTTTCATTTCTGGTAAGGTGGACCTTTTTGTCTTTGACTGACAACCACAATTCAAATGGACACATTCTTTTAACTATTACCCCCACCAGGAGATCATGGTTTAAAGGAGCAGTACATGTAGATGCAAATACTAACCTCCATGTAAGCCCCATTTCATGGCGCTGCTTACCACAGAATTCTGTGCATTCAACGCCCTGTAAAGCATGTGATTCTGTGGCATTTTGCTGTACATTTAATAAGTATACAATTGAAGCAATGCTACGTGTGGTACACTGTACGTACTACGTGCACATGTTGATTTAATTGGTTTGGGGGTTGTGCACTATCATACAACCAAACTGTAGAAATGTCTACAAGTTGGGTGACTAAGTTAGCAAGATAACAGCAAACTACATCTACTTTTTTAGTGTTTTTGTTTTGCAGTGTTTTTTATTTGCTGGTCTGTATGTGCATATTTTGACAAAAAATGAACTTTTGTGGAAAATTTTCTTCAAAAGTGGAAGAATTGGTTCTCAATTTGTAAACAGTACGTTTTTAGATTAAAATAGTTTATTATTATTTTATTTTTTAATCATCACTAAAGCAATAAACTATATTGAAAGTTGTCTTCAAAAAGGTTGTTTGATAATTTAAAAGATCTCTTAAATTACTCTGAGAAATATCTGCCTCAGCAGTTATCACCTGGTGCAATGACAAAGTGAAGGTTTGAAACACCTTTTTTCTTGAAAAATGTCAACTTTGTATGAAGGTTTGTACCCTAATTGCACATACATGTTAACAGTCTGCGCTTTAACTTCCCTATGGTCCTTTCATTCAGACCCAAGGTTTTCCCCACTTGCATCAATAATAAGAGCACTGCTGCAGAAATGTACAAGGTTTTGGTCTCAATGAAAATGCCTGGAGTTTGCATAAAAGCTGACAGGTAATTGGTGACGTCTGTGGACCAACAAAGGATACTATGCAGAAAGGGCCCTTGTGCAAAAGACCTTTTCCTGTCTTTTATTCAAAGCAGTTACAAAACACATCATGTGCACATGTTATGCATGTAAGGCCTGGTTGTAGTATAGGAAAAGGCAGGGCTTATTTTTAGTAAAGGGCATGTATAAGGCAGAAATTTAAATATGCATTGGAACATTTCCAGGGGCACCAAGGCAATGGCCAAGGGCCCGGGCATGGAGGCAATAGAACGATCCATTTGGCCCCGCCCCCATACGTGTTGACCAATCACAGCCTTGGTTACGCCACCGAAAGTCCGACAAAAGTCCGGCACGATAAAAATCCTATTGGAAAATGTAAACATGCGTACGCGTACTTATAGGGCGCGCGTTCATGTCATGCAGTGTGGCATTGAAGAGATGCACATTGTGTTGCCCACGTGTACAGTGGTGATTTAGCCAATGCTGTGATTGGTCAATATGTTTAAGGGCGGGGCTTAATGATTCGGTCTATTGCCTCTGTAGCCTCTGTGAAGTATCAGGTCCCAGCCTGCACAATGAGTTTTATAAAAGTGATATTGTGTTCTCCACTTCAGTTTGCAATGTCTCTCTCTCATCCAAAATGATACACCCAAGAAATAGATTAGACCAAGAGTGATAAAGAGTTACAGACCACCATTGGAACCCCCTACTCTATTAAAACCCCCTATCTATTGGAACTCCCCTACTCTATTGGAACCCCCTATCTATTGGAACTCCCCTACTCTATTGGAACCCCTACTCTCTTGCATTTACTCGTATTTTGTGGCCATTAAGAGGCGTTTTTTGTGTAAACCTTGATTGCAGACCTTTGTTCTTTTGTTCCAAGAAGGGGGTATCGAGGCATTGAGAGGCTTCCACCATTGGTCATTCATTGTATTTCAGCTCAATGGAGGTAAGTCAGAGTGAGCCAGCAGTTGAGCCGTGGTTCTGTGTTTAGTGCCACTTCTATGACGTATGTAGCGGCCGATGTTTTGACATTTTCTCGGTTGTGCAACAAAATGGACAATCCAACAAAGAGTAACTTTCTTCTCCTGGCATCGTCCAGTCAGGGTTTCTTTGAGCCAGTGGTATCCTCAAAGAAAAATTATTCCAAAAATTCCACCAAAAGAATCCCGCCAGGGGGACGGGACAAAAAAAAAAGAATCCCGGCGGCAACTGGTTAAAGATGCATGATCCGTGCTCAAGCCGATTTTAACTTGAAAAATGAATCCAAATGTTGAATTGCTATTTTTGTAGGATGACCAAAGTCATTAACTTTCAAATGAGATATCGAATGAAAAAATCCATCTCTGAATAATGAAAAATAAACTTTTGTGTGGGGTACAATAAATACATCCGGGCATTGCCTGGTTTAACGCTTCTAAATTTCAGCTTAAATAAACAGATTATGATTAACAACACTTTGTCGAATGATGAATTGGAGAATTGACTGTAGGTAACATTTATGTGTAATGAATTAGATTTCTGAAGCAGTTAAACAAAAATTAAATAAATAAATCATTTACGAATGCTCTCTAGTGTAAACATTCAGTGTTTATTACAGTATTTGAAATAATACCACTCTCAGATAAAATGGACTCGTCAAGTCTCATTGGCCAATGTTCAACTGGCTTCTACCTCAAGGAGAACATGTGTTTTCTAATGGAACATTTTACAGTCCACAAGTGACTAAAGCAATGATCAGGGCATGAAGGCCATTACTTCTGTCCATGAAGTAATACAAGTTGAAATTACAGGTATGCGTCTACTTTCAATTTTTCTAATTTTATGGTAAAGGCTGAAATCATACAGGTTTATTTTTGTTATTGAGTTGAACTCTGGCCAGAAAGTGGAAAAATAGTATTAGAAATCAACATGCTGTTAGGAGATGCACAGAGAGTGTTTACCTAGATGAATGACAAGAAGTGTTACATGTCCATGTACAATCAGAAAACCCATTCCAATTGACATCCCCTTGGGCTGAGTAGTCACCACTGTACACAAGTTTGGGCTGAGTAGTCACCAACTGTACACAAGTTTGGACTGAGTAGTCACCACCGTACACAAGTTTGGACTAAGTAGTCACCACTGTACACAAGTTTGGACTGAGTAGTCACCACCGTACACAAGTTTGGACTGAGTAGTCACCACTGTACACAAGTTTGGACTGAGTAGTCACCACTGTACACAAGTTTGGACTGAGTAGTCACCACTGTACACAAGTTTGGACTGAGTAGTCACCACTGTACACAAGTTTGGACTGAGTAGTCACCACTGTACACAAGTTTGGACTGAGTAGTCACCACCGTACACAAGTTTGGACTGAGTAGTCACCACTGTACACAAGTTTGGACTGAGTAGTCACCACTGTACACAAGTTTGGACTGAGTAGTCACCACTGTACACAAGTTTGGACTGAGTAGTCACCACTGTACACAAGTTTGGACTGAGTAGTCACCACTGTACACAGGTTTGGACTGAGTAGTCACCACTGTACACAAGTTTGGACTGAGTAGTCACCACTACACAAGTTTGGACTGAGTAGTCAACACTGTACACAAAGTTTGGACTGAGTAGTCACCACTGTACACAAGTTTGGACTGAGCAGCCACCACTGTACACAAGTTTGGACTGAGTAGTCACCACTGTACACAAGTTTGACTGAGTAGTCACCACTGTACACAAGTTTGGACTGAGTAGTCACCACTGTATACAAGTTTGGACTGAGTAGTCACCACTGTACACAAAGTTTGGACTGAGTAGTCACCACTGTACACAAGTTTGGACTGAGTAGTCAACACTGTACACAAGTTTAGACTGAGTAGTCAACACTGTACACAAAGTTTGGACTGAGTAGTCAACACTGTACACAAAGTTTGGACTGACTCTGAAAGGAGGTGTCTACCTTTGGTAAAACACTTGAAAGTTTCGCTGTGGTAGTTTTACTTTTTTGAATATCTGAAAAATGTTGTGTATTTTTGTGATTGTGTTTTTGTTTATTTGTTTTTGGTTTTTCGTTCATTCGTTCATTCATTTATCTGAGTGGCCCATTCAGTTGAATTCACTATCTTCCTTAGGTTCAAGTATAAAGACACATAAAAATACAAAAAAATAAAACAAACATGAAAAAAAAATACACATGGAAGTGTAACAATCTCCTGTTTTTATCCTTTTTTATCATTTCATACAAAAAAGAGGCCATTCAAAAATGGAATTAGGCATTCACAATATTTTAAACTATTTAGACTTTTGTACATATGTATCATTAAAAACTATAATTAAAAATAGTTGGAAAATGTATTTCAGCTAACATTTGGTACATGAATGTACAAGCATGTTTTCTCCAAAGCATTTGGTTATGTTTCAATATCAAAGGACTATTGTAACCTACCAAGCCCATCTTTGTAAATTATGTAAAGTGTGCAATTTTGCACCGGCTGTTCATTTGATTTGATTTGATTTGATTTGAAATGGTTTATTGACCATTGCAACCAACAGCTGAATTGCAGTTTTAAGTAAAGAGATAGCACACATATCCAATTAAGAGTGGAAATTTGAACATACATGTATCTGCCTGATAAACGTGTAATACATCCATGTAACTTGTGCAAACAAACCATGGCGCTTCATGAACAAATCCTGCCATGGACAAACTTAAAGGAGTTTGGCAGCATAGCACAAAGTTGAACACTCCTCAACCAGACCAGACGTAAACAGTTTGTGGGAATATACTCCAGGCCTTTTCCCTGATGGAGAGCAGGCCAACCCCACCCTGACAGCAGTATGGACAACTCTTGCTCATTTACTAGCACTGAGAGATCCAGGGTGAATGAACAGGGCAGTTATTCACAAATTGTGTAAATAAACACCGGACATGTTGGGGTTGTGGGTAAGGGTACACCTTACACCTTACCTTTAGGTTCTCCATGTTTGGCTGGAAGCAGAGGGTTCCTTGTTATGTTATTCAACCACTTCTTTGAGATTGGTTACATTATGCCTGGGAACATTGAGGCTGATTTCTTGTGGCTTGAAAAAATTTTTAACGCATTACCTGCTAACAAGTGCCGTTAAATGTTAAAGGGACGGAACAAATTATATTGGCCCTTGGTTTGTTGTTCACAGGTAATTTATATTTTATTTGGTGTCTAATTGAATATGTCCCTCCATACATAGATATGTACTATATGTATATTGAAAGTCTTTGATTTATCTACATGTATCTCTTTTTTATGATTATTTTATAATTTTTCAATCGAAACACCTCTCAGTTACTCTTAGGGTTTAAATGTTACAATTGTGTTCAAACAAACTCATAATACAAATACCCAACTGCATGGGATTTCCCCAATTGGGGTTTTCCTCCAACTTCTAAAACTGAACATTTGTTCTCTTTCCTATTCTTACTGTTATTGACACTAATTGTGCAGTTGGATTTGTAAATAAAATAAAAATAAATAAAATGCATTACATCAGTCCCAGAATTACACAGAGGAAACAGAGGCCATGGCCTCTGCTGCCCTGGTCTTGGACTTGGTGCCCCTTCAAAAGTTTCTCATGGAATTAAAGATTTTCAAGTGGAATTGTCCATCGAAAATGAAAATGGCCTTGTTCTCTCAAAGATAAATATCTAGGCCTGTTACATGTTTTTTACATTTTTTTTACAACAGTATTGGTACATTTGAAACCTAAGTCCCAAAATGTGCAACTAAACCCCAATCAATTCTTAATTGGCTACAATATGTGAACTACATGTATATGTATGTATCAGGGAACGATTTCATCCAGTACATCTTTATGCAAAATATTTAGCCCGAGCATGTCTTGTGCACACTCAATGTAAATGCTAATATTGAGTAGCAAATGGTGATTTTTGAGAAACCAATTGATACATTTTTTGTAGCATTTTGCTACATGTATGCTATACAAGGGAAATCGTTCACTGCATCCTGTAAGAGGTGCATTGAAGATATATTGTACACTTCAATTTTTCCTGCAACAGTTCATAACAAGTAAACAACTGCACCTTACGCCAATTACAAGAAACAGATCAATGTTTGACACAATGCACTAAAACGCCTTTTAAAGTTACAACATTTGAATGTCATTTTTTGCCTGTATGATATCTTTGAGAAAGGGGGTCAGTAACTGTTAGAATTCATAATTAATATAACCATGGTCAAACCAAAAGCCTAAGACTGTTGGTATTGAATGCTCTAAATCATTGCCAGAGAGGGAGTGTGTATAAAGTGCCGCCACCATGTGCCACAGCAACACCAGTTGACTACCCATCAAAGCTGTCATTTTAGTAGTGACATGGGAGTCTTGATGTTTCTTGCAGTGTACTCTGGCCAGACATTTATGAAAGTTGTAAATTAAAACAGCAAGACTAAACAGAAACATGGTTTTACAGTAGTGAAACTGGCTGAATTTTTTTGTTACGAATATATGTCTCAGTACAGTCCACAAAGTTATTGGAAAACTGTTTTTTTTTTTTTTTTTTTTTTTTTTTTGGGGGGGGATTAATAGATTACCAACATTGTTGAGTTGAAATGTGTCTGATAACTTTTGTTATTTCTTTATGATTGAAAACATCACCCAGTAATTGAGACCACTTTTACAGAATGGGCCAAACACTAATTTAAAATACAGCGGTTCCCTCTAATTCTTAACAAATTTGATGTCCTTGTTCTGTTTTCACACCCATGTACATATAAGACCCGATGATATTGAAATGAAATACTCTCCAATAAACACATGCAGTGTTATTGAACACATAAAAAAATGTTAATTTATTAATTTAGTGGTCTCCATTCTCACAGGAGTAAAATCATTGACATGTAACTGACAATTAGTCATGTAAGTGTGAACACAAGCTTGGTCAACAAAAAGCACAATGGAATACTGCAGTGCCCTCCGACATTTCTTACTTCTCTTCAAATAATTATTGCTGCTGCAAAGACACAAAAAGTGTGAGACCTGGAATTTATAGGTAAGAGACCTGCTGCGTGCCGATTCCTGACAAAGACCCAGTTCTTCAAGTCTGAGGACCAAGATACCCAAGACATCAATCAAACCGCTTCTTCAAAACTTACTTGGTTCAACCATAGATAAAGGACTTCTCTATGGTTCAACCTCCAATGATTTGGGAAAAAATTCAGAAACATTTACCCTGTACACCATTGAATATTTTTGTACAATGTCAACCTTCAATTGATTAGTCTCAAGAACCTCAAAATCAGCTGAAATGTTTACCTTTAGTGATTCAGCTTTCCATCCCTTGGGCGCATATTTGGATATTTTACTCTTTGGATCCATAAACTCATGTTCCCCATCTGCAGGCAAAACATTTGTAAAAGAAAAAAGAACAAGTAGAATAACCAATTATTTTATAGTTTATTTGTAACTATGGATAGGATGTGTAGTTTGAGTTTCAGTTAGGAAATAAAGGTAAAGTAAAGAATAAAGATAATGTAAAGAAGAACCTTTGGAAGGCCACAGGTGAAAGTGACCTGCTTCGTTAGGGTTCCAGGCAAGCACACTGTAATATTTTACCGATCAGAACTTGAATCCATTGAAACAGGGTTGGGTGAGGGAGGGGATGGAGTTTGGGTGGGGATGGAGTTTTAGTGATCAGAACTTGAAATCATTGAAATAGGGTTGGGTGAGGGAGGGGATGGAGTTTGGGTGAAGATGGAGTTTTAGTGATCAGAACTTGAATCCATTGAAATAGGGTTGGGTGAGGGAGGGGATGGAGTTTGGGTGAAGTTGGAGTTTTAGTGATCAGAACGTGATCAGAACTTGAATCCATTGAAATAGGGTTGGGTGAGGGAGGGGATGGAGTTTGGGTGAGGATGGAGTTTTAGTGATCAGAACTTGAATCCATTGAAATAGGGTTGGGTGAGGGAGGGGATGGAGTTTGGGTGAGGATGGAGTTTTAGTGATCAGAACTTGAATCCATTGAAATAGGGTTTGGTGAGGGAGGGGATGGAGTTTGGGTGAGGATGGAGTTTTAGTGATCAGAACTTGAATCCATTGAAATAGGGTTTGGTGAGGGAGGGGATGGAGTTTGGGTGAAGTTGGAGTTTTAGTGATCAGAACTTGAAATCATTGAAATAGGGTTGGGTGAGGGAGGGGATGGAGTTTGGGTGGGGATGGAGTTTTAGTGATCAGAACTTGAATCCATTGAAATAGGGTTTGGTGAGGGAGGGGATGGAGTTTGGGTGAAGTTGGAGTTTTAGTGATCAGAACTTGAAATCATTGAAATAGGGTTGGTTGAGGGAGGGGATGGAGTTTGGTTGGAGGAGGGGAAGGGGGTGACTCACCTCTCTGAACTGTGAGCCAGAAGAACTGAGTTTCCTTCACGCTGACAAGGAGGCAGACCTGGTCGTAGAGTTCCTGAACTTTGGACTTTGGCTACAGGGAGGAAAAGTATTTTTAAAAACTCCTTCAGATGGTTTGCATGAATTAAGTTTTTAAAAATGCATAAAGGTGATTACAACATGTACATTTTTAGCAGATTCATTATTTAATTACAAATGTTTACATGGCATGAACAACATAGTGTGGTACACATCCTTTAACTTTAATGAACTCATGATCATGTGGAAAGGTTTACATGATGATTGCTGAGGTTCAGCTGGATAACAAAAATCTCATGATTAAATCCAAGTATTGATTGATTAGCTCTTTTGTGCATGTTGGGCTGGAGTGGGGTGAAGGTAGGGGGGGTGAATACATCTCTTTCACTTCACAACATTCCACTGGTTCCAGGTATCCTAAATAATACAGGTGTGAAAGATTTAGACCCCTGCACATTGTCAATAAACACAAAGAATGAACATTTAACTAAATATTTCCACACTTCAAATATAAACAAGATAGTCAAAATCCCTTCAGATTGAAATCATACAATATTTATCTCCAAAGAATAAACAAACGTGGAAATATTTTCATATTGTTACCAAAGTCAACCAAAACATGCACTCTGGACTAGATTTGTAGGCCATGCATTTTGAAACCTGAATCCCAGTCAAGGAAACTTCTGCAAACCATCATGTGTTTGATGTTAGATAACATTGGAATGTTTGATTAGGATAGACCTCTACAAGGGCCAGTACATGTTTGGTTTTTTGTTTGGTTTCCCCCCCCCCTTTTTTCTTCTCAAGTTAATACTTAAATACAAGCTGCTTTGTGAGTGTAGGTAGATGGAGACATCTCATTATCTTTGTGCATACATACCGTCATTTTCAGAATATTAGCCACATCTTACAAATTGATTTTCATGCCAACAACAAGCTTCTGGCTTTTTTTACAACTTCCCCTTAACTCCTTAACCATTTCAAACTTTCTCTGTAATTACTCACTAGACTCTACAGCCACGAGGAACTACATGTACATGTACTCTGGTAAACATCCCAAATTGACAAAGGTCCATTGATCAATGTACACTTACTTTAATTGGGCCTCTCCACATATTTCTGATAAGCAATTACCCACGGACCTGGATAGTACTATTTCGGCTCAGCAAATATGCCAAATGCTCATCTTATGGATGGGACTTCTATTTGGCCAGCTAGTCCCACTCACTACTAACAATTGTCTGAACAAGCAATACAGAAACAAATCAAACAATTGGTTTGTTTTATACAAGACTGATGTATAGATACATGTAAATCCTGTCTGGAATGTCTTGTTAAATGAACCCTGACCTTTTCCTGGTTTTTCAGACAGATGAAAGATAATATTAAAAAATAACCCTTGCTGGAACATAAATGTTAAATCCGGTGAGACTGAGAGAAGATTTAAAATTTCACATACCTGCATGTACTAACGACTAGGCTACTTAAAGTATAAAGAGTCATGTAAAACCTGAGAACATTTTCTATAATCTTGAATCTTACCTCCACCACCAATGGTACTTCCTCCTCATTCAAAAGAACGACGTTAACATATTTCCTTCCAGCTCCGGCTGATACTGCCGTCCCTCCTCCCGTTTTACTGGGCATCCCAACTACAGTTCAGCCCACCTTTATCCACTGATGATTTGCTCAATCGGAGTAGTTAACTAATTATCTTCAGCGATAATATCCGTTTTTGGCTTCTTCATCGTCAAAGCTTACAGCCAAATAATCTCATTGACAGTGAGTGCTGATAAAAATGTCAATGATTATCTGCAATAAAAAATAAAATTTGATCAAAGTAGGAACTTTCTGAATGAATCAATTTCCTGAATCTGTAAATAAAGTATCAGTCCTCTCTTCCTTCATAAACAACAAGACTAACACAAACATGTAAAAACAAAATAAAAAAAGCAATCAATTACGTGTACACTTGTAGGCCTATAGTTGTTCGCTGTCCCTACAAAAATGCTCATCTTCTTTTGTATGCTGCAACCAGGGGTGTAGATTTAGATCTCTCAAGTTTGGTTTTGAGCAGCCATTCCTGTGTGGGAATATCAACATCAGCCAAACCTTGGGCTCCATTGGGTGGTTGATGGGGAGAGCACTCCCTTCTGCACCACAGTCCCATGCTGGGCTTAATGCGGTCATAAAAATTATAATCACCACTACATGTAATTATAACGGTGAAAAAAAGTCTCACCAAAAGCTCAAAGAAACCACCAACCATCTTGTGAGTATTTGCAGAGCTGTGTACATGTATGTGTAAAGCGGACTAAATCTCAACTTTCCTTAAACATGTCGGGTGATCTCCCCCCCCCCCCCCCCCCCTTCCTCTCTCTCTCTCTTGAGGTTTTGACATTTTTTTAAATAAAATATGGATCTCGTACAACACAGGCAAGAAGTTGACCTACAAGGATTGAAGGGATTAATAAAGGAATTCTAGATAAAGTCAACCTTGTGGCTAATATTTTGAAAGACAATCTAATACTTCGAAAACAGCAAGAAACAAATTTAACAAATGTTCCTTGGACCTCTGGGTCTTACACAAATGAAGCTGACCGATAAGATGCAGGTTTGGAACCAATCAGAGATTAACCTTGTCAGCATTGATATTCGTTAAGACAATGTCAACTTTTGTTCAGATTTTAAACAAAATGGAAAGTTTACAAAAAAAGTTCATATTATTTTTCACACACATTTACTTTGATGATACGATGTTGCAACAGGAATGATTTTCCAAAGAAATTTGCTTTAGAACGGTGGGGGTCATGGGTTAGAATCCCACTTGAACAGTACAAATGCCTGCATTTTATTCCATAGGACTCGGGAAAGCACAGAGTATACAATGCTTAGCACACGTATCAATGTAGAGTAAAACCCAAACAATATTCTTCATCCCCGAGCTATTAAAGCAGATTTTGAAATACTGTGTTCTGTACCATGACTGCACATTGCACATTGGTTCAAATTGCTATTTCTGGATAATTACAGGTAGTATTTGCAAGGAGAAAATGCTATCAGTTTTACCGCTGTACATGTACGCAGGTGAACTTGAACAGCTGTAGCCCAGTCTGGCAATGGTGTGGCAGAGACCCAGTCTTTCCACTTGTTGTTCCACAATGTAAGAAAACACCTTCCATCTAACCCAGCCACATCACAACAATAACCCAGGTTTTGATTACAACCTTGTATGTCAAGATACAACAGCCAGTTTACCTTTGATCAACATACCAACAATTAATCAACATTCCAGTAAAGGTGAAGGTATGTAATCAGTAGAGCACCCCTGGGGAAAAGGTTGAACTTTCCACAAATTTCCAACTCCTAACAAATACTGATTGAGTCCTTCACACGCACACACACCGATAATTACAGGCAGGTACATGTAAACTCTCCACTAAACGCAACAACAATGCACTGTTTATAAACTAAACCTATAACCAGGCAGCGCAAATCTCTATAGAACTTTGAATAAGTCTTTGTTGCACTTTTTGGAGTTGTAAGAATGGATAAAGTATGCGTCCTTCCTGAGGAATGTATGTAGACAATGATGTTGGATTCATGCCTAATTGCGCCTTTTGCTTGAGGATCAGTGAATGGAGGGGGAACTGTGTATACAAAAAGTGCATTCCGGACTTGTACTTCATCAAGGTCTCTATTCTTGTAACACTAACAACTTGACTAATTTTAAAAACAGAAAATTAAGAATTAATTTAAAAGGGAATAAAAGTAGTTTGTAATACTATGTACATAACAAGCGAAACATTTGACCAGTTTAAAAGGAAATTATATCACTGTTTTTGGTAGAGTAAAACCTTTCCAATTCTTTTGTTTTCAATAAAAAGAAACCATACAACCATGGAGCTAAACAACCAACTCATGAAAAGTTGGTCTCATTTGAAAATTTGTCATCAGGAATTTTGAGCACGTTCATTAGGCTTTTCTCAATTGTGGAAATCAAAATAGACAGCTGCGATTTGAGGGATTCCAAAAGCTATTTCCCTGACTTGGACAGTATTTGAAAAGTATTTCTCTTGAGGAATGGTACTGTTTGAACTTTGTAATTGAAATTAATCACTTTGTTTTTACCCGCTGAGTACTTACAAATTGCAGTATTTCATTTGTGTATTCCGTTTGCTGTACAGTACAGTGATAAATGAGACACAGTGATTACGTGATATCAACACTAAAGCACTTTTCATATGACGAAAAAATAACCAATGTCCCTAGTTACACATTTTGCAAGCACTGATTGTTTATTTGTTGTCATTGTGAATGAATGGGAGCTTTCACACGTGCAAAATTAAAAACTGATATATCAGAGAAATAGATAATACTACCAGTAGAATCATCGTTTTGGGGGGGAAAAACCAGGCTCAGAAAAAAATACAGAAAAAGATGCGAGATTTTTTGCTGAGAAATAATACTTTTTGTTTTTATAATAGTGTGACTTACCAATTGCTGTGTTGATGAAACAACACATGTGCTAGCTGAATTCCTACATGTAGAGCCTCACAGAGTAACAAATTTCCCTATTGGCTGAATTTCTACATTATGTAGAAATTTCGGCCGCTAGAAAACAACACAAATGCTCGCTAAATTCCTACGTTGTAAGCTTGTAACCAATTTTCCTATTGACTGAGTTCCTTCATTATTTAGGAATTCAGCAGCCAATAGGGAAAATGTTAAGTAGTACAGAGCAGGTAACGAATTTTCTTATTGGCCGGCTGCCTTCGGAACCTTATTAATATGCACACCAGTGATTTCAAAGAGATTTCCCCTGGTATTGCGTGGATACCTTTACGCATGTTTACTATGCATTACTTTACGCATGTTTTGCTTTTTAAAGCAAATTTTTCCGTCTTTTGCATTAACCACCAGCGAGTGACTTTTTTAACATTTGTTTGCATTTAAGACAACAGCAAAAAGATTGTTTTTTCTTGTCTAATTATGTCACTTGAAGGGGGAATTTTGGCATTTATTATGCAAGATATAATCATTAGGGCACCAATGGCAGTTAAATAAAAAGTCAGTAATTTCAATTGTTCTCACTTTATTTCTAAGATGAACAGAGTTAAGAAATTGCTGCAAAAAGCAGCGCCAGCAGCTTGAATGCTCCAATGAACAGGGCTAGTCCTGACAGTATAACCATGGTATAACCACGTCGCGATGCAAAAGTTCACATAAAAAGTTGTCACGCATGCGTAGTATGGGAGATTTCACACAGGACGTTGTTCAATAAATAAAGGTTCCCTTAACATGATGATTTCCCACACGTCCTTAGTTAAAATTTCAAACTTTTTTTCCGTCAGGTGAGAGGCCTTTAAAAGAATACATGTAAGCACCCACAAATGATGCCTATTTTTCACAGGTCAGTTCAGTTTGTTTTGGTTTGTCTTTTTCTCAAAAAAAAAACAAAAACAATAAACATTCAATTTTGTAACCTTAAATCAAAGATGATGGTGGCCAATTGTGCACACATGTTTGTGATTCTTCAAAAAAACAATTTATCAATTGTCCATGATTTTACACAATTGCCTTGTTTAAGATTAAAATAAAACCTCAAAACTCCTGCTGGTTTTCCTTTGAAAAATATCCCACAGAATACACACCTAACTCAGCAGGGACTAGCCACCCATGTTCTAAAAATAAAAATGCCTAAAATAATGGACAAGACTTGCATTGTTTTCACAACAGTTGACCGTCCAGAATAAGGCTTGCCCTTTGGTCTTGTCATACTCAAAGACTTTGGGTTTTAAATTAGAGACAACTTCTCCACAGGAATTTGTGAACTACTCTGACTAACCACAATAATTAAAAGTTTGAGGAAATTGACGGTTTGGAAATACTGTAGTGTACATAAGTCTATGGCGAGGTTTTCATGACGAGTTTCATTTCTTTTTTATTTAAAAACGCTTCATTGAATCTGATTTTTATCTATTATTATTTGGGGTGTCGTAGCCGAGTGGTCTAGCGCACCGGAATCAAGCTCCGGTGTTTCTGATCAGCAGAGTGTGAGTTCGAGTCCCCATCTTGACACTTGTGTCTGCAAGACACTTAACCACTGCTTCGTCCTTCGGATGGGACGTAAAGCCCTAGGTCCTGTGTGTTGTGTAATGCACATTAAAGAACCTAGTGACACTTAACAATATTGGCAGTAGAAGGGGTTTACCCCAGCGTTTCTGGCAGTGGCTGCTGAATACGCCGCAGCACCTTGTAAACCCTTATTAAGCCCTTTTCACACTGTATCTCTTGTCCCCAGAGAATACAACCATGGGGAGGCCCCGGGACATTTTTACCCCTCGCTTACCCCGGCTCACTTTCACACTGTACCTGCATGAGTATCCCCTGGGTCATTATTCCACGGGGTTCCGGTCGAATGTTTCACACTAGGGATGAATTTGTTGGTAACTGGGAGTCGTCCCCACATGTTAACTGGAAGCACTATCCCAGCATGCACTGCGTGCTCAACCAAGATGGCTCTCCACAATGATGTTTATGCTGCGGAAATGTTTGTTTTGATTTGCCTTTATTTGTGTATTTTTCTGGAGAAAGGGTGCTCATTTGGTGCAGTTTGGCCTATAAACAGGAAATAGACTAGGCTGGTACCGCTGAATGAAGTGTATACCCTTATTACCTATGATGAGGCGAGTACTAACACTTAGCCTCGTTCAAACTATTCTAAAATGTAAGCCATTCCAAACAAAGTTTCCTTAAATAAAGAAAAATATTTACTAAATGAAATAAATGATACATAATACAGACATAAAAAAAAACATGTAATTGTTTGCTTGTCTGCTAAAAGAAAAACACCCATAGAAAATGCTCTAGCTGACCGCATTAACTATTTTGTGCGCTATTCCTGACCTCAACTGCTTCAATCTTCTGCACTCTGACCTTGTACTGTGTGTGCATGACGTAACTGGGGTTAGCAAAACCAGCTTTCGTTTCCCACTAGTATTTATTCCCCGGGAGAGATTAAAAATACCCCAGGGTTTTGCCGTTTACCCCTACTCCGGAGCAGGGGTGGCCATTCCACGGGGTTTGCTCATTCGCCGGGGCAGACGGGGGTAAAGTGAATCAAGTGTGAAACGACCGACCGCTATTCCCTGTGGATATCCCCGGGGAAAAGCAAAGTGTGAAAGGGGCTATAATAAGGTGCTACAAATATGGGACTCATAATTCAAAAACTTCAAAAACAGTAAAAAATAGTAAAAAATTACAATAATAAGCGCCTTGTGTACCTAATTGCTGGTAGATACATGCGCTACATGTATATAAGACTTCGGTATTACTATTTATATTATTTTTAAAAGAAATTATTCGTCTTCTTTCTGTTTTTTACATTTCATATGTCTTATCCAGTTTGTTCTTTAAAGTTCCAAAAAATCAAAGTTAATAAATATACAATAATAATAACAATAATAATATGAGACATTCATATAGCGCATAATGCAGGAGCCTCTATGCGCAAAAACCACAGAATACAAAACAAACAATAAAACATAAAGTAAAATTACACAAATGTAGATTAAAACAAGTGAGTTTTTAAAAGTCCTTTGAAAATCTCAACAGAGTCAGCTTGACGAATATAAAGAGGTACTGTAAGTCATTCAACAATGAAGGTGAAGGCTCTTTGACCATAGAATTTAGTAGAAACAGTAGTTTGCGTCAGTAAGGATTGGCCAACAGAACGAAGAGGACGATCAGGGGTATAGTTATGCAGAAGGTCAGATACTAGTCAGGAGCTTTGAAAGTGAGGAGATTTAACTTATATACATGTAAGACACACATTTTAATCGGGAGCCAGTGGAGATCATGTAAGATGGCTGTAATATGTTGGGAACGAGGCGAGCAGTGGTGTTTTGAATGTGTTGGATCTTACAAAGTTCTTTCAAACCATATGTGGGATTTGGCAAATTTCAGTCTGAAAAAAGGAAATAGAATGAAAGAAAATCTAAAACCTGGACCAATCTTGGAGAATAACACCTTGTCAAATACTGGGTTTTGTGCATCCATTAAATAGTTCAAACCTGAAATATAAGGGAAACTGCACAGCAAAAAAGGGGCACATTCTACCACTGAGCAATATAAAAGATGTAGGAATTTGTGGCAAAGATGACACTAACTTTGTAAACTTCTTTCTTTATAACTGTGTGAAGAACAATGTATTCTATTAAACTACATTGGGTACCCTATGACCTCTCAGGTTTATACAGGTGCAAGAAGAGTATTTAAAGGGGACAGAAGGTCAGGGGTCATCCCATTAAACCTAAGGGTAGGGTGTCACCTTTGACCATAGGAACATGTATATAAGTCACTGACGAAGGTGATGAAATCTTCAAGTAGTATACCTGGACAGTCCACTTAGGTATTAAGATCTTCTACATTGTACACATTGCGTTTGTATGATAAGATACTACCAGAGTAACTGCATAAATAAGAGTCTACATGTACACTGCAGAAGGTGTAATACTTTGGGTCTTCATCTGTAAATATTTTCTTTTCACAATCAGTTACATACTACAAATGTAGGAGAAAAGTAGTTCAAACAAGTATTACATGTATTTGATTAGTATGTAGTTGTACATACTGTATCAGTGTCTGCAGTTGGGGGGTAACACCACTGGAGTGTTTTGTTTCCAGTAAGAACTCCAAAGTGAATCGAGTCAATATATCTAGACTCGCATGAAAACAAGTAGGCCTACTCTACAATAACTCAATTTATAAATCAGATACATAATGCACTTTCTATCAAGAAATATGGGGCCCTACACATACAAAAAGTGTGAGAAAGTATGTATTTCTGCAACGTTGTTATGGTTATTCACAATGTCCTTGAAGGACTCAGTATCCAATTCATATAGATATATTCATTGCAACTATCAAGAAACGATTTGAATTGACTTACGCGTCACACCTGAATGAACGCACATCCCTCAATCTACAATCCTCTAACCAAACAAATACATGTGTTTATTCAGCCAATAAACATTCTGACCCGACATACACTGTACATGCACTGACCCACATTTTTCCCAAGAAGTTATTATTGCAGTTGAAGAAATGAGCACACACTGGTGAGTAACCATGCTGTGCATTGATTAATGGTGTTTATTCCATGAAGTGGTGCCAACATCTGATCGCCCACTTTCACTTTGTGAAAAAAAATGTTTACTTTAAAAGTGAATTTGATTGAAAACTAGCAAAAATCATTGTAGTGTGCAGAACCTATCAATTCAGGCCCTGAACTTAATTCTTGGAGGGGAAAGTAAATTTTTCCTTGGTATAGGGTACACAAAAATGGGGGGGGTGCATGGAGCAGAGAAGACCAGGGTATTAAGTTCAAGCCTGAAATTTCATCTTTGAAAGTGCAAGGCCATTTTCATTTTGCAAAAGGCACTTCCATTTGAAAACTACAATTTACAAAGTCTATGGGGATCTTTTGAATGGGCACCAAGGCAAATACCATGGGCAACAGAGGATATTGTCTCCGTGTAATTCCAGGATGTGGTGTTTTTCTTCTGAAAAACTTATCTTTACAAAAACATTGTTTGAATCTGATTTTATATCAAATGTTTTAAACATGTGTTTGTTAAAGGTTATTGTTGTTACAAACCTGGGCACCTACATGTACGAAAGCCCACCAAGTCTCCATTTTTGTACTATTGATACATCTACCCCAGACCTTTAGCACAAAATATTCACAAACTTTTAGACACATTTTGTCAGTTGTTATGATAAGTTTATTTTTGGTTAGTTACGTTACAAAAACGGGACATGGAAAAATATTGCATATCTTTGCACAAAAAGTTTCCTCAAACAGGATACAGCAGAAACCAAGTTTACTATTTCTATAATTGCCTGTCTCCTATCAAGTGTTCTGGAAGAAAAGAAACTGAAATAACTCTGATCAGTTCCAAGCATTGCCAAAAAATCATGGTTAGTTACGTTACAGTTAGTTACGTTACACTTTGTCCATGACTAAGATTTGCTGTGACACACCGTATTTGCTCACACACACAGCTCTAATGTGGTCTTATTTTAGTAATTAATCTGCACTTCTACATCATGCCCACATCATTTAAAGGGAAAAATGGAATGAAGTAATAATCAAGCAGAAAAGAATGTTTGGACCCAAGCTCTGGTGTTTGTGAGCAGCAGAGTGTGGGTTCGAGTCCCGGTCGTGACACTTGTGTCCTCATGCAAGACACTTAACCATTATTGATTTGTCCTTCGGATGGGACGTAAAGCCGTAGGTCCCGTGTGTTGTGCAATGCACGTAAAAGAACCCAGTGACACTTATCGCAAAGAGAAGGGGGTTCGTCCCGGTGTTCCTGGTTTGGCGGCTGCAGATTGCACAACAGCACCTTGTGAACCATTACATGGTGCTATGTAAAGGAACAGGTCTCATACAATGCTCCAAAAACATAACTCATCATACCTTGCAGGAATACATCTAAAGCGCCATGAGCGCCATATTTTGGCGGATACCGGTACTATATAAATACTCAGTATTACTATAATGTGTACTAAAGTGTGAACTTTTTTTTATACATTGTATTATTCAAGCTATGCCGGCTTATGTATTTTACAAAATCACAAATTTCACAAAAAATAACACATGCAAGTATTTTTTTCTCTTACACACTACATGTACACTAAAGAATTCAAAACAATAGAAAGGTTAAATCCAATGAATTCCATGTCTTGACTCTTGGTCATGGATATTCTATTCTTAAAGTTTAACAGAAAATTTGAAATGTCTGCGATTGTTGACCACTTCTGGTGCATCTACATGTAGCTTCGAAATAATTTTGTCCTTTGTGTAAAAGATAAAATCTTTTTGAGTGGGCCATTTCCAATATTTGCCGGCTCGCTCCATCACAGATACTGGAATTCTCCATTTCCAACAATGACCACTTCTCCGGGAAATCTGTGCTCTTCATATTCTACCATGTACCAGTCTCCTATCTGAATGAACTCGACACTGCTTGGATCATGGGGGCCAATGCTTTTCTCTCCTTATACTTCTCATAGTGACCTGTTGCCTTCATCTTTTCTATGCCTTTTGCTTTTCCTTGTTTGTCAATGGCATGATTGATCTAAGCACATTAAAAGAATAAAAAATCCATCAAAACTTTAGAAAATTGCAGCTTACCTATATTAAACGAAGTGTACAATGCAAAAAGAGCCCCCCACCCCCCCCCCCATCACGTTACAGCATTGTTCTCAAACTCTCATTAATTAAGTTTGTTTGGTGGAGAAATATTAAGATAACACTACAAAAATAAGAAAAACAGTATAGATGTAAAACTTACCCAGATTTTCTCACCACTGTGAAATTTAAAGGAGATGAACTTGTACGAACTTGTTGCACATGGGTCTTGCATAAAAATGTATGCAGCACATGACAAATCATCTATGACATTTGCTCACAGATGGATACATTGTGGGTAACAATAGTATCATACTTCTCTCTTTCATTTATAAAACTTTGTGGTAATTGAGCAGCATCTGAATGGTGTTTATGTTGGTTAGTTACGTTACACCTCGGTTAGTTACGTTACATGGTTAGTTACGTTACAGATTTTGACTGCTTCTGTTTTCTACATGTTACAAGTTTCATGGTTTTAATTTCCTTTTTTCAATTAAGCATTGTACAAATGAGGAAAAATTAAGATATCAAAAATATAGTTGAATGCTTTCTCTGGAGGTAAAAACAATTAGGTGTTTTGGTTAGTTACGTTACATTGACTTTAATGGGGCACAATTTTCACAAATGTATGGTCTGAATCCATCACAACTACAACTTTTGACTATTACAACCAGTGTGTAGGTCCAATCAATTAATAAATATGATTAGATTGTATTGATATATTGAAATCTTCCTCATTTGATAATAAATTGAAGTTATACAAACTTTTAACATATAATTTCACGATGAAACATTGATGGCACAAAAATCGATTTTCGGTATATTTCCTGCAAATACATGGCATAGAAACCATTTTTCCCTGAAGCTTTGATGTATATGCTACCATGTAAAGCCAATTTTTACTCAAAAAACACAATTATAAATTTTGAGGTCATGTCCACTTCTTCATGGAATTGCCCATGTATGTACTATTAACAGCCATACAGTAGCTGTAAATGTACTGAAGTCAATTTCTCTTTCTTGAAGGTACTCCTGCCATAACCACTTATTTAACATCGTTTTAACATTTCACGCAAGTTACACACACTTCAAACATTCATAAAAGTAAAACTGTATAAATATGTTTAGAAGGAAATATTGTATATTATTCTATATGAAAATGTAGTTGAAAAATTCCGGCATCCTACCAAGCAGCAAATGGTAGCCCACTGATATTCAACTTTAAAAGATGCAATTCTAGCAATTTCTGTAGAAGTTGGGGGTATTTGGCAAGCTGAGAGTTCAAATTGCATCCAAGAGTGCTACACAGATGCTACAATTTACCGCTGATCAAACTAGGGACAACAATTTCAAGTCATGTTGGAATGAATTTACAGCCTTAATAAAATTCCTCATCTTATCTTGAAAAGGAAATGAACTGACCTTGATTTCGAGCTAATCTTGCAAGTAACTCCTTTTCCTTGAAAATTACCAATATTGGTGGACATTGAACATACTATGTGAACATGTACCATTACAACTGTTAAGCGTTTTAAGTGTTTAATCAGAATGCACAGCATTGGTGCAATGTGAAAACTTAAAATGTACTTTAATCATAGAGGAATTCCTCCACGCTGTAAGGTAAAACCATGGTACAACCAGTAACCACAGGAATATTGGTTTATACTCTGTACTCAATGGTACAGCATAGACCCTGGGTACATGGCAACAGAGTAAGGTTGGTGCAGTCAGTACAGCTCCACTATACTCTACATGTACCTGACCAGCCACTGAGCCCTTTTCCCATCCCTGGTGGGATTTCTACAAATTGAATCAATTACTGGATACAGAGGCTGGTTTTCCTGGGTTAGAATTAAACCAATTACATGAATTACTGAATGTAGAGACAGAATTTCCTGGGGTGGATCCTTTGCAGGTGGGTGCATGACTCACTGAGGAAGAATTTACGTGATCTCTGGGGCAGTATTGGAGGTCTTGGAGTACAGAAAGTTACAAAGCAGTGCCGACTCAATGTTCATTCCCAGGGATAATCGATCCTGCCCACCATTTTTTCCATTATGCCTTGCTCGCTCATAACCCCTGGAATTGGTTAAATTAAAATGTGCAAGTATTTTGCACATTTCAATTAGACCTGTGGCCGATCCACTCTATGTGTGCACTCAAGTATGGTTGCCCACAAAAGAGTCATCAAATGATATCTGTTTTTATCATACATCAACTGGTCCCCTCTCATTCTTCTTTAATTTTGTGAGAGGTATAACTGTATGCAATGTAGGGTGACCGTGTAAAAACATGATTCACTTATAAAGTGGATTTGCTTCGTACTAAGTGCCCTATATATATGTACATGCGCCCAACATGGGATCAAAAGTTTTTAACAAGCGTGCGAGAAAAGTAATCACTTTTGGGAACCAAGTCGCTTTGTTTTTCAGTACATCCCTACCAGGGGTTGACGAGAGTGCTCATGTTGTTATTTTGATTATTTATATTATTATTATGTTTTCAACAGCCCAAGCGCCAATATCTGGATGAATAGGACTTAACCGGGGCCATCGTGGCCATTGGCCATAATGCCCTGCTCAATTGGCTGTGATGACCCTTCAAAAAATGCACATGTCACAGCCAACTTGGCCAGCATGCCCTTCCAACCAATCGCCTGGCCCGTTACTTGTTTCCATTAATTTTACATTTTGGATAACTGTTAAAAAACCTCAAACAAAACGAGCCGCGACGAACAGGCCACGAAACGCATACCACATTGCGTTGTCATACAGTATACATGTACCGATACATGTACACAATGACTCTCCACACACATCACAACTACCATCGTTTCCAAAATAAACAATGGTGGCAGCCTCTCAACATCTCATAAGGACAAAGGTCCGGAATCGGGGTTTACATAATAACCCCTGCATAATGGGAGAAATTCAGAACCATTTTCAGCACCATCTCTCCTCTTTGGGCGGTCAGGTTGGCGTAGAGGTATCTTTCCTCGCCTTCCACCTCTGGGACCCCGGTTCGAATCCCACCAGGGGCACTATGTGGATTGGGTTTTTCAGTCCCTACCTGATTGGTGGGTTTTCCCTGGAATATTTCTCTGGGGTTTTCCTCCCACATCTAAAACTGAAACTTCTTTCCTTGTCTTCTCTCCATGGGGTTCTTGGCTAGTATAGTGATATACATGTACATGTAGTTCGCTTTCTGAGAATCCTTGGCTTCACAACCAGATTAATTAATAATAATAATAATGATAACATTGTCAAAACATGAGTACGATCAACTTGTACAATGTACTATAAATTCAATTTTATGACACGCCAGGTTTCAAAAGTAAGCACTAGTCAAAAGTGCCGTAGGCCAGCCTAAGTTGCTTCTTAGGTAGCTTGGCAGGCTATATCAAAAATTACCAACCTGCCAACGTTTAATTATGTAGTTTTGCATGAACAAATTACACTGCCTTGTCAAAACTTATGGGGGCTAGTTAAATGTACAGAACAATGTCAGGGGAAAACAATTGTGCCAGGGATGGTGTTTTTAGGTGTTCGGCCAGCAGCCGAAAACCTATTGTTATTGTTCTGTTTTTTTTTCTTTCTGGGCTTTCTTAGTCGTCGAAACTTGTCCGCAAATTTTCTCAAAAAGTAAAGCTTGTATGAACTTGAAACTTACCATGTACAAAGATATTAGTGAATGGATGATACCGAAACTTTTTTGGAATGATGACGTCATTGATGACGTCATTAGGTTAAATAAACATTAAATAATTCAAAAATTCAATAACTCAAGAACGGCAAATGCTACATTCAAAATCTTTGGTGCATATGAAAGGTCTTGTGATGTGAAACAAATTGTATGCACACCGTGACCCCATTTGACCTTTACTTCCGGTCAAAACCGGAAGTTAAAGTTAAAATTCATGTTATTTGGGGCTCTAGAGCCTAAGTGATTAAAAATATCAACTAACTTTCAATGCATAATATTTTTGTTAGCTCACGAGCATTCTAAAAATGTAATGTATGACGTCATAGCTACGTCACAACGAAATTGATACACGAGGTCGAAAAAAAAATTATTTTGCTATCTCAAAAACTAAAGCATGTACGGACTTGATACTTACTATATACCTAGACCTCAGTGTGTATATGACAAAGCAAAATTTTGGAAATGATGACGTCATCGATGACGTCATTAAATTAAATTGAAGTTTTATACTCAAATAATCATATCTTAAGAATAATACATGCTACATACATGATCTTTACACCATATGAAAGGTCTTGAAGTACTAAACAAATCTTACACAGAGTGTGACCCCATTTGACCTTCACTTCCGGTCGAAACCGGAAGTAGTAGTTTTGTTATGAAAAATCGTTTCTGAATTACGTAAATTTGTATATTAATTGTATAACTTAATTTTAAAGCCCCTCGACGATTCTACAAATATTTACAAAGTGTGACCTCATTTGACCTTCACTTCCGGTCGAAACCGGAAGTATAAGTTTGTACTACAAAAATATGTACCTTATTAATGAAACGTGGTACATTAATAATCGTTACATCAATTTAAAGCTCTCTGACAATTCTAGATACCATGCACAAGGTGTGACCCCATTTGACCTTTAGTTCCTGTCAAACCGGAAGTTGGAGTTTCATAATTATGACAAACCTTCATGCATAAAGATAAAAACAGTACAAATAAATATTTCGCCCGTCAGCATAGCACAAATAGACAAGAAACGTGCACACAATATTGACCTTAAAATTTTCAATTACGTAATTAAGCCGAACACCGTGAGTTTGTCCACAAACTCTAAATCTCTAGTTTTTACATGTCATTATTTTCCGAGCAAGCAAACGGGTGACCTGTAAACACACCAGTGTGTAAAATTGGAATACCGAACAAAGGTTGCCTGGACATTTGGAGCATGCCCAGAGTATGCACTCCACCGCACAACACTTCCTGAGTTCTGAGCTTGTCTTTATATTTTAATAACAATAGAATAATTAATTTGACTCGTTTTCAACATAAAACTTATCAAAAATAGCTTACTGTTTGTGTGTCAGTACTATGAAGTTGTCATGGTTGACCCTCGATGAAAATACCGCGACACAATAGCAATCTGTGTGTGTGTGTGTGTGTACAATCGGTTTCTTGGTACCCGCACACCCAGTTGTACAATGCTAATGCAGTTGTTAACCAGCCCGCCAACACCCTGGAGTTGCACGTGTAAACAGGTCGTTTGCTATGTTTTAGCCCCATAAAAAAAGTTCCCGGTTATACCGAATACTGCGGTATTTTGGCGACGGTATTACAGATTAGGCCAACAACAAAAGATGTTCTGTTTCCAATTACATGCCATTTCAAAATAGGTTGGATAGGTCAGGAATATATTTTGTTTTACATTTTTTTTTTATTTTGGTAATATTGATTTAAAATATGATACAATACAATAGGTTAATGCCTTATTTACTTATTTAACCCCCTATACTAATGTAAACGTACCGTGAAATTCCTGTTCAGGCCGCCACTAAGTAGAAGAGTTAGTTTGGGGGAAAAACACAAGGCAAAATTTAGATTATTTCATTTCACCACGAGGCGAAGTGATACAAGCCGAGTAAAATGGAAAAGCCAGATTTCATCGAGTGATATTCAGCGGGACTCACTGAATGAGAGGGACTCACCATAGTGTCTAGTGTGTCACTGTCGATCGCAGCACAGTACAGACAAACAACGCTACAGATGGGGAGCTAGATTCATTTATACGGCTTGGGTTGATGTTTTACAGATTGTAATGTCGACACACGAACTACGACCACTTTATTTTCATGTTCATTTCATAGTGACGAAGTTGATCTCCATTTTATGTATGTATTTATTTATTTTTTTCATTTTAATTAATTCATTATTTAAAGCCGCCAAAAAAGGAAAAATTTGAATTAAAGTTGCACCGTAAAATTAGGGTCGGTCGGGTAACCAGAAACAGAACTTTTTTGTTGTTGACCCTACCCAAAAATTGAATACTGCCCAAGCTTGCTATTCACTTTTAAATGGTCTTCCATGTACTCAATTTGAACATCTTACAGTACATTCAGAACTCTGCTGCTCGTGTTTAAATGTTCCTTGTAAAAAAAATGTCTCCCATACTACACTTTTTTTACAAGAGTTGCACTGGTTACCAATAAGCAGTAGGATTGAGTACAAACTATTACTTGATTGTGTTTAAAACTCTGTTAACAGTGCCCTTGCATATATTGATGATTTGCTTACACCTTACAATCCTCGCAAACTCCATTATGACCTCCTCATTGAGCCTACATGTAAATCTAATCGTACATGGGGTGACTGATCTTTTTCTCATGCTGCGTCACGTCTTAATTGATATCACATGACAAACCATCGGTTTCTTTGATCCAATTTAAGAAAAACCTAAAAACTTTTTTAATGAAGAATTTGCATAGTTGTTTTCTGGGTGTTTTGCTGGATCCTTGTGTTTTATATTTTAGTAATGTTGTACTTGTTATTAGCACCATGAATACTTTTGTGGATTTGTACGCTTTAAAAATTTTCATTATTTTTAGTAATAATATTTCTTTGTGTCTTCTGCCTCATTGTTGCTCTGTTGATTGCTGTATTCTATAATTGTTGAGGACAAATAAACAATAATATAACTAGACTTAACAAAGTGTTTGGCATAGACAAACAAAAAGCTGTTCTGATTTTACTTTAACTGTTTTAAGCAAAAGGTCAAAGTGGGGTCATGTTTGTAAATAAAATGTCACTTGGGCTGTAAGCTACAAAATGGCACAAAGATTACGACTTTATGGAGTTTAGTTCAGAAGATGACTTTTTTAAATTTTGAACTTCCTGCTTGGACCGGAAGGAAAGGTCAACTTGGGGTCATATGCTGAAATAAACTGCCGCACGTGCTATAAACTTCAAAATGGCACAAAGATTATGACTCTATGATGGGAGACATGATTTTTTTACTAATAAACTTTGAATTAATGTAACTTGACACAAACAATAAAAATCTTGACAAAAACAACAGCTAATTACAAATAATTTGAGAGAATGAAAGTGACACGTACACATTAACAAGTGTAAACATACCAGTATACATGTGCACCTGTTATTTCCTTCATAACATCAATCTGGAGAAGACCAGTTAATTGGGGATTTAATTTGTATTTTTCTTTATGGGAGATGTTTTACTGCCAGCATTGAAGCCAGCAGAAAAGGTTCCTGAGTCAAGCAACCACTTTCTATTTCCAGATCCCATCTGTCACTCACAAGACACATGCTGAGGACAGAGGATTGATGCATCATCCTCCCAAGAGAACAAAGAAACTTGAGAGATGAGCGCTCTCTACTTTACACCATCTGTCAATTAGGATTTTTGTTTATGAAGATGGACAGTCGAAAAGTTGCCTAGTAAGGAACTATCGTAGGTTTTTATGCTAAGACTACATTCATAAAAATCAACATCTTCGTATTTTCTAGAGTTATCATGAACAATCGTTTTAAAATTGGCACAGCTGTGAAAATCATGAAATTTGGTACTCATTTATGTGGAAAATAATGTCATTTTTGCACCAATAGTTATTGTATTATAAGTTGTCATGGTTTATTCATTGAAATAAATGTTGCCTTAGGACCAAAGAGTTTTCAAATGAATAATATCTGATGAGTTTTTATACCATATTCAATATGTTGGTTTCTACCAAACATTGCACCATCGCTTGATTAAAATTCTGATATGTTCTGGAATGCAACTGTATTTAATATCTGTGATCAATTAAAGCAAAAGCTGACTGGTTGTTATTTTTGGCAGACCAGGACTTGAGTGTTCTGAATGTTCATTTTGATCCGCAACTTACATATACCACTACAGGTCTTCCACACAATCCACAAATGATGGTACTTTCTTCTTGCTTCTTCTAAATCATCTTTTTTTAGAATCCTTTTTTTTAAAACCATACTAAATACTGTAATACATGAAATACTGTATACAACTAGTTTACAAATAAAGAAAAAAAAAATCTTACTCAGTGTGCCATGGTATGCTATACATGTTGTATAACAGGTGGCTGTACTTATACTGCTCAAAGAAGAAATAGAACTTGAAGAGTGCCAACAAAACACATTTATGATTTAGAAAAACTCATCATCAGTAAACTCAACATATTTATTAATATTAATTACAAAAATATTAACTGATATAAATTCAGAATTCTTAACAACCACTCCCCCTTGTTTGAATCTCACCTTGAGTAGAGATCTTGCACTGGTTGTTTGGTCACTTGTTTACAAAATTCCACAAGGAGGTAAAGTCTCCAGTTTAATCACAGCCGCAGGAAGTGGTTGAAGTTTAAATATTCAAACATGCTTGGATGATCCATTCTGGGAAACAAAAAGCACACATCCAAAGAGTTGAGCAGATCTCTAGTTTGCTTTCTGGCTGATTAGTGCATCATAGTCACATGTATCCTCAGTCCTCGAATAAAATTCCTGGAAAAGAGAGAGAGAGAGAGAGAGAGTGATCTTAAAAAAAAACAGGTCCTGATGGAAAGACACTATCTCTGAAGAATCCCTCTGTGTGTGTGCTTGCCCGAATCAACAACACTATTGTTGCTACTGCTTAAAGTACACAGAGTACATGCATTGCTAAATCCTTGGCCACATACCAGGCACTTTGGGTCATACCATTTTTCATGCAGGAGAGATTCTGTTATGAAATTCATTGTGTAAAGTTGCAATAAACCTGACCTCTAATTTCAGTATTGGTAAATTATGAATGGTTCCTCTCTACAGGATTTTTGACTGCGATGGTATGGTACAAGCTGGCTCTTTGCAACATCAGAAAACCTTTTTGATTAGCTATGCACTCAGATAACCCACTATGAAAATGCAGTGCCCCTTATTGGCATTCAAATGGAACATTTTGTAGCAACAAAGCGTGCAATGGTTCTTGCTGTATGCACAATGGGTGAGGGTGCATTAGTGGCATTCCACACTGGAGCAATAGGCAAATCAATGGTAAAACAGTGGCATTTGTATTTCTAATACGACACCAGCTGTACATATCTAAAATGTTGTGAATAATGTGTGATCCTTCAGTTTAGGCTCTTCTTAATCCAGAGCAAAACTTACAACCACCTGCTACTGCTATAGTATCTGAGTGACAAATTCTGAAGAAAAAATTTACAATCCATCACTCGCAACCTCGAAATGATCATAGTATGAACTGATGCATAAATGTACAGTATTGTTTTAATAGATATTAATTTTTGCATCAGGGATAAAGAATATAATTTATGTTTGTTACCCATACAATGATGTGTGTTAAGCACTGTATACTCAGTGCTTTCCTGAGTCCTGTGAAAAAAAATCCACAGGCATATTCATCGGTAGGTATTGGAACCCACGACCTCCGCCATTCTAAAGCAGATGTCTTACCAACTAGACTACTGAGATTGCCCAGCAGCTAGAGGCAGGACTCAGAAAAGTACTGAATATACAGTGCTTAACACACATCGGTGTATGGGTAAAAAACACAAATAATATAGTATCAGTTTCATTTTACATGTATTTGTGGCATAAACAAACATTAAAAATGCTAGGTCCGATTCTTGGCCAATTTGACTCGAAAATTTAGATTTAATTTTTTATATATAGCTATTTTATAAGCTAGTTACAAGCTTTCATTTAAAGTATTGTATGAAAAAAATCCGCCAATGATTAGTGGTACATGTAATTAAAAACAAATTATTGTCTGGATCCCTACATTATCTCAATTCTCACGGCCATCAGCCATGTATAATTTTGTACGTTACACATATTTTGTGCATTGTCTGTGGCATGCGAAATTGCAGTATTATCTGTCAAAATTAGTTCAGGGAAAAAAGTCTTAAAACAAAATAAGAAATCTGTGAAAATCGGGCCGTGCAACTTTAACAGTTCATGTATGGAACATCATTTTTGGAAGAGCTAATTAATGAATGCAAGATTTTAAAGAAAATGTTCACATCTGTTCAGTAAACAGCATGATACATGTAGGCCTAATGGGTTTTTAGATCAGATTTTAAAAACAATTAACAGATAACATTGCAGACAGAACTACTAATAACTTCCTGCAACATGCACCATGCATAAATGAAGCCTGAGATTTAAACATCTGAACAGTTTGACTGTACCAATGTTTTGCTTCTGAATGTTCTCAATAGTTGGAAAACATATCTTGGTGTAAATGTCAGCAACAAAAAAGGTGGTTTCATGTACAACAAACAGCCACTGGGCACCTCAACATTTATAAAGTACATAGGTATGCATACTAAATATGAGCAGTAACCCTGGATAGGTCATGACTGAATCATAAAGACTGGAATGTGGAGTTGGCAATCAGCCAATCAATCTGGGCTGGCAAACAGGTCATTATAATGGGGCCTGCTGGAGTATGTGGTGGTCTGAAGTGGGCAGGGGTGGGTGGGTAGTGGGGTGGGTTTGGGAAGTTTGGTTAAAGGGTAAAATTACAAATTGTACTCGGGCAAGTTTTTGTATTAAAACAAAACAAAAACTGAATTGAAAAGAGCTAACCAGACAAGGCAAGTTCCGCTAACATGTTCTAGTCTAAAAAGTCTTGTAAAGAACACAATGTTTTAAGAATAAGAATTAGCAATGAGAAGCTTTACTTTCAGAAAATATATCCTCAAAGTACTTACATACATTTAAAAAAATATACAAAATTACACCTGTATTAATATAAATTGCATTTAGATTTTAATTCTATACTGCTTACATTATTGGTCAGATGCTGAAGGATCTTTTGACTAAGAGTGTATGTGCTGGTATTTGGCTTTTTTACCTACTTCTTGCTTTCATTGATTTCTGTTTGTGAAGTGCCTTGAGGCCCGTGCATAAGGTACTCTATAAGTATTTTTATTAATGGCTGATTAGAGAGCACCTCATATGGAAGTTGGAATCTTTCCATTCCAAACAAAAGTTTTGAGAACGAAGCATTCCTCCACATTTAATGTTAGTGCACATGTTCCACGCGAGATGAATTTCCTAAAAATATAACAGGAAATTTCTCTATTCCCCAGGGGCATCCACAAGGAAAAACGGCTGACCCTTTCACACTTGAGTCACTTTATCCCCCCTCCCCCCCTCTGCCCTGGTAAATGGACATACCTCTGGAGTAGTGGTAAGCGGTCACACTTGAGTCACTTTATCCCCCCCCCCCCCCCCCCCCCTGCCCTGGTAAAACGTAAATTATAGGGCCTATTGTACAAAATATGGGGTTTCATTGATAGGTAAAACGCAACTGACTGTATGCCTACATACTCCGAAAAAAATATACACTTCCATTTGAATAGCAACAAATTTTGGTGCCAAGGCTAAGATCAGAGCAACAGCAGATGGGCTTCATAAAAATCCCCACCAAGTGTACACATTCATTCTTCAATTTATATGGAAAAGCTGAACATTGTGGATGGATGGGTTAACTCCCCCAAGACTTGCATTCCTAGTGAGCTACTGTTAAGTGCTGTCCTTTACATTTATAGTTTAAGCAATACGTGCTATGGTTTTAGCATGGAAAGGAAAAACTTCCATGATATTACAGGTTCTAACATCTCAGTTTTGTAACAATCAAACTATGTACAATACCCACATGTACACTTATGTCCAATATTGCTGAGTGTTTGATTCAGTTTACTGGAAACCCTGTAAACCCTTAATCAGCTTATTGGGGCAACCAGCAGTAGCCTGTCATAATCTAAAGCCCTGGATGGAATCAGACCACAGGACTAATCCCCACAGGAATGTGGATTTTAGAGTCTTTATCATCCATGGTGGATGCCCTGATCTCTGTGGGATTAAGGGGATTATTAAAACATCTCTCCCTATCGTTTATGAGTAGTGAGACCTTTTTACCTTGATCCTCATGATCCTTCACAAGAAGCCCATGAAATTACCTTTCCTACTTGACCATCAAACAAGAGCAGGAGCATCATGGTAGCCATTTTGAAGTTTATTATCGATAACCCTAAAGTTAATTACCAAATTGTTTTGCTACGAGGAATTACTAGTGACGTAGTTGTTTGACCACTTATAGAACCGACATGCTGCAGAACGTGGATCGGGGCCATTTTACATGTATAAATACCCAACTGATGTAGAGAAGTCATTCTGAGCAAATTTGTAAAAAATAATTTGCCTTTTTATTTGCCTTTAACAGGCAAAGCACTGGGGAAGCTAAGATGTAAGGGAACACAGTTAGTTAACACGTAGGGGGAAAGCACCAAATGCCAAAATAGGTAAGCTGCACGAGAGATGGGGCTAGCAGTGTGGCTGAGGATTCACCAGATGTCAAAAATCCTTTGCCACACTAGTGGGGCTAGAGGCAAGATAGCTCATAATGGCTTCGCCCCATTGGCACTATTACAGCCGAATGGATAGAAACTGGCTCATATAACGGCACTATTAAAGAAAAGTAAAGCAACATCATCGAGTAATTACAGACCAGTGAGCTTAACTTCAGTAGTGTGTAAAGTAATGGAATCTATTCTGAGAGATCAGACTATGCAGTTCCTAGATGACAATGAATTGCTGAGTGAACACCAGCATGGTTTTTCCGTACAGGCAGATCATGTGTAACACAACTGTTAAAGGTGCTAGACACATGGACTAGTATGATAGATGAAGAAGGTGGAGAAGATGTTGCATATTTAGATTTTAGCAAGGCCTTCGATTCAGTTCCTCATCAACGTCTTCTGAAGAAACTTAGAGCATACGGGATCGGAGGCAACTTGCTGAAGTGGATTGAGTGTTTCCTACTAAACAGAAAACAGTGTGTGGTAGTCAATGGAACTAAGTCCGATTGGACTGATGTACTAAGTGACATCCCTCAGGGTAGTGTGCTAGGCCCCATACTATTCATCATTTATATCAACGACCTACCTGATGTACTCCAAGGGCATGTCAAAATGTTTGCAGTTGACACCAAGGTATTCATGCACATTAGGAAATATGACAACTGCGAGATACTTCAAATGGACTTGGACACTTTAAGCAACTGGTCGGAGAAATGGCAGCCAAAGTTCAACACGGGAAAGTGTGGTGTTATGCACTATGAGCGTAGGCCAGAAATCTACACATAGCATGAGGGAGGGACAGGATAGAATCAATTTGAACGTTCGGATGGAAGAGAAAGATCTTGAAGTGATATTTGCTCCTCCCTGAAATTCAGTAACCATGTTCGAAAAGTAGCGAATAAGGCCAGTAGTATTCTGAGACTTATCAAGAGGTCTTTTACATACATGGACGAGAATGTTTGTACCCCTGCTCAAGACTCTGGTGAGGCCACATCTCAAGTATGCGAATTGTGTATGGAGTCCGTTTCTCCGAAAGAATATCAACAGGCTTGAGAAAATCCAGAGAATGGCAACAAAAATAATTCCAACACTCGCTGATTTTCCGTACGTTGAACGACTAAAGAAATTAAATCTACCAACCCTGGCATGAGAAGACTATGAGGAGATTTGATTCAAGTTTACAAGATCATGAACGGACTCTGTGATATGGACAGTAACGCTCTATTTAACTTAGACCTCAGAGGGCATAGCCCAAGAATTCAGAAACCCCGGGCTCGACTAGGCATAAAGAAATATATTTTCACACATAGAGTTGTCAATCACTGGAATCTACTCCCTATCCCTAGTTCAGCAGTAGAAGCTTCAACAGTCAACAGCTTCAATTCAAGACAAAACTTGATGCACAAGGAGGTTCAACAAGTATACCTATGAGTCTTGGAGTAAACACAGCTAGCTGAGACTGAGTGCAGCAATTAATTAACTACAGTTTGTAGTGCCTATTTCAAGCATTTCTGCCGATAAGTAAGTCACAGTATTTACTAGCCCCATACATTGTGCCAATACGCTGGACTACCTCCGCTTCTTGGCCCAACGAACCCTGTCCTTTAAAACCAGACATCAACTTTTGAATCGAGACTTACTTTTTTTGACAAATTTATCCCTCAATGATCGGTTGGTCGTTGCTGTCAGAAATGTCAGACTCACAGGCAGAGTCTGGAGAAGATTTCCGCACGATCCCCCATGCGATAAATCCTAGAGGCTTTTGCTGGAATTTTATGTCAAATCTAGAGGGCGCCCTTCTAAACTATATCGGGAAATAATTCCAGAATAAACCCTCTATACTCATGTTGAATCATTTTTTTCTTGAAGAGAAAAGGTTTAAAAATGTTCGTATTTAAATGTTATTTTCATCAAACTAGAAATGCTACACATATATGCTTTTTGTAGAATATTCAATTAACACTCCATTTTAGAAGGGCGCCCTCTGTTGTCATACAAATTTTTACTATACCCATCGATAAATGGTTTAGTCCACTACGCATAATCGAGCATCATGGCGGACAGCACTACTGCTTCGCGGAAAATCACATTCCGTGATTGAAAATACTTATTTCTCTTATATCAAAGAAGTAAAAATAAGACTTCTACTCTAGGACTTAAAGTAACATTATCTATCATTTAAAGCTTAAACCAGTGACTAAGACTAAGAGTGCATTTGGAATGAGTTGTCGGTAGGTTTTTTCGAGTTGTCGGTAGGGGTCGGCAGGGGTCGGCAATTTGTAGGACCAGGTGAATGGAGATCAATGAGCGCACCCCAGATATCAAAATCCTTTGCCACATAGTGTGTGGGGCTGGCCTTACTAAAGCATATTAAGGGCTGACTGTAGTAATCCAGGGGTCGAGCGAGATTACTTTTACTAGAATTGTAAGTCTCCCCCGGGGCGGGGGAGACCTCAGGCATGTCAGGAGTGCCGAGAGTAGACTAACTAGCTATGGTCACATTCGTTACAGTTCTGCCATAGCGAGGTGATTGTTAAACGCCCTTTAAGTTTAACTTTTATATTCTACTTTATAATTCAAACTTTTGATTGACCAATACTATATCGATTCAAGATCTTACCTCCCAACACTGGTTTCTAATGTAGTGAAGCCAAAAAGGGAAAAACCACGGTTGTTTTGAACATTATATCAGCCTTTCGGGAAAACATGCGTCCGTCAGCTACAACAAGTGGGCAATCATCAAAGTCAATTGAGGGCGCTATATCACATTCACAGCGCTAGCGTAAGTCGTTTCAAGCATTCGGTTGTGTGGTCAGTGACGGTACTTGAGTTGAGTTGCGTTGGGGGGTACCATCCATGCGACCGTGTTGTGTGTGCAGTCGATCTAGCCGTGTGTGTGTCGTCGTCCCGTGCATGCCCCCGGGCCAGCTAACGTAGTGGCCGCCGGTCTTTCTTTCTGTGTGCTGTGAATGTTACGCTGGGTGCGGATTAAAATTCTGGCCGCTGACTAGGCACTTTTTCGTAGTTTGGTCCATCTGTGATTTTAGAACGTACCTAGTTTTGCAAAAATGGCGTCAACGTTTGTGAAGGCCGGTAGTGTCACGTTGCTTGTTGTGCTTGCTGCTATTGTTTTTCAGAGGCGATCGGAACAACAACTTACGGACAGGCTGCAAACAGTTCTAACAAGTCTGCTCTTAGCAGAACACAAGGTAACTTAAAATTAGAGTATCTGACGGGATGGCTGATCATATTACTACAGTATTTTAGTAGATGGTTCACGTGAAGAATCGATGGGTAGGCCTACTGCTATTTTGCTAATAATAATTCCGCTGTATATAAATTTATGTCATTCTTCCTGCATATTATGCAACCTAGAAAAGTTGGACTGTCAGTGTCACTGACACCATTCCCTCCTCCATGATGCTGACACTGTGTCACTGTCAGTGTCAGTGTTGCTATGATTATGAATGCGTGTCACTGTCAGTGTCATGTCTATGGTATGGGGTGACTGGTGGGCTCGCTCCAGACTAGACGTAGTTTTTTTTTTAATAAAACAGTGATTGATTTCACATTTGTAATAATTGATATTGTAATTCATTCTTCTGTAGTTTGGTACTACTGCTACGACGGTGCTAGCTACACTGCTGTGGCAGAGTAGTTGCGATAATCGTAACCCTACATCCTCTCCGACCGTCGGGAGGATGCAGGGTTACAATTATCGCAACTATGGCAGAGTTACATTTATTAGTATTACAGACAAAATTACAATTTGATCCTGGTGCTACATGTACTTCTTCCTCGGGCTTAAGATCATCAAAGGATCTCTAACTAAAGGGCAGGTTATAATAAGGGACAAGGTCCATCATGGAGGAAAAAAATAAGCTGCTGACTGCAAATGATTGTCTAACGCTCTATGCTCTGTTGATACAGTAATAAAACACACAGACACTAGTTACAATAATCATAACCCTCCATCCTCCTGTTGGTCGGAACCGGAGGGACACGACCAAGACTCAAGAGAGCTATGATTATACTGCAGCTAATGTAATAGACACCTTGACAACAGGATTGTCTGTGATACAAGTACAACGATCAGGCAAATATTCAATTAAAACAATGTAGATTGGGCCGGGGTTTAGATTTTAGTTTATTCACAACTTGTCTTCTTTAGAGACAAAATAACTGTAACCTAAATTACACTAAGATATATCAAAACCACATGTTAGTCACTTGCCCTTTCTACAACACAACCATACCTTTTTACAGTGGTCTAAAGAGGCTAGTGTGTCCTTAAGGGCTTAATTTTGTCACAACACCATCACACTTAAATGACCAACTCAATTGATTGCCCCATCCACAGAGCATGTTATGTGGCTTCAACATGTTTACTGTCATTCTGGGACTAGTGTGGCCCTTGCATCTTGTTCCCAATACCTGTGTTGTAGTTGACACCAGAAAGACTTAGAATTGAAAGTCCAAACAATTTTTAAAAACCTATTGTTTACTTTTTGTTCCCTGATAAAGTTGTATCCAAGACATTTCTTTTTAACTCTGATGTGTTTCCTCATAGAGTGGTCAGTGGTTAACTTTTCAAATTCTAAAAAGATACAAAAATCAATTGCATTATTATTATTGTTATTATTATTTTTCTTTTTTTTTCTTTCTTTTTTTTCTGTCTTTACGCCGTGTTGCAGTATCCACAATAAGCACATGGATCTTCTTTAACCCTAACCCTACCCAAAATGCACCACTTGGTAAAGGTGAATTTTGTTGCATAACAGTAGTTTTAAACTAAAATCTGGTGTCAGGTCACTTTGTACCTTGGACACTTCATACCTTGGACACTTAATACTTTTTACAAGATGCTTTGTACCTTCTTACGAGTCAACTCGTACCTTTTTGCTTTTTACAATGGACTCCGGAATTCTGAAGGAATTATGCCATATTTTGGGAGGGTCACACCACCACAGTAGTGACACACAGCTGCCTTATTAATGAACCATTGTTACTCAAAGCCTTATCGGAATTGAGCGCCGCTTTGTAGAAAACTGACAATTTACACTAGTTTCATTCACAGTTCATGACGATCAATCACATGACTCGACTTACAGCTTAGCATTCTGGGAAAATGTATGGAGGCAAAAGTAGCCATGTTCCTTATATCATTTTCTTATTGCAGAGAAACATCCGTTAAATGTAAAAATCAGTAGTGTACCATCACAAGGAGGGATTAATAAACATACAGTGATTTTATTGACATTTATTAATCTCTAAATAAACACCCATGCAAATATTCTGGATTTCTGTTTGCTTGCAGTCCAGTACAAGACCCAACCCACCAACCCATCAGAGCCACACATGTTCAAAAACAAGATCATTCAGTGTTTTGTCCTGTAAAAAGAAAATAACTAGAATGATATGTCAATAATAAAAAATAGAAAAATACCTGTCAATAAAAAAACATAAAAAAATTAATAATGGCAACAATTACCTTTAACAAATGAACAAAAGAATTAATACAACACATCATAATTATAATTTTGCATAATTTTACCTTTAAGAATAAGCCTTTAAGATTGCTAAATTTAAGTCAAAATAATTAAATTCAATTTTAAAAAAATGAAAATAATATTTTTGTGAATCAAGGGAAATTATTTACGCGTCAAAATAATAACCTTTAAGAATAAGCCTTTGAGATTGCCAAATTAAAGACAAAGAAATTTATTTCAATTAAAACAAAATTTAAATAATAATATTTGCACGAATATTTGCTGTTTTGTAAAACGCCATTAGAATTATGCAGCCACATCGACATTTAACTGTACAACAGTAGAGTGCACAACAACGGAAGGTACGAACTGACTCAGCTAACGGTGCGAAGTGACCAAGGTACGAAATGACCAAAGTACGAAGTGACTCAAATCCCTACAATCCAATACTGTAGCATTTTGTTGCATTAAGCAGAGTACATGTCCCCAACATAAACAGTTAAGTCCCCAACTAACTTCAATGCATAATTCAGCAAGCTAAGGCTGGAGTGAACCAGTTTACTTCACAATGAATCCTCTTTTACATTTTGCTGCATTTAGCAGTGTTTTAATTTCAATTGTGTTGTATTTTGAAACATTGAGCATCCATGGTACCCAGAAAACACCTAAAGTTGGTTAGTAGGATTGAGATATGACTTGAACTGATTGAACTGATCATGCTTTGTTGGATAATGAAGGATTTATTTCATTGTCATCTTAGTTTCAATGCAGAGCAAACTGCACTGTGTCAGCAAAAGGAATTTAACAAGATTCAGTAATCTCCTTTCAAGATCGCAGGAGTTTATACAATACAATACAAAACAACAGAGCATTTATAAAGCACCTTATCGACAAGATCAAACCAAGATCAAACCATGAGCAAACCAATGGAACAATACTGCAACATATTACATTTGATACAGATACATTTTAAGAGATTTTTTGAACATTGGCAAAGAGTTACAATTTCTAATGGATACTGGGAGGTTGTTTCACATTTGGGGAGCAACATATGTGGAAGTCCGGTTGTGAGCAGATGAAAGTGTTCTGATGGTTGAGTGTTCAGTTAGGCGTGAGGTGTCGGAAGCTGATCACAAGCTTGCGCATGGCGGTTGGTAGAGAGCAAGGCAAGATGATAAGTAGCCAGGTGCTATTCCTTGAAGACATTTAAACACAGTAACCAGGCCTTGATCTTAACCGAGGCCACCGAGGCCATTGGCGTCATGCCCTGTTGAGTTGGCCAGCATGCCCTTCAGAAAAATTGCACTGTCACTACCAACTTGGCCAGCATGCCCTTGTACAATTTCTCTTATTTGGCCAGCAAAGGCCTGCCCCCGTTTTTCTAAAGATCAAGGCCTAAGTAACTAAAACTTTGAAAGTTACTCTCTCTTTGACTGGAAGCCAATGTAACTGCTGAAGGCAAGGTGTCGCGTGGTCATATTTCATAGCAACCTGCAAATCAGCTTGGCCGCCCAGTTTTGGGTGCGTTGAAGATGTTGGATGTCTGAAGTGCAAGAACCGAGAAGCAACCCATTGCCATAGTCTAATCTTGATCAAATTAAAGCATGGATAATTTAAAAGTGACATGTCCAGTTTGTGAATGCGACTAATGTTTCTAAATTGATAGTTTAGGCTGGAGCAGAGAGTTGTAATGTGGTAGTGCATGGCCATTGAGGTATCAAATACAACTCAGAGGTTGCGGACACTCTCAGAAGGCTTGATGACTTGCCGACCTGAAGAGACACCGAAGGCACTTTGTGTTTGAGATGGTCAGGAACAGCAATGAATAACTCTGTTCTCTCTTCATTGAGCTTCAGCATGTTTAGGGTCATCCATGACTTGATGAGAGAGAGCTGTGATTATGGATTGCGGGTCATTCAGGTTGAAAGGTATGTACAGTTGAGTATCGTCTGCATAAAAGTGATCTTGTAAGTTATGCTTCCTGATGATACGACCAATGGGAATGGAGTAAATTGCGAATGACTGGGGGCCTACAATAGATCCCTGAGGTAAACCGTAGTTTAGACTGTGGCAATCACAGAAAGATCCATCGATACAAATGCATGTTGTTCTGCGGGAGAGGTGGGACTCGAACCACTTGAGTGCAGCTCCTTTTACCCCGATGTCATGGGTAAGGCGGTCAAGCAAAATGGAATGGCTCACAGTGTCAAATGCTGGACTCAAGTCCATTAGGACAAAGAAAACATCTTTCCGCTGTGAAACGTTCTGCATGATGTCGTCTTTGATTTTAAGGAGTTTGTTTGGTTGTGTGTTTTATATTACATATTAGCATGACAGACGTCTGAAGACATCAGATGGCTAATGGTTCAGCTATTATCAATAAAAACCAATTTCAAAACAAAAGCAAAACCATTGAAGCTGAATGTATAGTATAGGCCTAACTCACAGGTATTTTGGTGAATTCATTTTTAGTCATATAGCTTTTACTGCTGAACAAAAAAATATCAATACTGATTTTTTTTCCATTGTTAAAACAACAAAACAGTTCAACAACAGATGTTGGCAAGTTGCCCTAAACAATGAAGTTGATAACATTTGTCCTGAATGTAAACTGATCATTTTAAATGTTGTCCTTTTTAAAAAAACACTTTTGCCAGTTGTTTCTCAGCATTTACACTTATTGCTGTTCTCACATCAATATTACAGAGCTAGCAGTTAATATCAAAAGACTCAATAAAAACCTGACACATTTTTTTAGCAAACCTAACTCTCTCTTTAATTAAAAAGGCTTGTTGGGGGCAAAGACACAATTTATCGCAATAACTTATGCATTGTCCTTGTGTGGACAGACCCAATCTGAAGATAGATCTTTACTGTGTTGGCCCTATCATGAATGTGCTCGACATTTAAGGTAAACAATTTATGAGTAAAACAAGACAACAACAACAACAACAACAACAACAATTTTATACATCAATAAACTTTTACACCCAGCGCTAAGAGACCTAATTTGCATATATATTGATCTTGTGCCCATGTTGCAAAAGTTTGCCATCACAGGTAGAAAACTGGAATTGCTATCTCCTGTTTTTCAAACTGGTAGAAGCCAGATTTCAATCTAAATATTATCGGATAAATAAATATAATCCAACCTGTATGAACTACTTCAGTCCTGATGTTGGATCTCATCTCTGTATCCGATAGGGCCTAATCTGTAGAAATGTATATTTTCGGATTTGTTGGCTTTTGGAGCCCAAAATGTGGTACAAATTTTGTGTTTACGCAAGGATGTTTTAACTAATAAACATGTAGCTCATGATCATTTTAGGTGCAATGCATTACATTGTATGTATTGCATAATATTTTGCTAGATTTTGTTGATAGCCAATCAGATACCAAGCTTCCTGCCAGCTCATTCTCATTTGTTATTGTTCGGCCAAGAAATTAGTGGTGTAAATATTATACAAATATTGAATTCATGTGAGTACATTGTCACAGAATATAATCACGAGGTGAAATCTGGATTATTCCATTCACAAGGTGAAACTGAGTAAAATGGGAAAGCCAGTGAAATGCATTCAATATTTGTTTTATACAGTAACTGAATTATATATATTGAATTCTTTTCACATTAAACACAAAAAAAGACAAGGAAACTCGTTCATCGAAAATCCAAAAATTCTATAAAAAGAACTTGTAAATAACGTGGAGGACTCTATATCGATCGATTACAACCTTTTGCACTGGTGCTCCTTTGTTTTAGCACTGGTGCTCTACTGCTCAAAAACATTGAGACCTAGGATGATCCTAACTGTGGAATGGGAAATAATATTACTCATGGAACTTTTTGATCACCGATGCGGATGGGAATAATAGTGAATGTCACGTGATGTAAGTTCCACCAATCAAGTAACAAGGATCTCTGTGTGAGTTAATAAATATTAATAGACTTTCAAAAGTTAGAAAGGACTTTTGTACAAGAATTATTTTACCATTGCTCTGCATTCCATGACTTGAAATAAGTACCGGTATACCTATGATTGCAAGTTTGTACACATTAACATTTCAAGAGATCTGCGGTGATTCCTTCCCTGATGTACATGTACTTGAGAAAGTCAGAATTTTCCCAGTGGCACTGTTTACAAACATGACCTACATGTATTTCTTTCGTTTTTGATGTTTTGTTTTTTTAATACATGTACATGTACTTGACCATGGACTTCGGTTTAGGCCTGTTCATGACCTATAATGTACACAATAAAATGATAATGTTGCAGGTAAAATTGCCCTACATTGAGATGATAATTAAGTTTGTCAATATTGAATTCAGAGTACACACATATGACTAGCTCAGATAAAAAAGAACAACTACACAAACAAGATATTAAGCAAACAATCAAGATAATGGGACTAGAGAACTTAAAGGAATAGAAAATCATGTGTTCTTGGAGACCACAGTGCATTTTTGCATTCCATTGAACCACTCCTTGAGCTTTGGAGAAAAAGATAAATTTTACTGAGATAGAAGTGTAAAGAAGAACAATGAGGAAGGCCTACATGAGAAGCAAAATCAAGAGCCTTGTTGGTCCCCCAGGAACCTCCTCTTGCCACCATAAAGCAGCAGAAGCTGACGTGGTTAGATCATGTCACAATGACACAACAGCCTACATGCAAGACCATCATGCAGGGGACTGCGAGGGAGTACGCAGATGTGGGCACCAATGAAAGAGCTGGTCCGACAATGTGAATAAATGGACTAAAATAAATATGCCAGAACTTCTAGTGCAGGCCATAGAGAGACCAGTATGGAGGAGGATATCAGCTTCTTCTGCCCTCAGGTCTCCTCCCCAACCCCTACGAAGACAACAGTAAAGGGAAACGTAATGTAAAATACAAGATGGATACCCCATGATTGAGGTCTTTCACATACCAACAACAAGAATGGTGGCATGGCATCATGAAAAAAGCTTTCCTGAAAGAGAAACTTTCATTAGTTGGACTTGTAGATTATGGCATTGATTATAGGTCAATGGTAACAAACTCTCCCCCCCCCCCCTTTTTTTTATCCACACAAAATTCAGCACAGGGTTAGAAAACTATAGAAATATTTATTGCATAGCAATATATTTTGGCTATTGATTATAGGCCATTGTTGATTATTGGCCATATTTCTGGCGATTCTGCACTACTGCAGCCAAATATACATTTATTTTAAAAAGGTAGTCTCATAGCACCTCCAAGAGCTATGGCATTATTGGATTTTAAAGAGGTAAATTTTTTTCTAAACATCCCAGTTTATAAGGAGCATCAACCTTTTAAAGTTTCATCACAAAGGATGCTCACAAATTGGAGGAGATTAATGTATTGCACTTCACTGATGTGTGATTAGGCTGGTTCAAATACTGTAACTAACAAGGGGTACCGCAAACACATTCAGGGATGAGAAAGTTCAGACTTTTAATTTTTTATCTAAATTCAGACCTGTTTATGACTGCTAAATGTTTAACAAAATAGCTGAAGAAAGAAAGCCTGCTCTTTGATCTGCACTTCTGTGGTGCTGAGGATACTGTTCCCAGAAACTCCTATGACTCCATGGATTACTGATAGATGGAACTGAGATCCTTATTCTGCCAGCAAGACTCTCACCTCTGCAATTTGTAATTGCTACAGGCCCCTAATAATTGCATCGAGTTTGGGGATAAAAAATATGATTTTGGTGTCACCCGTACACCAATGTGAGACATGAAATATTTGTATCTAAATATACTGTGTACATGTTTTAAATCAGCCATGTCGAGACATATGGCACAGATTATACAGAAATGCATGCAGGTCTCTAAAAGGTTGGCTCAAAAGGCTGGCTGAATTAATGACACGTAATGTATGTGTACAAATATTTTACATATGTACATGTACAATTGTACATGTGTATGCGTAGCCCATGTGTTCTCTATAATTGTTTGTGGTACCATATTGATTTGTGTACAATCATGTACATTGCTGACAAAGGTCCCCATCTGGATCGTGAATAAACAATGTAGATTTTATAACACAAAATCAACATGTACCTTAAAACTTTCATGAAGATTAAATTTGAACTCCAGGCCATAGAAATATAACACTGAGCTCAATTTTGTTCTGTGTCTGCTGTGCACGTCTTGCATGTTAGCTGTGGGGTACCAACACCAGAATTAACTAGAAATTCATTTTTTGTTACATTACAAAAACAAGGTGTTTGTAAATGATGTCATCAAATGTTGAAATTATCCAGTAATGATCCCATTGTACATGTACAATTCAACCTGAAATTATGGCTCTTAAATTGTATTTTTGCTTCAACTTCCGGTTTGAACCAAAAGACAAGGTCAAATTGCAGTCATCTCTGTGTAACTTTTGTTCATTTTTCAAAGACCTTTCCAATGATGTACATGTATAGGTAGAATGTAATAATCCAATGTGTGGTTCAAATATAAAACTCTTAATTATTGTAACTCAACTCCCGATGACGTCATCATGATGTCATTAAGTTTCTGCCGCCTTCATGTTGAGGTTCAATTGTCTGAGTTTCATGCTCAATTCAGTTCCATCTTTGAGTTATGCTATAGAGAAGAGTTTGAATGAATGCAACAGTGACAGCTTATAATAGTCTTTCTGAGACACTGTAACATGTTCTTTTGCGATCTAGCGAAAGATGACACCTTCTTACCTTAACTTCAGAATGCAATGGTCAATTTTGTTCAAATTTCACAAGTAAGCCTTTATTGATATTATTTATCATTTATTATTTAGTTATCAGTAAAAAATTTATATGAAATTTGGTTCAAGAAATTTTGAAATTCAAAATAAATACAATTTCAAACTTGACGTTACAAAGAACTGCAAATTTCGATGACATCACCACTGTTATATTTGACAAGGTCATGAACAAAATGTCATTTCATGCACTGAATATATGTCCAAATTTCATTTCATATTGACTGCAGAGCTGAAATTATTGCATTTTTTCGCTTCAACTCCCGGTTTGAACTGGAAGACAAGGTCAAAATGGGATCAAATCTGTGAGGCGTTTACTTAGTTTTTGAAGACCTTTTCAGTGATGTGATTTAATGTAATTGGACACATGATGACATCATCATCAGTCAATTGAACGTCTTCAGCGAATCCAAAACTCTGCCGCTCGTGTTATTTCCTTGTCAAAAAAATCCTCCCATATTACACCTATTTTACAAGAGTCGCACTGGTTACCAGTGCATAGCAGGATTAAGTATAAACTATTGCTCTTTTTGTTCAAATCTCTCACTAATAACAGTGCCCCGGCATTGATGATTTGCTTAAACCTTACAATCCGCCTCTTAAACTCCGTTCTGACAATTTGAACCTCCTCATTGAGCCTAAATCTAGTCGTTCATGGGGTGACCGATCTTTTTCCGTGCTGCACCACGTCTTTGGAATAGATTGCCATCACATGTCAAATCATCGATTTCTTTGAACGAGTTTAGGAAAAACCTTAAAACTCATCTTTTTAATGAAGCGTTGGCATAATGTTGTTTACTGGGCATTCTGCTTTATCATTGTATTTTGTATATTAGTTAAGTTATCATGTAGTTTTGTACAAGTGCCATGAGCACTTTTGTGGATTTGTGCGCTTAAAAAATTGTCATTATTATTATTTAATATTATTACTAATGGTTGGGATTAATGTACTTTGAGCCTTGTAAAAAGAAACATTTATTCAATCCTTATTTGTTTACAGATTTGTTGTTAATCACACAAAGTCTGTGAATCTCAAACAAACGTCTTATCAAAAAACTATTAAATATATTATTGAATAATTACTTAAAAAGGGTAAAAGTTGTCATTGTTAAGAGGTTGGAGTGTTCTCCACAAGGAAATAATGTTAAATCTAAGCTAAGTGAGACATTCAGTTCTTTGTGTAGCAGCACTTAGAATTTAAAATGCATCAGTAAAAACATATTTTAAAAGGCATTGATAACTTGCAGAGGTTGTAGATAATCATATCCAAGGTCTTAGAGCCTAGCCACACCAGGTAATTTATGCAAGCAACTTGTGGATCAGTAGCATGCATGCTGTGCTTGATGTTTTGACATTTTGATTTAGTTGCAAGTTACAGCAGTTGATTCAACTTTAAGAAGTAAGATGACTATTAAATTGGAATTGTTTTCCAGTATTCAAATTAAATTCTTTAGTCTCACCCTCAAGGCACAGTATCAACATTTCAATGATCTCTTTATGCAGATCAAGATTACATCTGGAGAACCTCGCCGGGTAGCGGTAGGTCTGGGGTCCTGTCTCGATGCTGTGACATATTCCACAGAGTTATTTGACAAAGTAGCCATTGAACCACCAGATGAGAAAAAAGCTAAACACCATGATTCTATCAAGTCATCAGAGGACCTGGCTGAGGGTTTTGCTTATTTCTTTTCCTACGGAGCAGCAGCTGAGTAAGGATATATTTAGTGTTTTCAGTCACTGTCCAGATTGTAGATTATTCAAAACCATATGAAAGAACATTACACAGCGATGATTAAAGGTTTAATGGAAATAAGTTTTGTAAAATAATCTGCTGATATTGGAATATGTGCATACTCCAACTTTCCACAAAATCTATCTCCCATATGGTATGCACACAAGAGATGGTAAACTAACCCATGCCACACTGTTCTTTCATTGTATCGTGTGGTCAATCAGTTCCACAGATTGCCACTGCAGAAATTTACCTGGGTGGAGAACCTTATCTCTTCCAACAATCGCCTGAATTCTATTGAAATTGAGCAAGCCACTCTCATTGAAGCAACTTGGGCATTGGCTCTACTCAAAACATCACTGTTGGTTATAGCTTGGTTTTCTCCAGAAAAAACCTGGCAGCAAGAGGGTTATAGTGTAACCAATGTTTACATAGCACATAAACTCTCACAAAACACAAAATGCCATTTGCTGAGATTAAGAAACGTTCAACTTTTCAAGACTTTTTGATAGCAAATTGTATGACACAGTAGCTGAAAGAGGTCATGTCACTAAGGGACATGGAAAGTACTGTACAAAAGGTAATAAAAAGGAGAAGTTTTTTGATGCTCAGTCCATTTTAAGACTGACTTAACATGATTGTTTGTGGTTCAACAGGCGCTATGTCCGTGACAAGATGCTGTTCAAGCGTTTGGTAGCTGCTGCGCATGATCTACCAGATACACAGTGGGTGCTGGGTGGTAATGCTGCAGTGATGGCTAATCGGATGACCATGGAAGGATGTAAGTGCTTACTGGGCAGCGTCATGTCCAAATCCACAATCAGAGAAATGCAGCCAGGAGTTATTGGTGAGTCTTAATAATTCATTGTTTTTGTTTAAGTCAGAATGTGTTGTGATGATGATAGTCTTTGTTGAACCACCGCAATAATGTCTCCCAACAGTTCTGGTTGGAGAAAAGACAATCAGCGATTGAAAAGCCGATTGGTAATCTCAAAAAGAAAACAAACTGAAACTGGAAATTCAGTTTTTGTAAAAATTCCCCCCCCCCCAAAAAAAACCCAAAAAACAAAAACAACTTTCCTTTCAACCCATTTATTAAATATATGTATTTCTTTCCTCCAACCCCAACCCCCCAAAACAGTCGCAGTAGTTAAGCTACTCTGTTCTTTACGGTACGAAATTTAGTGCGGGTGAACTGTGACTGATGTTGTTGTTAGTTTGCAACTATTATTTATTAACCCACCGAAAGTGAAAAATAAACAACCCACAAAACAAGTTGATTGCAACTGCACAAAAACCCTGTTGACTCGTGTATTGTCTCAACCGTCCCAAGATCAAAATGAACATAAAATGGTTTACTATTATTTGGGTAAGGCTGATAAAATTTTGATTGTAACTTCCCCCACCCCCAATCTGAGCCTCTTCAGCTATTTACTATTTACTATTATTGTTGTAAAATTAATTTAAAGTGTGGGCCACAACTTCCAAGCAGAAGGTTGCAGTAACCTGGTCAACTTCCAAACCTGCCCATTCAAAACAATGGGATGTTTCTTAAATGGCACAAATTACAGTTCAAACGTTAAAACCAAACTCACCACAATGGCCACGTTGGCCATCTAATTAACTTTATTTTTAAAATATTGACGTTACTCAGCAAAAACCACTCATTGTGATCACACCCAACTGAGGCAATCTATGTGACACATCCCTAAAAATACAACACTTTGTTTACTTGTGGAAGAATTAATGGCAACTTATGCAATACTTCAGGCTAAGTAAAGTGTGGTGCTATTTAACACCACAAAAGTTTTTAAAAACTTTTTTTCAATCGTATACTCTCCAATGGGTATGGTATATGAAACTTGAAAGTCAATATTTAATGTTAATAAAATAGGATGCAATCTCTCAACTCAGAAGAAGGTGGAGATTAAATCACTTAAATCACTTAGTGTGTTCACTGGTCACAGCTGCACTGCACAGTTTATAAAATAAAGAACTGAAAGTGAAGATTGTACTGATCAAATTTTCCCTAAAACTGCAGTTGGTAGTCACGTACATATATGTACGTAATGGTAGGTCCAACGCCTCAATGGAGTGGTGGGACCAATCCCTTCTGGACCATATTATTATGTATATTGTCCTAACCACATCTACAGATGGCAGATGTATCGGAGGATATAACCTTTAAGTGGAACCATTGGTTGATGGAAAGGGTGTAGAAGCTTATTTCTTTCATCTTTTGCAGACAGTTTGTGTGGTTTCCCCACCCCCCCTACCCCCACTCGGTCCAGACATACTGTCTCAGCCTGGTGGGGATATGGAGGTATGGTTTGTTGTGGTTTTTAAACAGTAATGTAAAACAACAGACTCTGGCTTGGCTTGCCCCGTTTGTTCATCAACATGGCTTCAACCATGAAGCATGTACATGTAGATACCTCTGCTGCATTACAAATTATTTTACATGATAACGATGATGAAACTTCCTATGCAGATCGCTCCACATGCCAGAGACTGTGCATATGAATGCTGGAAGCACACAACACACAACAATGCAAAGTCAATGGGGGAAAAGTATATTGGAAAACCAGTCTTACCATGAATCAAGAGAGCCAACCCCCTGCAAAACTACAAGGAAGTAGTATGAAGAGTATAAAGCATTTGATCGTTTGTACGATAAAAACAAATTATGTTGGTGCCTGTCCGATGAAGCAAGAGGTGAACAATGAAAAGGAGGGGGAGGTATAGGGAAGGGGCTAGTTTAATCATAAGAGGGTGGATCAAAGGTTGGAAGAGGTAGACCAAGTAATTAGTAAATGAGACTCTACAGTGTATAAAGTGGATGGTAGAGTATCTAAGCACAGGATTGGCTGTGTGACTTGGATGCATTCACCACATATCATGCTGGAAGGTTTATTGTCCATTATCACACAATGCTATTTAAATGATATTGTCTTCTCAATAAAGTGACCAATGTGTCTCCTGATGATGCAGACTCAGCTGAGGATATTCATCTGATCTTGGAGTATAAGAGAAAAGAGTCATGGGGAGACTTCACCGCCCCCCGTGCCAACAGGTGAGTAATAAGTTCAAACATTGGTGAAGGATTCCACTTTGTTTGGACTGCAAGATAAAATCTTTGGGATTTAGTATCCCTTTGGTGCAATCAAAGGCCTTAATAGCTTTACAATTGTTAAGTAACACTACAACACATGGAGTTGCTTTTAATTACCATAGACTCTAGAAAAAGAACAAACTCCTTGGTGAACAGGGCTCAGTTTCATGGCACTGCTTACCACAGAATTGTGTGCTTAATGCCCTTTAAAGCATGTGATCCTATAGGTTGTAAGCGCAGAATTCCATGCTTAATGCCCTTTAATGCATGTGATTCTATAGGCTGTAAGCACAGAATTCCATGCTTAATGCCCTTTAAAGCATGTGATTCTATAGGTTGTAAGCGCAGAATTCCATGCTTAATGCCCTTTAAAGCATGTGATTCTATAGGCTGTAAGCGCAGAATTCCATGCTTAATGCCCTTTAAAGCATGTGATTCTATAGGCTGTAAGCGCAGAATTCCACGGTAATCAATGCCATGAAATTGGGCCCAGGAAGTCATATCAAGTATAATGAGTAATCCCATGATTTGTGTCTATGAAGATAACCACTGATCCATTAACTTAGCTAGTTTCTGCCCCCTCCCAGCTTCATCTTACTTTCTTCTTCATGTGACTGTTTAAAATTTCTTTGTCTCTGATGTGAAGGTTCATTGTTCACAGCGACTCTTCTAACCCCCTGTTGTCATCTCTTGAGGCATTCCAAGAGCGTCTTAAGGCATTTAACCCTCATGCCGTGGTCATCGGGGGACTTCAGATGATGGACAACTTTCCCTTTAATGGTGGTAAGTCAACCATCTCATCTCGAAAGAGAACTTTATTCAACTGCGAGTTTTACAATCCAGTCTGAATTTGTAGTATGTTGTCAACATAAAAAAACTGATAAATTGTTGCCCCATTCCAACAAACTGTAGGTAAAGTCAGCTTTGTTTGTTGAGTTTAGTGTCTAATACCTTGTACAAAAATGTATAAAAACTATCAAAGCTGGGAAAACAATTTGAAACTAAAACACAAGGTAGCACTTTGGTGAAAAAAAAACAGATTTATAACTTTCAATCTTGAAGCCCCAAAATATGGTCTTGGTATCAATCATTCTGAAAAATACTTTGGTCTGAAACAATGTTAACTTTTACAATCCCGGCTAAAATGCTTGGGCCACATGACAAACATACGCTCCCTCGCTCCCCCGCTCAATGTTATTAATTGGGTGGGTGTTGATGGCTGGACCATGTGAGCCACACATACATTCAGAGATGTCTCAATTGGGTTGATGTTGATGGCTGGACCATGTGAGTCACAAGTACATTCAGAGATGTCTCAATTGGGTTGATGTTGATGGCTGGACCATGTGAGTCACACATATATTCAGAGATGTCTCAATTGGGTTGATGTTGATGGCTGGACCATGTGAGTCACAAGTACATTCAGAGATGTCTCAATTGGGTTGATGTTGATGGCTGGACCATGTGAGTCACACATATATTCAGAGATGTCTCAATTGGGTTGATGTTGATGGCTGGACCATGTGAGTCACAAGTACATTCAGAGATGTCTCAATTGGGTTGATGTTGATGGCTGGACCATGTGAGTCACACATACATTCAGAGATGTCTCAATTGGGTTGATGTTGATGGCTGGACCATGTGAGTCACAAGTACATTCAGAGATGTCTCAATTGGGTTGATGTTGATGGCTGGACCATGTGAGTCACACATATATTCAGAGATGTCTCAATTGGGTTGATGTTGATGGCTGGACCATGTGAGTCACAAGTACATTCAGAGATGTCTCAATTGGGTTGATGTTGATGGCTGGACCATGTGAGTCACACATACATTCAGAGATGTCTCAATTGGGTTGATGTTGATGGCTGGACCATGTGAGTCACAAGTACATTCAGAGATGTCTCAATTGGGTTGATGTTGATGGCTGGACCATGTGAGTCACACATACATTCAGAGATGTCTCAATTGGGTTGATGTTGATGGCTGGACCGTGTGAGTCACACATATATTCAGAGATGTCTCAATTGGGTTGATGTTGATGGCTGGACCATGTGAGTCACACATACATTCAGAGATGTCTCAATTGGGTTGTTGTTGATGGCTGGACCGTGTGAGTCACACATATATTCAGAGATGTCTCAATTGGGTTGATGTTGATGGCTGGACCATGTGAGTCACAAGTACATTCAGAGATGTCTCAATTGGGTTGATGTTGATGGCTGGACCATGTGAGTCACACATACATTCAGAGATGTCTCAATTGGGTTGATGTTGATGGCTGGACCATGTGAGTCACACATACATTCAGAGACGTCTCAATTGGGTTGATGTTGATGGCTGGACCATGTGAGTCACAAGTACATTCAAAGATGTCTCAATTGGGTTGATGTTGATGGCTGGACCATGTGAGTCACACATACATTCAGAGATGTCTCAATTGGGTTGATGTTGATGGCTGGACCATGTGAGTCACAAGTACATTCAGAGATGTCTCAATTGGGTTGATGTTGATGGCTGGACCATGTGAGTCACAAGTACTTTCAAAGATGTCTCAATTGGGTTGATGTTGATGGCTGGACCATGTGAGTCACAAGTACATTCAGAGATGTCTCAATTGGATGGGTGTTGATGGCTGGACCATGTGAGTCACAAGTACTTTCAAAGATGTCTCAATTGGGTTGATGTTGATGGCTGGACCATGTGAGTCACAAGTACATTCAGAGATGTTTCAATTGGATGGGTGCTGATGGGGACAATTTACTGCAGTACACAATGTAGTACACAATAGAAATGCAGGTTAAGGTATTAAGCCATCGTGCTCAGCAGCAAAAACATTGAGACAGTTGAATACAATTAATACAATGGACTTTCTTTCAATACAACGAATAAGGAAGAGATTTTTTCTTGGCAAACCTCACTCTCATTTGCAAATCCAAATACGTCACAAGTCCCTTTTTAGGAGCTTGCCTTTATTTGAATCCAAGTCTATTCATTGATGGTCCGATCTGAGACATGCGTCATTCCACATATAGCCATTAGTCTTGCCGAGGTAAATGACCCCTCTGCTCTTCTGAGTTTCTGCAAATTTCTCACCAAAAGGCACTTCTGACACCCGGAAAAAAGTTATTTTTGGCCCACCTCTGCTACGGTGAGAATAGTCAACGCACCCATCACTTTCACAAAAGCGTTGAATTGAACTACGGGATATTTTGCACATTGCGGCTACTTCTTTCTGTGATTTTCCTTTCCTCCGCAACAAACAAATATATGCACAATTTATACCATGTTGACAAATGCCTCTGTTTACTTTCTGTATCAACCATCCACCTTTTTTGCTTCACTTCAATGTGTTTTCTCTGCTCCACCAAAGATTGCAGTTTATCTCTGTCCACTCAACTCCATATTAAAACAAAGCGAACTTTCAGACAATCCCGGCCAAAATGCTTAGGTTACGTGACAATAAACATATCCTCCGCCATCCCCCTGTCTCCTGCTCTCCTGCTCAATGTTAACCCATTAGAGATTAGACCATGCAATGAGAGCCAACATTGACCGGCGGCCGTGGGCCGTTGGCTGGGGGGGGGGGGGGGGCTGACAAGATTCTGATCTTAAATGTACTTATACATGTATTTGTACTTACTCAACTGCAACTCAAGGTTGTTGTGCTTTTACTCAAACTTGTATACTTTAACTTCTCCACTACACTATTTCCATTGCTGTTTTATTTTTTGGTGCAGATGAACGAGGACAGAGACTCAAACTTTTAAACCGAATGCTCACTGAAGACATCTCCCGTGACACTCCAATACATTTTGAATTTGCATCCTTCGCTGAAGAGGCTACTGCCCTTGACGTCATCAATAATGTTGTGTACTATGCCGACTCTCTAGGTATGAATGAGCAAGAGCTCCCAAACCTCTACAGTCTTCTGAACTATGGTAATATTAGTGTTGTGTCTGAGCCTTACCCTCGCGTTGCCACAGTCTTGGATCAAATGCGCTCTGTTTATAGAACCCTCAAGAAGGCTTCTGGTAAAAAGAAAAGGGCCCTGACGCGACTCCATGTCCACACTCTAGCCTTCCAGGCTATTCTGACGACCACAAACTCGCATTGGAAGAACACCATGTCTGCCGCTGCCAAAGCTTCACTTACAGCACACAGGTATGTCTGTGGAAGCACCAGTGTTGACATTGCCAAATCCAGATTGATCATGGATGAATCATTCGCCCTCTCACGTGAAAAAGACAGCGAACGTATCTCCTTTGAAAATAACCGTCCCGTCTCATGTTGGAATGAAGATGATTATGAAATATGTATTGCGCCTGTCTTAGTCTGTACCAAGGTTTTTAAGACAGCTGGTGGTGGTGACAATATATCTGCTGCTGCATTGGCTGTTCAAATTTAAATACAACATCTGGCTTAAAGAAACTCCTGGAATCAAATTTGAAAAAGCCCTTTCCTAAAACAGTAAACTCTTTGTATAAAGTACAGGAGTTCAAAATGCAGAGTACATACAGTACACTGAATACAGCATTAACAGTGACAAGGGTGTATACAATCATTTATAAAACTTGTGTTTACTATCTACAGAATCCAAAATGAAAGGTGACAACAATACCTCAAAAAGGCATCGGAAACTATACAAAACCCAAGTTTTTAATTGGCTTTTAAGTACATTTCAGTACTGTGATTTATTTTTGGAACCTTTTTTTTTTCCTTTGTAAGGATTATATAAATGTGCCCATATGAAACTCAACAGATAAAATTGATGGGTGAATCGGTTCATTTTAGAACAACTTTCAAGTAATAGGTTACCTTTTTTTTTCTTGTTGCATACTTGTTTGAAGAATCTTAGGATTTGTCTGAATTTTTGCAAAGTACAATCCACAAAGCTTTTGGGCTTGTTGTTAACAGGCTTTTGCAGTGATTGATTTGTTGTATTTTTTAACATAAGGGTTAACTAAAAAGCTTACCCTATGAACCTTGGACAGAAAGAATGAAACAGAATTGGGTGAATTGGTTCGATTCATTTATCGTTTTTTAAAATGTTCTATTGCATACTTGTAACTTTAATCTCACGATTTGTCAAGATTTTTGGCAAAGCCCAGTCCACAATAGTACTCGAACTTTGTTAATACAAAGTCACTTAAAGGACAAATAATGTGCTTTGTACCAATTTAGTATTAGAAGACCCAGGTATTTCCAAAACAATTACCCTAAAATTTATTTCAAATCAGCATAATGAGAGGCATAATAGTGCAAAATTTGCTAAATGCACCACCTGCTTTAAATACCCAACAAGTCCTTTGTCTATGTTGATTCTTTTGCAGATACTTATAAAATCCTGTTCTTTGATGGACTCCTGTAGCCCTGTAGATACTGTTCCAAGAAGTTCCTTTAAGTTTACATCTCCATGGATTATCTAATATCCTTATTTCAAAATTGCTTTGTTTCAGACCTTTTGTCATCAGTAACCCTCTTCACTCTTTTGTTTTAGTTACTTTATGTTGGTGGTGGTCTTTTTAAAAAGGCTCATCTTTTGTTGCATATACCTCGCCTTTCCGTTTTGATCTGTTTGTTCCAAGAAGTAAACAAAAATTTGCGATGAAGGTAATTGGTTTAGTTACAAGGTATAATGGACTTTGGTCACCTTGATATTATTGATATGTAAATTTGGATATTTTTGTAATGATATTTTATTGATATTTGATAAGTTTTTAAAAAGTGTTATTTATACTTCTTTATTGTAATCATGTATGTTGGTCAGCATTAATGAAAATGAAGGCTAATAAAAAAGAGTCGACACACCAGCATTTCCAGTACTTGTTATTTTCTGATATAGATATGATACATTTTTCTGTTAGTACATACGGGAATAATAATTTTACTATTCTTTTTTTCATCCTATTCTGTTATTTTGTCTTTAACCTAACATGTAATAATTTGTCATAGCATTTTCAAATTCACTTCCAGTAATGTATATGAGGAAACTATTTTAAAAACAAATCTCTTTCATGCATATATTTTTCATCTCTTTTAAATTTTTTTGTATATGCTTTACTACTTTAATGAAATTCACTTACTTTCTATCTACAGAACACTTAATGTGGGTGAGTGACCAAATTTTATCAACATACTTTTTTTTCATGCAGTCTTTCATTCCCTTCCATACATGTTAGTATAATTATTGTGTTTGTACAAGTGATAAGGGTTACATTTCATTTATCATTTTATTGATAATCATTGACCAAAATTTGTGAAACCCAACAAAAAAATCATACACTATTCTCAAATGAATGTGGTGTGACATTCTATGAAATAAATACTTACATTATAGGGCCTAATATTTGATAAAGGTAATATTTGATCTCATGTATTTGATGAGTCAGTAAACCCAGTTTGGAGTTTGGGCAGGAAGTGCCTGGTTTTAGTATTGGGTGTCATAAATGACCTTTTTCAAGGACCAGATTTTTTTCCAAGATAAGATCACATGATTTAAATAACATTTTGATATTGCTTCAGTACTTATACTATTCCATCATACAATGTTCTAGTACTGAGGTCAATCCTTAAAACTATGTACATGTACAATACTTCTACTATTCAGTAATATTGTGTTTTTATGCTGAGGTCAATCCTTGCTTTCTGATGTTGACTAACTATACAGACTCATTGACTAGCTTGTGTAAGCGTAGGCAGATAGGGCCTCTTTGATTAAATGGGGCAGAGGGAATGATTTGCCCAAAATTTTACATTAAAAAGGCTTTCTATTAAAAAGGCTTTTTACTATTTTTTTCTTCTTCTTGCTTTGCCTGAATTTTGAGGGGCATCTGCGCCTATGTGATGTGTACACTAGATGTGTACACTAGATGTGTACATGTACATGTGTATGTGCATTCACTACATTATGTTATATTGCAGGCTAACACAGAACATGAATATCATTCAAAACCACAGTGGATGAAACTGAATAGTCAAACCACTTGAACTCACATTCTTGACATGTCTACCATTATTGAAAAGAGTTTCCACTTTGGGAAAAGTTATTTGATGTAAGGTGAACAGAATAAACAAAATCCAATACAATGTGGTAAATACTTGTTATTAATTAACACATTAACTGTTGGACTCTGATTATGATGGTATGCCTGATCCCATGTACAGTATTAGCAGTTAACTGGTACAGTCCTCATCAGCCCAACAAAATTGAACAAAACATGCTGTTTGATTTTAAAGGTTCGGTTGGTTAGTGTTTTTAATGAAAAACAAAAAAACAAGATGGCACAAGATTTGCCATATCCGAACTAACAGCTTCTCAAATTCAAACTCAACCCTACATTTAATCTGATCCATAGTTTTCCAAAATCTTGCTGATGGTGACATTGTCTTCCTAATGAGTGCTCAAAGTGTTGAGAGAGAAAAAAACAAACATATGCTCGTTTTCCCTTGCAGTAGCAGACACCGTGTAAAGAAACAATCATTTGATAATTTCCTTTAAAAATGATTTACAGTACAACAATTTCTCAGTTGGATTGATTCCTGTAATAATTTTGAATTAAGTAAACCTGATACATGTACTTATTTAAGTTTTCAGTGATGCAGCATACTTTTAACAAATACGATATATACAGACTTTTAACAATTGTTCAGTGATTTAAAGGTTTAAAATGGCCCTCAGTGCCAAGCATTAGTCGACTCATATTCGAAATGCAAGCTTTGAAAAGCGTAATTTTTTGCGAATCCCCTGTTGGAGTATACAGACAGAAATTCTAGTGGGCTCAAGGGGGCGAAGCCACCGGACGATCTACGGTTTTAAGTGTTTTCAGGGCAGAGGAGGACCATCAAGTTGCTGAAAATAGACGTTTGATTTTGAAATCCCATACTGTTGGAGTTTATAGGGGCAACAATTCTTATGGGGGTTCAGGGGCAAATTCCCCGGACGCTCTTAAGTTTTTTAGTTTTTCAGGACTTAAAAAAGGCTGTAAAGTTGCCGAAAATGAACTTTTTTTTTTACTTTGGACATGTAGACTAATGAATTCTAAGAGGCGGAAATCCTGCAAGGGCGGTCGAGGGGCAAACGCTATACGGCTTTTAGTGTTTTCAGAGCGTAGATTTTCGCACAGTGCTAAGAATATTAAATTTGGTAATTCAAAGTTCGACTTCTCACACTACAAGGATTAAACTAAAATTTTCACTCGGCAAATCCAGTCGGCAAATCTCTAGGTTTCCCGAATAAATTTGTGTTCAGCCCCAGCTCTTACTCAGGTAAGTTTGGTATTTAATTTGCCGACTGTGGCTCTAAATGCCGACTTAGGAAAATTATTAGGCGGGTGTCACACCCCCCCCCCCCTGTTGCTATGCTGCTGTACACATTTGACTAATGTTACTGCAACAATAACATTGTTTCCATAACCAAGGCTGCATAATTATCACCTTGTATTTACACAATTTATAAAATGTAAAAATTGTGAACGATCAAAATGTATGTAATAAACAATTATAAACCAGTATTTTACGCTCAAGAATTGTAGCTCTTTTAAACCCCGTCATCCTTACCCTTTCTTAGATAACAATTTACAGCACACTTTTGGTTTTAGTCAAACACCATTATAATAAGTATACAGTCCATATTGGTGCAGTCACCTAATACTAGTCTTCTTTATAACAAGTAACACTAAAACAGTACATGAAATAATTGTTGTTAGGTTAGCTACTTAATTGACTTTCCATGTCAAAAATTGCATTTTAGTTTACATGTTGGGGTACAAAAGCTAGGTGTTGGTTAACTTACTAAAACTATATGAAACAATCATTTCTGGGGGTCATGAAATCAAATCATGTGTTGCACATTCTGGGTCCACTTTCATAAAGCTGTTAAGCAAAAAAATTAATTGCTTAAAAACCTTGCTTAACAGAAACAGTTTACCAGCCAAAATACTAAGTAATTTATAGTTGTTTGTGACTGGTTTCCAGCTGTTTGCTTAGCAGAAAATGCTAAGCAACATTTTGTGCTGAAAGCTTATTTGTTTTACAGTTTATCAAAGTTACACAATTACTAGTAAAAACCTTATTGTTACCACGTTTTGTTCAAAATAATTTTTTCTTTCTCCTTTTAGCAAAATCTTTACTTTGCTGGAATTTATTTTTATAAGGTTGGCCAAATCACATGAACACTAAACCCAGAATTTTGTGAGCCAATTTTTGCTTTCTTTCCCTATTTCATTTCGGAGTGATGTCCCTGTTTTTATAAACAGTTATTTCTACCTTGAGTGTACTTTGACAAATAGAGTGGCAGAGAGTGGGCCAGTGACTGGAACCAACTCTGTCTGATATGCCTCTCGAAAATGAGTTATCTCTTCTAAAATCAAAGATGAACCATCTCTTTTTTTTTCTCAAGTGGGAGGTTTTTCATATTTTCTTTTGATCTACTGAACTGGCTGCTTGCAGATGGGACAGTAGTTATGTACCTTTAGAGCAGTATCTACACATTGTCGACAGAAGCTGTGTTTGCAACGCAGCTTTTTTTCTTTATTAATCCTACCAAGACAGATGGCACATTTGTGGTCAGGATCTATTGGTAAGTCATCCATGAATGAGGTCTTTAGACCACTGTTGTCTTTCTTCCCTGAAGTTTCATAAGAGCCCCACCTGTTCAGTGATCGGGTCTTACTGAAGCCCTTTTTGGAAGCCCCTTTTTGTACCCCACTTGGGCCCCTTGCTCTCAATCGAGGGACAATAAAGTCACCACCGCCTGCGAAGCTGTTGCTAGAACCTGCAAGTAATTCAGAACAGATTGCATCACATAAGCAACTAATTTAGAACAGATTGCACCTTTTAAACATTGATAATGAACAGTCTGATTCCAATTACCAATTGTCACCATGTCTATTATATACTGCCATCTAGCTACTTGATCCACTTATTCAATTTGTGTGATTTATAATCTTGGACTTTGAAACAATAATTTGTTTTTGTTTCAAATTGTGTCAAACAACAAAACTTGCCCTACAAAATTGTTTGATTCTGTTGCCTTCATAAGGAAAAATCAACTTGAAAACATGGCACAGGTTTGAGCAGATCAGTTGAATTAGTTAAATTGAGGACTTTTTCATTTGAAAGCCTACTTGGTTGGCCATGTTACAAATGAAAGCCTACAGTTGGCCATCTGCATGTTCATGTTACAAATCTTTCTGAAAAAAATATTTTTCCTCTGAAGTCATCTTTGAGAATAATGCACTCAACTTTGACCCTATTTGACAAGACAAATTTAAGATATTATGGCCTGAAAAAAGGATAACTTTAGTTGATGTACTCAATCGAAGAACTAAGGTGTTACTTTCCCTTTCACCTACCTGGAAAAACAGATTCTTGCCGAACATTTTGAAAGCTTTCTTCAAATCCTCCAGATAAAATTGGGTCATTAAAAACCCTCTTGACTTCCCTGATCAGAGTCTTGTTTCTATCCACTAGAACCAAAGTACTTAGCTGCATCCATCCTTTGTCGTACAATTGAGTGATTTCATGTACTGCTTCAAAAAAAGCTCTGGCCCATAATTCATTGGACACCGACATTTTTTCTGAAAGTTTATCAAATGAGGAGAAAAAGAAAGGGTCAGTGTGACAAAATGTGGACCAATTTATACACTGTGAATTCGAAGCATCTCTTAGATGTAATTACAACACAAACTATTTTATAGAAATAAGAATAGGTCAAACTGCACTTTTCAAATGAAATGCAGCAATATATTCAAATAGTAAAGTAAACAGATTATGTCAGTTTTAGGTATGTTTAGGCCTATTTGGCAAAATGTTTTTTTTTATTTTTAAATACACAAATCAGACATGCTTGCTCCATGAAATTTATTCAAATTTAGTACCAATTTCTAAACCTTCCAATTACACTGAAGGAACCTAGAACTATTTAGTTTACAGTGATGTTTTATGTTTTCATTTTAATTTATTTACATTATTATTGTGATTATTTCTTGATATCACAGCATGCAAAAGAAAGATCACATTTTTCTTTGTGCTAGTAACTCCTTGATATCTATAGGCTACGGGATGTACATGTAGCCTATAGATCTCAAGGGTCTTGCGCAGGATCCTTGCTGTTCCCCACCTTCTGTATCAGATCTACCATCACAGTCGTGCCTTTTTCATGCTTCTTTTTTGATGCAAGATGCTTCTCCAGTGCCTTCGGAATGGTGCCAAATGCTCCAACCACCACAGGGACTACTTTCGTTTTCACCTGCCAAATTTTACTAAAATCCATGGCAAATACCTGGTACTTCTGAATCTTTTCCATCTCCTTTGAAGCAACCCTTATATTACCCAGCACATCTATTATAAGATGACGCATCTTCATTTTATCCAAGACAACAACATCCGGACGTCTATGTTCTATAACATGATCAGTCTGAATGCCAGTGAACCACCTTAGCCAATGTCACGTCTTCCTTTGTACTCCGTCTGGGCCATCAAACACCGGTACATTCGCTGACAATATGAAATACAGTCTCTTCTGCCTTGTTATACATTCTACACATAGGAGAGACGTTGGCTTTCTCCATCCTCGCCTTCATTACATTTGACCTTAGAGACTGGTCTCTCGCTGCATTTGGCCGCAAGTTTTGTTTTTCGTCAAATCGCATCACTGAACAGGCAGGGACAAGATCAGACTTGTATTAGTTGTGGTCACAAAGTAAATATCATATAGGCCACTTTACTTCCTTAGGACAAATATTATTAGGCGAAAAATACTGAAACCAACAGAACAATCAGCTTTAAGTAAGAAGGATAAACTTTCAAGATGTGGGGCCAGGATGAGGTGTGTGCAATAAAAAGTGAAATGGATGTTTGCCATGTTTGCAGTACTACTTAGTTGAAATGGATGAATCAAAATAAATGTTGGATCTTACTTTTTTTCCCATGTAAAAAAAGGAATCAAGCTGGTATGAGTAGGACAGAAGCTGAGTAGAGATACTATTATTTTGTTTTTTATCCTCAGTTTCAACAGCCCCCTTGAAATTTACATGGGAGGGGTCGCATGTAAATTTAAAAAAAAATTGTTTCATAAAGTGTTACATTTTTTTAATGAGGTCTTGGTCTTGGACTGTAAGGTCTTGGTCTCGGTCTCGGAACGTTAGATCTCCCCCTCTGTCTCGGTCTCGGTCTTGGTCTCAGTCTCGGAAGTTGAGGTCTTGGTCTTGATCTCAGACTGTAAGGTCTTGGTTTCGGTCAGTAAGGTCTTGGTCTCGGTCTCGGAAGTTGAGGTCTCGGTCTCGATCTCAGACTGTAAGGTCTCGGTCTCGGTCTCGGACAGTAAGGTCTTGGTGTCGGAAGTTGAGGTCTTGGTCTTGGTCTCAGTCTCGGACAGTAAGGTCTTGGTCTTGGTCTCAGTCTCGGACAGTAAGGTCTTGGTCTCGGAAGTTGAGGTCTTGGTCTCACTCTCGGACAGTAAGGTCTTGGTCTCGGTCTCGGTCTCGGAAGTTGAGGTATTGGTCTCGGTCCCGATCTCAGACTGTAAGGTCTCCCCCTAGGTCTCGGACAGTTAGGTCTTGGTCTCGGTCTCGGTCTCAGACTGTAAGGTCTCCCCCTAGGTCTCAGACAGTTAGGTCTTGGTCTCGGTCTCGGTCTCGGAAGATGAGGTCTTAGTCTCGGACCTTGTGGTCTTGACTCCAACACTGTTCTCCAGACCAAATTGCATCCCGATGTCACTGCTGAACATCCTGATGATCTGCATCAAATAGTCAATCTCCAACTCATTCTTTGCAAACAAGAAAGAGCAGATAGTTGATCTTACATCTATCTTTCTTCATCACATAACCAGTACTCATCTTCCTCAGAATCATCAACAGGGGCATCAATGCCAGAACAAACAGCAGTGGAGACAAAAAGTCACCCTGGAAAATACCTCTTCTTTATGCAAACCTTGCCCAGGCTATCGTTGTTGGCAGTCAGATTTGTTCGCCACATCTTCATACTCTCACTCAGAAGACATTTAACTGCATCAGCCATTCCAACCATATCCAGACATTTCAATTATCCATGTGTGTGGTGTTATACGCCTTCTTGTAATCAATCCAAGCCATTTCAAAGTTAGTTTTTCTGCTCCTGCAGAAAGACTTACTTGGCAATAATAAATTTTGTTTTTCAGAAGAGAAGAAACTGCACCGGAAAAAGGCAACAATTAGCATATCCGTTGAACGGCTGCTTGAACTATTTTGTATTTTGTTACAAAACACTCTTCTCTCATCTCAAATAGACTACTGAACAACTAAGCAAAAAAGTCCAAGGGTTATTTTGTTTTCTTGCACTGTACACTGAAAACTCATTTTTCCACAAGTAATCAGCGTTAAAGCGATGACAGTTAAAAGGATACTGAAAGAAAACATTCAACAGTTTTTATCATTATAAAGTAAACATCTGGTGAATATTATTTGCAATTTACAAATAAATTTTTTTTATCAAAAGCCAAATTTCGTGAAGTTTACCATGGAAGTATCGCTTCTTAGTGACGGATGACAAAAGTACGGACAGTGCTACAACCCAATTTGTTAACTTCAAAATGCAGAGATTATCTTCTCTTATAAATGGGAAACTGCAAATTGGTAGATGGAGCTCTGCTTCTTTTCAGAGTAACCAGAATTTCTTTAGTGATATTTCCATGGTGCGATATCACAAACCCCGCTAAATTGTCAGCTTGTAAAGTTACTTACCTACTCCTATAGCTGGCATGGATACATGAGAGGCTTGCAAAGAATGGGTACATGTCTTTAGCAAATCCATGAATGTCTTTTTCAGTTCTGATCCATGTGACATTTCTCCTTGTGACTGTCTCAGAACAACATGGAGGACATGACTACATTTCAAATTTCCGCCAATCGTCCACACATTTTTACCATAGTCAACAGGTCCATTCTTCATGGTCCAACGCCGACAGGCTCTGACAAGTTCTTCTCCAGCAGCTTCGCGAATGGCTCTCCCAACTCCGTTTTTGAGATGTAGATGACGATCAGCTGAAGTTACAATGACGTCTGTGAACTCATCGGTTATGTCACCGCGACGAATGATTACTTTCATCCCTGTTCTAAATGTTACAGTGAAATCTTCATCTGATTGGCTTGATGTGTCATTTAGAACAGGCATACCACCCATTGAGATTCCCAAAGGAGGAGCACCACCCAGTGGGGATGAGAGGTCTACAGGAGAAGCACCACCCAGTGAGCGGTCTACAGGAGGCCATCTAACTAGAGAAGAGTCCCAAGGGGATGAAACAGCTGCTGAAGTTTCCACTGGGGAAATATGACCAGTTTCCATGGGGGAAGTTCTGCCCCATGAACTTTCCTCAGAAAGAACGCAACTTGGTGAAGTTTCCATGCCCGGCATATCACTCATGGCTGATCCATAAGCCATGAACAATGCCACTGCACTATCAACCTCATCCAAACTCATTTCAACCATTTTTGAGGACTCATCATTTTGACATGACAATGAAGCTTGTTCTTTGTCATCATCCTGAGCTGCTCCTTGAAGATGACTATGTTGCATTTGAGGAGAAAAAGTTTCTTGAGTCATGTGTACATAAGTGACTTTTGGCTTAGCAGTTTCTACTTCCTCTTCAGAAACTAAATCTGAACTCTTTTTCTGTCCATCAGGTAAATTTTCATTATTGGAATACCTTTTCAGTCCAACAGGATGCACACTTTGGTTGGACATGTTAGATGCCTGGTTTTCTTCTTTTGCTTGATTTGGGGGATAAAGGATCTCATTATTTGTTTCTGAGCACAATGGTGGAAACCTTTCCTCTTTCCAGGTTGGTGGACCATTAGGAGAAAGATAAGTCTCTCCATCAATTGAATTCTGAGCCAAACTGAACTGAACATCATCCAGAGCTGTGGAACCCTCATGTGTTACTATTGGATGAACCAATGGTTTTCTTGATGGTGCATCAAGTGGCTTTTTGAATTGTACACCTTGGGGAGATGTTCCACCTGCAATGTCTTCATCCAGAGAAGCCAACCTCTCCCGATGCCCAACCATAGCCATATTCCCCAATTCCTCATGCGAACTTTGTGTCCCATCACCATTTGTTTGATTGTACACAGTTTGCCCGATATCATCTTGGCTGTCAGTATGCAATTCTCTCCCAAGGATGCCTGCTCGTAGTTTTTCAACTTCGTAATGAACACCATGTTCTGTTCCATAGAACTCCAATGTGCCTATACCTCTCAAGCTAACAAGAACATCTGTTGATTTCAATGTCTGTTTAACTGCCTCATCAACTTTTTGCTTGGGTGCTTCTTTAAATTGTATCAGGTGTACGATTTCTGTAACAAGACCCATCTTCTGAGTATCGTTCACCAAATTTTCAAGAAACTTCATCGATTCATTGATGCTTTGTTGATCTGTGTTTTGCCCCCTGCATTTAAACTCTACCTTTCCATCAGGCTTGGCTTCAAAGTAGACTTGAAATCTATCCCCAGCTTCAGTGATCTCTTTGTGCCGAACAACATGTAGGTAATTGAGAATCTTTAGGTCAAACTTGGCAATGTTTCTTGGAAAATTTTCAGTGTTGGCAAGATGTTCATTCTTTTTTCGGCTCAGTTTAGAATTATCTTTCATCGGACTACCAGGACTAGTTGAAGTTCCATTCAGAACAATTTGGGCAGGGATTATTTGGAGTGATTTTTTGTCAGCAATAAGCTCTTCTGTGTGATGTTCACGTTTTTCAACTGATGTTATCCAATTTGCATTGTTATATCTTTGCCCAACATCACCGAATTCGTGAGGCCGAGTTTTTGTGTTAGTGTCATGTTTTCCAAGATAATCAACTGCCTGCTCAATGGCCACAGGAGGCCCCTTCAGACAAAATTTTGTGCTTTTCTCATCAACTTGTAGTGATGCTTTGGTTATCTCTGCAGTAGACTGAAGAACATCAGCTGCATATGGACCATGGATGATAAGTTTGAGATCCTGAAATGGCAACTGTTAATTAAACAAAAACGTCTTCAAATGTAAATAAATCTTTAAAAAAGAAAACACTTTTGTCTCATTTAAGGGAAACTACATCATTGGGTTTTGGGAAGAGTAATTGATTCCCATCCCCTAATTTTCAACACATCAATTCATAACCAACATATAGAAATTCATCAAATATTGTTAAATCTAGGGTTAGGGTTAGGGTTAGGGTTAGGGTTAGGGTTAGGGTTAGGGTAAATATAAAGACCTTGTGCATGTTTTTGCAGAAATCCTAGTAAGCAATGGGTGTGTGTCTTTGTATGCCATTTCATTTCTCTTGGGCATCAGTACTGTTATGAATTCTATATCAATGAACTATCAGAATACAACAATATAGTCTTCTTATCTCTCTCTCTTTTCGATTAATGCCTGTCCTGTTCTTTGTCTTAAGTTAAATATATAAAAAGTAGCATTTGGACACCATCAGATCTCCAAGTTTTAAGGTATACAACTGTAATATTTACTATGTTGGTACAAAAAGATTAATTTAGATGATTATGAAAAAGAGTTTTTTACTTTAATGTGCATTCATAAAAACCCTGACAGTTTGGACAATGGCAGTCCTATTGGTTGAAAGGTGGTCACATGACTCTTTAAGACCGGCTTAAAGGGATGATGAAGAGAGGACATAGCTGGAGTTGTGAACATGCGTTCTGCACTTATACCATAGCCATTATACGTTATGCAATCAATACATAACGGTACTCAATACTAAGTACGTTTGCGTAAGCGCAACCATTGAGCGTTGCATGCAATTTGACCCTTCGTTAAGTGGAGCCCAAGGACGTGACAGGAATTGAAAAATAAATTTAAAAAACATAAAAGTTTCACAGATTTTCCTACATTATTAAAGTTTTTAACAAGGGATTAAGGGAATGAAAAAGTAGTGACTCGGTCTTCAACGGCCATTTAAAACCTTGCAGGGTTAGGACCTTGCCTTTGGAAATTTGACTCTGTTCTTTATCACCTTGGTCACCACTCTTTCTTTCCTTTCCTGAATTATTGCATGGTTTATTTCAGACCTCACTTTCTGTTTGGGTCAAAGGTCACATAAAATAAAATGCCTTTTGTCTTTAAACACATTGGGTCAAAGGAGGTTGTGCATCATCTACTGTTATGCATGAATGTTATTATTATTGTTATTAGTATTATTATTAGTAGTAGTATTATTTATTCAGCAATTTCACATAAAAATACAAGAATATATACAAAAGGATAAACCATATAAAAACATTAATCTTAAAAGGGGGAAACAAACCTCTAGAATGAGGTAATGTTATACATGTACATTACAACAACAACAGGGACTCTAACCATTCTCTCCTTGAAGTTTTTACATGGTCTTTAAATGGTTCATACCTGAGTAAGTTTTGTAAGTCTACTTTCTTTTGGAGCGTAATGATCAGAAATGTGTTGTTCCTGTTCTGCAGATGAGAGTAGTTCCACCTTTAACTTCTTACTGAAGAAGATATGCTGCTTCTTAAGCACAGAGGCAACAGCTTAGAAAGAAAAAGTTCAATATCTGTAATTAAAAGTAACTAAAATCACCTCCCCTAAAATTCAAAAACAAACCATAACATTTTCCATACAGAAATGTTTTAACTTAGACTTGTTGTAGATAATAAAACAATCTAAATTTTATACCTTGTTTCTTCCTGAAGAATTGTCATGTCTTTCTTATCAATTATGTGCATCTGTTTAATGAAATGGTTAAAAAAACTTATGTATGTCAAGAGAAAGATGTCTGGCTAGATGGCCATCGCAGATTTGAATTTTGAAAAATATAGGTAGAATAACCAGCAATGTCAGCCATTCTCAGAATTTTGAAAATTGCTTGTCATTCTACCTATTGTTTTTCAAAATTCAAATTTGCAATGGCCCTATAGCCAAATATCTTTCTCGTGACATACTCTGACATACTCTGACAGTGTACCAAGATCCATGCTTGTGTCATCAAAGGCACAATTCCCCAAAATATTTCCCACGACTATCAAAGTGGCCCACAACTCATCCACAACAGAAAGTCACCCACAACAGAGTTACCCCTTAGCAAGTTTGAATCCATACAAATCCCTCCAGCCCCTGGCCGGGGACTCAGAGAGGGTTATGATCATTGGAACTATATCCCTCAGAGATACTTACTCTCTTTTTCAGCGAATGTTATCACAGCAAATGTACCAATCGGACTGCACTGTTCTGTTATCACAATCTGTTCTACGTCACCACCACCATTTCCTCGCTTTCCAAAATGAATCTCAAGTTTATCCTTTAGCTTCTTCTTCTTAAAATCTGGAAGATTGGTGATGAAAATACTTCGACTGGTTTCCATGATGTAACAGGAATGTTCGATCCTTTAAGGGGAAAATTAATAATTAATATCAGTACATTACTAGTAATTAAAAGAGAAGGAAGGACTCTCCATCATATTATTCAGTCTTAAGAAATTTCACAAGTTCTTACATGGTCGCAAGTTCACCATTGTGACAGATCACAAGCCTCTGATCTCCATGTTTGGTGACCAAAAGCCATCCAGTCCCATGTCATCTGCACGTGTCACTCGCTGGCACCAAATACTGTCGGCTTACCAATACGACATCATCCACAAAGAAGGCAAAAGCACTGCAATGCTGACGCCTTATCACGCCTGCCAGTCACGGAAGAGAAAGACGACTTGTGGGTGCATGATGACATAGCCAAGGAACCAAAAAAATTTCAAGCCAATCTACTAACAGAGGTAGACTCACGACCAGTTGACGCACAAGAAGTCAAGTGTCTAACAGACAAGGATACCGTACTAGCCGCGGTGAGAGCCTACATAATACGCCGATGGCCAAGCCAGAAGAACCTGGGAGACGAGTTCATACCCTATTCACAGAAGAGGGAGGAATTAAGCACAGAAGATGGTGTGGTCATGTGGGGACACCGTGTAGTCATCCCACAGAATCAAGTTCTGAGAAGTCGCCTCATTGATGAACTTCATGCCACACATCCAGGCATTGTAAAAATGAAAGCCCTAGCCAGATCATACCAGCCATTGATAAAATGTTGGAGAAGAAATTTCAGAGCTGTACAGCCTGCCAAGAGCATCAGAATAAGCCGCAGCAAACGCCCATTCATCCATGGGAGTTTCCAGATCAGCCCTGGTTAAGACTGCGTATAGATTATGCCTCAATCGAAGGACAAGATGTACTCATCGTAACAGATGCCCACAGCAAGTGGATTGAAGCTGTGAGATTGAACAATGCTACCACAACATCAACTGTCAGAGCCCTTCGCAGGATTTTTGCAACTCACGGAATTCCTGAAACCATTGTGAGTGACAATGGCACTCAGTTTGTCTCGGAAGAGTTTTACCAATTCTTGACAAATAATGGAGTCCAGCATCTCCAAACAGCTCCGAAACATCCATCTAGCAATGGATTGGCAGAACGAGCAGTCCAGACCGTGAAGAGAGGTGTGAAAAAGATGAAGGAGGGAGATTTAGATAGTAGGATTCAGAAGTTTCTCCTTCTTTATAGAGTTACACCCCAGGCAACCACAGGGAAGAGTCCCAGTGAGCTGCTCTACCGACACCAGCTACGCACCAAACTTGATCTACTTCGCCCCAACTTGGCAAGGAAAGTCAAGATGAAACAGAGTCAGGTGGAAGACTCAGAGAAAAAACACAAAGTACGAAGACACAGTTCTGGTTAAGAACTTCGCAGCAGGACCAACTTGGTTATATGGTCAAGTGTATCAACCCATTTGTGATTCAATGTATGAAGTTACCTTGGAGGGTGGAAGGACTGTTCGTCGACACATAGATCACATCTGCAAATGTGCTCCCAGAGAACAGCACAATGAACCAGCTAAGCCCCAGTTGGACTTAACCATTGATGTTCCTGAGTTCAATCGTTTGCCTGAAGAGACCACCAAGAAGGAGGTTATTGAAGTGGAGCCAGTAAATCCAACGGAACTTGGAAAACCAGTAGAAAATTCTACACACAATGCTCCACCCTTGAGACTCTCAAACCGAGAAAGAAAGATTCCCAAGCGGTTTGATGACTACATACTTTCAAAAACATAAATTAGTAATCCCCTTAGAGTTACTATCAATTTGGTTTAAAACAGTTGTTTTGAGAAGTAATTGAGTTCTAGTAGGAATTGTTGATTGCATTGTGTCTTTTCAAGGGAAAAGTATACATGTAGTGTTTTGCCTGTTTCAATTTTTATTGTTGAAGTTTTGCCACTCAAAATTTGCCTTGAGGTGTTAGTTATTTTGCAGTTTAAAAAAAAAACATGTTGGTAGTTATTTGCTTTCATCTAAAAGGGGAGGAATGTAGTGTAGTCGCTTTAAGTAGCATGTGCGCCTTTAAGACTTGCGCAAGCGCAACCGACATGCTGTGACGTAATGTTAGTTGATTCAGTTGTTGTCACAATGGAGTTTGATCCACTTCGTTAGATCAGAGTTGGGACAATGAAAATACTAAAAGTTACTTCCAGTCTCCGTTTCCATTTTGGATAGAACACAAGAGTCAGCACTTTCCTCAAGATCATTGTGTTGTGGTGGGATGATCAAATCAGTGTAGAGTGACACCTAGAACCAGTAACTTCGGTGCTGTGCTCCTTTTTTTAAATTTTGACTTAGACGGTCATACTAGTGACCCAGGGAAGCATCGGGGTTTATGCTGTGATGAATTGGATTGGCTATGATTGTGTGATACCCTGTTCCAAAAAATTGCCCAAATAATGACACAGACTAGACACACAAAAATAGCTGGAAAATACTGACTTTTCAATATCAAAAATGAAATAACAGGCATTAACTTGTACTCATGATAATTTTCTGTCCTCCAAATTGATGGTATTTTGGGCCCAAAACCAATGCCCGCCATGCAACTGTTAGGTTCACTTTCATTCTGAATAGGTCATGTGACACTGTGCATTTGGGATCTGGATAGTTAGCAACGACTGTTTCCTTACATGTAAAAAAGTCTTGTTAACGCTGTGAGGACTGCGTGTTTGCTGATGCCCTGAGTTACATAAGTATTGTTTTGTGCAGCCATGGCAGGATACCAGCTGTGCAGTGTAGGCTGGTTGAAAGGCGAAAGGCGGGATGGAAAATCTTGCATCGACCTCCCCCACCCCCCCCCCCACCCCCCCACCAATGGCTACAGAAGGAGCATAGGTTTCAACCAGCCTGCACTACACAGCTGGTCTCCTGTGTTGACTGCGCAAAACATTGTAACTCAGCTCACATAGGCATCACAGAACATGCAATCCGCATTGTTAATATGACTTTTTACGTGTAAGGAAACAGTTGATGACGAATATATCCAGATCCCAAATGCAAAGTGTCAATTGGATCTAACGGCGGCATGGTGGGCACAGGTTTTTGCCAAAAAAACATTGATTTGGAGGAGAAAAAATTATTGTGAGTACAATTAAATGCCTGTTATTTCATTTTTGATATCTTGAGAAGCCAGTAGGCGATTTTCCAGCTACTTTAATTGTGCCTTTGTCGTCATTTGGACATTTTTGGGGGAACAGTAAACCCCTATGATTCCCTGGGGCGCTAGTACGACCGTCCAAGTCAAATTTTCTAAAAAAGGAGTACAGCACCCTAGTTACTGGGTCTAGTGCCAATCCTCTTCGTATCATTACGAACTTGACTTGCACTATTTATGGGGCTACATTAGACCTAGACCCAGTAACTGGGGTGCTGTACTCCTCTTTTTGAAATTTCAACTTGGATGGTTACAGCACTAGACGACCGTCAACATTTCAGAAAGAGGTACAGCGCCCCAGTTACTGGATCTACGGTTGATTACAGTATTTCAAACAGCTCACATGCAAACCTCAGTAAATTTCAACTAAATACGGGTGTCTATTCTATCAAGTCAAAGACATTAATTAGGCAGTTTCAGGGAATATGAATCAGACACTTTCCCCTCACAAAACTTACCAGTATCATAGCATATACTATGAAGAGTATATTTCCGCTGAAATTTTTGAAATCGGAGCTATATGTTATGGAGATACACAGTGTTTTGTTAATAATAATAATAAACATAAATTTGTATAGCGCAGACTCGGTGGTCTAGTGGTTAAGACATCTGCTCTAGTCATGCGGGAGTCGTGGGTTCGAATCCCACCCGAGTTGCCTGTGGATTTTTTCCACAGGACTCGAAAGCACTGAGTATACAGTGCTTACACATCGGTGAAAGGCAAATTGAAATTTATATTCATTCCCCCGATGCAAATATTGACATCTATCTAATTGTTTGCGGTACCTGCCGCCAATAATACTGGATTCGAACTGGCCCCTCATCACCGGGCGTGCTCGGTGGTCTAGTGGTTAAGACATCTGCTCTAGTCATGCGGGAGTCGTGGGTTCGAATCCCACCCGAGTTGCCTGTGGATTTTTTCCACAGGACTCGAAAGCACTGAGTATACAGTGCTTACACATCGGTGAAAGGCAAATTGAAATTTATATTCATTCCCCCGATGCACATATTGACATCCATTCATCCCTTTTCACTAGTTTTTTCGGTGTTAGTAAGAAGAAGGAATGGTGATGTCTGCTGTGACTTTTCATATTTTGTGTGTGCATAGAATGTGAGTTATATTGATGTTTTTCGTGATCGCTGTGTGTGTGGATATTTTTTGTCTGACATGCAACGCCAATTGACGGAACAACCTAGACCCAGTAACTGGGGCGCTATACTCCTTTTTTGAGATTTTGACATTATCTGTCGTACTAGCTAGTACGACAGATAATGTCAAAATCTCAAAAAAGGAGTACAGCGCCCCAGTTACTGGGTCTAGGAACAGCCTGAGTTGTCGTCGTAGGCGTACAAACACTGCTTCAACGAAATACAGACACTAATTTCAACTTACCACTCTGTTCAGATGTTCTGTACATAAAAGGAACGGCTCCTTCTCGAGTGGAGCTGCTGATGTTACTGCTGACAATTCCAAACTGTTAACGAATATATATGTTTATAGAAAATAGGGAAATACCACATTGCACTGTACTACGTACTAGTACTAGTGTAGTACTGTACTACCGCCATGATCGGAGACGCCTATTCTACTCAATGTGTCACACTCAACGCGACGTTCGTATTGCATGGAGAGTATTGCGAAACAACGGGGATTTCCCTGGCATGTTGGTTATGGAAAGCCAAAGTGGAATTAACCAGCTTTTATATAGCGCTTTATCTACGGGCGTTTCAAAGCGCTTATATTATTATTTTCCAGACAGGTTTTGAAGTAATAATGGTTAAGTGTCTTGCTGAAGTGTCTTGCTTATGACCGGGACTTGGAACCCTGAGCTTGAGGCCAGTGCGCTTGACCGCTCGGCCACGACACGCCATAAATTATGCAAGACTATTATTATTATTAGGGTTTTTCTCTTGCAAGAATAAAAACAAAATCGTGAAAGACCATTCTTTTCATTCAAGTCTAAAACTATCATGCAAGACTTTTTCTTCTTTTTTCGTGCAAAACTATAAAAAAAACATGATTTAAAAGTGGTTGGTTCATGTAGGGAATCGATGGTTTGCGCACATATCAGGCAGTTGCTTCAAATGAGTGTACTAAAGCACTATAAACATTGTGGAATATCAAAATTAAAACCCATACAATAAAATTATACTGCATTCATTACAACAATTTCATACCGATACATTGGTGTTGTGATAGAGCACCGCAAAAACTCATATTTTATCTTTAGTATTCATGTGGTTTTTTTTTAGGGTTTTTCTCTTAGTGTTTTTATTATTCATCATGAAATAACATGATGGCCTTGTCCCGTGTGTTAAAAAAACAAAGACACCATTCTATAAGTACAAAAATACAAGCAAAAGGCTAGTTGTATGCCATCATTTTTGACTCAACTCCCCATAAATTGCTATTGAAATAGATGCGCTCCATACGTTGTTTATGATTACACGGCGTCTAATAGTCAGGGCTGTTAGGGATATTTTGGTTCAGATTTTTCCAAAAGCACCAAATTTGGCCCAGATGTTGCCCATACCATACTATTTCGATTTTTGACGGGCGCCAAGGCGGGCGACCCATGGGGCGGCCATATTGGCAAAATCCAATATGGCCGCCATCTGGGTCAGAGGTCAATCACGATTAAAAAAGTAAAAGGGCTAAAATAATAAATTATACAACTTTTTAGGGGTTTTCAGGGACGAGGAATCTGATTCTGATGGTATTTCCAAGATTTGAGGTCAACTTTACCTTTAAAAGTCACCGTAAAGGTAATTTCGGAGTCAAAACTAGTGTTTCTTGTGCGTCATCCCAGAAACCAACCCCATAAATAAAGTGTTGTCCTATTATAAGTTAGTATGTATATGTCACATCATTTGACATTTACTCCAGGAGGTCATAAAACAAATCTGTAAAGAATAAGTTCAGGAACAACTCTGGTTTGAACCAGAGTTGTGAAATGGAAATGGCATTTGCAGTGAAAATATTCTATATGCCACTGTATATATTCAAATGATCAAAATACCTTACAATGATCTGTTTAGCAACAAAATACAAATACTTTCTGGCTGTCACCTCCATTATCAAGGCACCTGCCTTTGCATTTGCATTTTAAGATGCACGGTTGGATGTGCACCTTCCAGTGCATGCTTTGAGGCAGCCACAGTGCAAGAGAATGGCACATGCAGCTGAAGCGTTGCTGAGAGTGGTCCATACAGGTTGCCATGTATCGTGCCATCTTTGTGCCAGCCCCACTCACTGATGTCAGGACTTTTCTTGTCAGACCGAGGTGGACTGACTGCAGCTGAAACTCGCCTGTAATAGTGCTTTACATGCTGGAACAGTGTGGCTTGGGTAGGTGGGATGCTTTCCAGTGATCTGCTTCCACTGGTGAGGAGGCGATGTTTGGCAGTGTTGACAGCTTCACCACAACCCATCTTATACATGAGTATGACATAACATCGATGACCTGCTTATGGACATACTCGAGACTGAAGAGATCATGCGTGAGATCCACAAGTGTGTCGGTGAGGTCCAGTATCCCTGTCCAGGGTGCACATGGTGTTTTCTAGCAACATCCCAGAAAAATGCAAATGTGTCACACCCTATTAGGCTGTGTCCTTCCCCATGATGAGCAGTGGATGACGGTGGAGGGTCAATGATGGCTTCGAACTCAAACTGTTTTACAGCTAACTAACTGCATGCAGTCAGGTCTAGCCAGCATAAACAGTGTAAGGGCTTTGGGTTTCTCATAGGTTTCAACCACCCACCCATGTGCCTGGAGGCTTATGTTGGACTGTTCATGGGCTTGGCCATTGGCTTGGCCTTGAGGCTGAACTTTCTAGCTGATTTCTGCACAAGAAATTTGCCCTTCACGAATTAAGCATGTACTTGAGGGTGTTTTACAGCTAACTCCACCATGTCTCACACATGGACCGGCAGCCAATGTGCGTAGTTGGCGCGGTCAAGGCAGTGAAACCAGCCACAGAGTTCGTCACATGCTTCACATACAGTGAGAAGTCCCTCTCCTGCAGGGATCGCACAAATCAAGTCATTAGTAGCTCCAGCCCAATTATGGTTGACCAGAACTTGAACTGGGGAACAGTTTGGGAACGTTGATCCCACATGTCGAATGACTCAAGTGGGGTCATTACATTCTCACAATAGTTTGAGTAGGGGGTCTGCTTGAACAGGTAATAAAGTGACATGAGAGAGACTTGATGGGTATACCTCGTGGGCTTATGTGCTGCTAATTGAGCGCAGACTGTGCTCCACCACATTTCTGGACCTCAGCCCTAGAGAGGACTGTGGGCCACCCAGAATGGAAAAGTACCTTTCCAATCATAATAAGCATCTTTTCTTTAATGTGCAGTGCGCCCATCTTAGAAACCAGCTTGTCTTCTCCCAAAGTGTTGGGGGTATTGCCATTGGAGCAGTTTGATGATAGCAGTTTCATGATAGCATACAGTGGCTGATCGGTACCGAGGACGGTAGTCTGACCTGGGTTGATGGAGCCTTGTCTGGGAATAGGGGGAAGATGCTGATCTCGGCTGGGGGCTTCAATGACTCCTCGCTTGCTTGCATTGAAAAGTATCCCAACCAAGTGATGATGTCACCATCTGCAAGCGTGCCTTACTTCAGCACACTGGTGACCTGCACCATCCATGCCTCATCCTTTACCTTGGCACCTCGGACAATAAGGGGTGGTCTGACTTTGCTGTTGTTGAGTCTGGGTGCAAATACATCCGGCCAAGTGAGTTCGACTGGGGTCTGGATCATTAAGAGTCTGGTAGCTCCAGAGTTGACTTGTCAGAGGGGTCAAGCTTGATGAATCTGCTTTACACGAGAGTGCTCATGCCAAAGATGGTTGGTCGCGCTTAGGGCATATCCATGGAACCTATTAAATAAGAAGTTTCCCTCAGCCTTGGTGCCTATATTATCAACATCGCGGAAGATAAAGACATTGAGACAGCTATTGGTTGAAAACACCACTCCACCTTGAGCTTGTGAGCACACATCTCATTCCATCAAAGTCCTTGGCACTACCCCTCTTCCACAGTCTAACAGGATGTGATACAACTTTACAGTTTCTTGGATGTGGCAAGAATACAGCCTGGGCAGTCTGGACAGGCATACCGGACCTTACCAATGGACTTGTGGCTCTCACGCATGACCCTGATCTCTTTAGTCTCGAGTCAGTGCAAAAGCAGGTCATGCAACACTTTGTCATACTCATGTACAACAGGGTTTGTGGTGTGCAGCTGGTGTCAATGCATCCAAACATCGCCTCCTCACCAATGGAAGTAGATCACTAGAAAGCATCCCACCTACCCAAGCCACACTGTTCCAGCATGTAAAGCACTATTACAGGCGAGTTTCAGCTGCAGTCAGTCCACCTCGGTCTGACAAGAAAAGTCCTGACATCAGTGAGTGGGGCTGGCACAAAGATGGCACGATACATGGCAACCTGTATGGACCACTCTCAGCAACGCTTCAGCTGCATGTGCCATTCTCTTGCACTGTGGCTGCCTCAAAGCATGCACTGGAAGGTGCACATGCCTTGATAATGGAGGTGACAGCCACTATATAATAGAAAGTATTTGTATGTTGTTGCTAAATATTGTATGGTATTTTGGTCGTTTGAATACATACACTGGCATATGGAATATTTTCACTGCAGACGCCATCTCCAAATTGTTTAAATCAAAGTTGTTCCTGAATGTATTCTTTACAGATTTGTTTAGTGACCTTGTGGAGTAAGAGTCAAATGATGTGACATATACATGTACAGCTTATAATAGGAAAATACTTTTTGGGGTTGGTTTCTGGGAAACACCAGTTTTCGACTCCGAAATGACCTTTACGGTTACTTTGACGGGTAAAGTTGACCTCAAATCTTGGAAATAACGTCAGAATCAGATTCCTCGACCCTGAAAACCCCTAAAAAGTTGTATTATTTTTTATTTTAGCCCTTTTACTTTTTTAATCGTGATTGACCTCTGACCCAGATGGCGGCCATATTGGATTTTGCCAATATGGCCGCCCCATGGGTCGCCCGTCTTGGCGCCCGTCAAAAATCGAAATAGTATGGTATGGGCAACATCTGGGCCAAATTTGGTGCTTTTGGAAAAATCTGAACCAAACAGCCCTTATGGAGCCCTAACATCCTTGACTATAATGAATACTTCCGCTTTTGACCAAGTTTTAAAAATACATGATTGGTATTGATCCATTTTTTCAGTGTCGTAACTAAGGGGGAGGGGGCAAGGGGGGACGTGTGTAATAGGGTAGAAATAGCTTGTGTTTATGTTAGAGTTGATTTATATCTTTCCACTGTTTACATTTCCCCCCTAAGCTCTTCTAGCATCCCTTTAGTAAGCTTCTTAGAAATTCCTTGTAACAAACAATGAACCCTCTTGTGTAGTCCTTGGTAGTGTGGTTAGTCACCCCTTGTAAAGGTAATTAACTTCAGATAGCAACTTGGCAGCTCCAGGGAAACACCACATTTTTGTGTTCCCCATCCTGTGATACATTGTTAGCTTTGATTTTCTTCAATTTTCTGAGTCGTCCTACTTCACAAAGTTATTGCTGCTATGGACTCGGTTTCCTAAAACTGTTTTGATTTTAATTTGTAACTTGCTTTGGCACTGTGTTTTTGTGTTGTTTTTTTGTATTTTGGGTCTTGGTTTAGTTTTTACTGATTTTAAGGTTAGGTTTATCATTTTAAGTTGTTTTTTTCACTGGTTCACAAATAAAGTCATTTTTTTTTATTTTGTTAAGTAAACCTACATTTTGTGTCACTGTCCCTCTTTTGCAATTCCTTGCGACTTTTCTCTATTCGATCCTTAGTTTAGTTGAGTTTTTTGTAAAGTGAGTTACCCCAGCGTTTAGTTTTATTGGATTTATTCAAGTGTACCATTTACCCAGGTTACACGTGCCCCCCCCCCCCAACTGATGTCTGTGCCCCCGGGGTGCCCCCATTTGAAATTTGGACTTTTTAGATTAAAAATCACCAGAATAAAATGTTAGATTTTATTAGCTTTTACGAAGTAAAATGTTTTTAAAACTATGTTTAATTTACTCGCAGAATGTATATTGTTTTACCTCAACACGTCAGAAAAGCGCTGAAAAGGGGCTTGTTTAGGAAAATATAAACGGAAACTACAGTTTTAATTGGCCAAAAGTGCCCCCCCTAGGAAAATGGTGCCCCCTTGTGCCCCCTAAAATTGTACCCTAGTTACGGCACTGGTCCTGTCAGCACTGAAAGCTCACTGATTATGAAGTTCATGCCAGTACCAATCTTCCATAGAAATATTTTTGTATGAAATACTGTCAAAGACGAGAAAATAGAATTTCCATACCCTGATTTTAATTTCGATTGTAACGATCGAAATTAATGACAATGTAAAAGTGTGCACAGTTTTCACTATTTCTCCTGACTTAGACGACGGATTGAGCCCACATTTTCACAATTTTTGTAAAGTATAAATTGAATCACACAAAGTAAGAACACTGCGATTTTAGCTTTACCAATCCTTTATTTTACCTTGAAACGAAACTTAAGAAAACGCCGCAATCCAAAGCCAATCTCAGTTTTTTCCACGACACGCACTATCACGTCCTGCTCAAAAACAAAAAACAAAGAAAGGCTCGGAATGCACAGAGAACACCTCCATTTTCAAAAATCTTTCGGTGCCCCTGAACGGGTCCGAACCCATGGCCCAATGCTGCTGTAGGTCTCGCGATGCAAAATCACACGCAATTAGTTCGTCGAGAATTACATTCTTTCCTTTTCGTAAAAGAGGACGGAAGTTCTCTCAAAAGATTACTCGAGTGTCCTTTCCCCCGTGATTCCTCTAGAATGTCTCCCTGCTATGCACCAGTGTGATCAGTGTCGTTACTCTTCGCCCCAAAGGTTTTGTATAACCTGATTTTGTACAAAGCCCGCAGGAAGCCCAAAATCATTGGTCATGCCCTTCTCAGAAGCGGATACACGATTTATCACCAAACCCTTCCACACATAGTAAAAGCATATCTCCATGGAAATTAATGTATAAATGTCATATAAAAAATATTTTGAATCTTGACATTCGGTGTTCTCCAAATTTGAAAAACAGAAGGATGTTGGTTGGGGTGTGTGTGAGTTTATTTAGGCATTCAAACCGGGGACTTATAACAAAAGAGGACAACAGGGTCCCCGATTGGAAAAGGTCCCCAGTTGGAAATCGTGTACAAAACCAATGGGAGCTGTAGCTAAAAAGTTAAAGTACAAACAAAAGAGGAACAATAGGAGGTCCCCGATTGGAGGTAAATACACACTTGTGTGTGTGTGTGTGTGTGTGTGTGTGTGTGTGTGTGGGGGGGGGGGGGGGTTGTGAGCGCGAAGCCCTTGCGGCGTACATGTTTTAAATTCTAGATGTCTTGTGGTTGTCCCTCGATTCGTATACACCTTTGATTTGGCAGCCAACGATAAGCCCTTTTCTACGCACGGCTGATTATTATGTATCATAACATGGCTATAATGTTACGGCCTGCATGCAAATTATTTCTTCGTTATCATTTCAGCCGCGCATAGCAAGCTCATTTGAATAATAGCTTTTTGTCAAAACATGCTCAGTCACCTGTACTATTTCCAAAAACTGCTAGGGGCCGGTGTCAGATGCAATTGTGTCCGCCATGCAATACTGTCCGCTCCGGAACTTTTGCATATGCAATCGTGTCCGGGGCTATGCAAAACCGTCCGACGTACATGCTTATGTATGTGCGTAAGCGAGGTCGAGCGCGCATGCACTGAACGTAAGTATGCACATGACTGCAGCATGAATATTCATGTATTATGATTGCACCTTACTGCAACGGTTTCAGCGCTTTATCTTCTATTTTAAATCTTTTGACATATTTATCAACATAACCCGGGGGTGTCATGGACAAGCAAAATTTCCACGGGCCCGCCGTGCCTGGGGCTTGTTTTCGCCGAATATTTGACCATAGGCTTCGAGGACCGTTTTGCACGGTGGCGGACACGATTGCATATGCAAATGTGTCCGGGCGGACACAATTGCATTATGCAGCAGCGTCCGGGCGGACACGATTACATATGCAAAATCGTCCGGCGGACGGTATTGCATATGCAATAATGTCCGCCGGATAGTATTGCATAGAGGACATAATATGTCACATTTATTTGCATGCGACACCGGTATTCGTGCTTCGTGAAGCTCCTTTGGCTCCGGTTATTTTTCTACGTGTTCACATGGGTATCCGCGGTCACATCGGTATCAAGCAAACTCGACACCTATAGCAAACTCGTCAACAGCAAACTTGGAACTTAGCAAACTCGGTACCTTGCAAACTCTGCACCCACAAACTCGGCACATGCACAAATACAAATTCGGACCCAGTCCAAAAAACAGCCCATTACAAAAAACGTTCATCCCTTGCATCATCTGACTGCATTCTGCCCTTCTCTTTTCACTTCTTTCTACTCTGCTAGGGTTGGAACGTCATGCCATTGACAATTAATTAGTTTTAACTTGATCTCATCATGTAAGATTATGTAAGAGAATTATTAATACATTTTTTTTTGCATTTATACAACAGGTCCCTTTGGCTGGTAAGCAATTTGCAACAGCTAATTTTATTTTTTTAGAATTATTTATGTTCAAATTCACGTTTGCTGAAAGTTGCACGGAATGTCTGACTTACTGTAGGCATATACTATCTATATTTTAATTAGTGTAAAAATACACGTATTTCAATTAGGGTAGAGCTTATCATGAAAACACTCAAAATGGCACTAGAACTTATGCAGGATTATTTTCCATTCATTGAAGTAGTTGCACGTGATATTTTCCCGTTTGGTAACATCTCGTAGTCCATGTACTACTTTATTATAAGCATTTTGATACTTCAAGGCATTTTTAAGAACTGGTGCCGAGATTGCTTGGTGCCGATCTTGTTAGTCAAAAAATAGGTCCGTGCCAAGTTGGTATTGTGCCGACTTTTTTTTTGTGCCGAGTTTGCAAGGTGCCAAATTTGCTAAGTGAGAAAGTGTCCGGTGTTCTACACAGTCATGTATACACGGGTACAAAATAGCTTGCACGCATCAGTGTGTCGAAACTCATTATCATTACAAATAGAGAGCTCTGCAAACCACTCATGAACAATTACCATACTACGTTGAAGGTTGTGAAGAGACGTGTAGGCCGATTTATCTGAGTGTATACCATACATGTACATGTTCACATATGTAGTTGTTACTAAATGGTTTGTGCCTGAATTCCAAATTATGGCGAAATCATGACACTGACAACACAGAAGCTGGTCGCAGATGACGAATCATCTGAGGACAAACATGGAAAATGCCACATTCGTCAGTCTTTATTGCCTTACAAAGCATTTAACGTGTTTTTCTTTGGATCACTTGGATGTTTTATACCGTACTTATCAATTTATTTCAAGCAACTTGGATTCAACCCGTTTATGGTCGGCTTACTTAACGCAGTGCGCCCATTGATTGGTTTCGCCACTCTTCCGTTAATCTCGGTCTTTGCCGACAGGTTCCAATGCCGGAAACTTGTCTTGTTTTGGGGAGTTGTGATCGGAACTGTGGCAGTGTTATTAACAACGCTATTATCACCTGCACCTGAGGTACCATGTGACGTGATGGAAAAACAGATAAGAGAATTTCTTCATCTAAATATAAGTCTTCCATTTGAGGAAAACCAACAGTCTATGAGTTATGTTTTAGGCAAAGCAGATGACATCGTTGTTAATAAAGCCTTAGTTCTCAATAGTAATGTGTACCCGCCCACAAGGCTAAGGCGACTCATCAGATCCCATCCACTAGACGTCTCACCCGAGGAAACCTCCCACAATGAAATAAACCAATTTCCCAAACAGGTGCAAGAAACTCTACTATCTGATCAGAGTTGGTTGTTCGACCAGGATGCCCTTTACCGACTTTCCTTGATACTTTTTATTCTGTCAAGCTTGGTAGATGTTACGCTGCTCTCCTCATCAGGGCAATGCGACACTGCTGCACTGCACGCATTGAGAAACGAAGACGGTAATGCTGATGATTTCGGATGGCAGCGAGGATTTGGTGCCTTAGGATGGGGACTAGGGTACGTAGAAAATTAAAAGAAACCAAATCAATAACTAAAAATATATAAAGAACACATCTTATATCTATTGTGAAACCAAAATCCAAACAGTTTCTTATTACAAAACGTGCTCATACGAAAATCCAAACGTGCTTTGCAAATAATTCTCCCGTATGATTTGTAGAAAGACAGATCTCGAATTTCTTCATATAACTAGTCCCGTGTTTCGTAAAATAAAAATATTAAAACAAAACCCAGGAATGACTATAGTTTATGCGAAATGCAAACGTAGGCCAATGGCCGTGCCTCCGACTCGAAATTGTCAAGAATTGTTAATTTTTACGAACGTTGAATCCTTGCAAAGCTTATACTTTGCCCCGGTGAAATGTCTGCTTGTACTTTCGTTTTAGTTACCGTCAATAATTAGCGTTTTAGCTACCAATACCTCAAGAAAAAAAAAGAAAAAATAAAGTCCAATAACTTTTTTAAAAATCTTTAAATTCAGTCGGATATGGACATGTTTCCATTTCAATAGACATTTATACTAAGGGGACAAGCATGGGTAGTAGACCTTCGTTTTGAAAGTGAGCGTTATGGCCAACGCGGGGTTTGGTAACACAGTCAATGCATGCACATCGTAACGATTATGTTACATCCCTCATTCATCCATCCCTTCATTAATTATTCATTCATTTGGGGGTTTTATATCATTAGTTGTTCTGTAAAAGACAAGTATAACAAAATATAAAAGTTACATAAAAAAAGTAAAGACAGTTTACAGAAACTTCAAATTAAAACTGAAAATAAAAGTAAAAATAATAGTTCGGTCGACATTTGAAAAAGAATAAGTAAATAACAATTAAAAATAAATTCTTTCCCATTGCCGACATATTCAGCTCATTTTTTGGGTCGCTTCTGATGAACTCCACCCGTGAAGTCCGCATAAGCTGCGGCATTAAACACACCGTGACCAGCTATTGGACCAGCTTTGTGAGTGGCATCGTTATCAACATGGGCACATTTATAAGTATGTTTTACTTCAAATTTCCGGTAAGAGAAATTTAGGTTTGTTTGGATTCGTAATCCCCCATTATTGTTTCTTTATCGTTTTTTTTTATGAATCCCACTTGCTTTTCATTATGCGAAGTTAACCATATTATGTTATTAATATGGAGAAGGGGGCAACCATGGTGGCCTAATTGCAGCTCTATACTTACTAAGCTGGGAGGTATAGTTTTGCAGCTACTGGCAAGGGTCACTAAGTAACATGACCCAAGTTTTCATTACACAACCATCATATACCTGAGTGATCAGCTTTCCATGGTTGTACTTTACTCATTCAATACTCATTCAAAAGACATTGCGTGGACAATTTGTCTGTTCATCAGAAATTTGCTGAGAACCAGCGGCGTAGCGAAGGCCCTTTCTTTGGCGCTGGGGTTGTGGTGGAAGCCTAACTGACATTACCAAATGAAAGTAAAAGCACCATGACATAGGAATCACTTACTACATGAGGGGATTCGGGGTCAAGTCCCTGAATGCTTATAAGGTTTTTAAAAAAAAAGTAATTCCAAGGTTCAAAATGACCCTCAGATGCCGAGTATTAGACGACTCCTATTAGAAATGCAAGCTTTGAAAACCGTACTTTTTTTTTTGCGAATCCCCTGTTGGAGTATACAGACACAAATTTTAGTGGGGTCCAGGGGGCGAAGCCACCGGACGCTCTACGTTTTTTAAGTGTTTTCATGGCTAAGGAGGAAACCTTCACAATGTAGTGAAGATCTTTGAAAGGTTCCCGGATACATGTCATCGTAGTCTGACTTAACAAAAGGCGTCAAATTTTGTGTTCTTCCTCCAGTCTCAACTTGTTCATTATGCTCAGTGGTGTACTCCAAACACTTAAAAAATGTTTTAAATTAATTTATTTATTTAGTTATTATTATTATTATTATTATTATTATATATATATATATATATATATATATATATAGTTTTTAGGGGAAGGGGTTATTAAATGTGTCCAACCATTTATTTGTGAATTTTTTCGGTCTCATTAGGGGGAGGGTTCTGAGCGGGGAGGCTCAGGCCCCCTGCCCCCCTCTGGTACACCACTGCACATGCTCTTGGTAAAACAAGGGATATCTGAACATTGTGAACTCTTACACTTCTCCCAACCTGAACTTTTCACAGAAATACGAAGACAAACCACCTAGCAGTTCTAAATGGGCGGATGTGAGGCGGGTCGTCTTCAGCTGGCACTATGGATCAGTCATCTTCTTGATATTTATCATTGGAATATCACACGGGTGTATTTGGGGCTTCCTATTCTGGCATCTAGAAAATCTTGGTAAATGTTAAAAGTGTCATCCTACTAATCAAGCAAATTATGTTATTTCTTTTGCCATATAAAAACGGTCAAATTACACGGTACAAATTGTGTGGCAAGACTCCTTCTTCGTATACTTCTAAACACGTTTAATCCAGGAAGACAAAAGGAGTTGAGGCCTTGACCCACTGCAGTAATGTTCAACCTCTTTTACATTTGTTTCACCCTATGAGATTTCAGTGGAACATGGTTGTCCACAAAATTCAATATTCACAATTTCTCAATATGCAAGATCTTTAGCAGCCACTGATAAAAAGCTTTTAATTTGACATTTCCCACTAAATTTCTTGTATACTTCTTGCAGGTGCTACACAAAGTCTACTTGGCATGCTCAGTGTCTTATTCAGTGTGTCCGAGTTTGGTTTTACTTACTCCAGTAGCTGGGCCATTGCTAAGTTTGGCCACATCCCACTGATGGCCATCGGGCTGGCGGTGTTCATTGTTCGCTTCGTCTATTATGGATTGGTCACGGTGCCTTGGATGATGGTATTCGTTGACATTTTTCATGGTAAATATTTTTGAAAAGTTTTAATTTTGCATTTCACCAGGGTTGTTATATTCATAAAGCAATGTTTGTTCTTCTTTCTTTATTCTTGTGCAAAAATGCACATTTCACTCAGAAAGGGAATACAAAACTAAGTTTTCTACATATAGGGTATGACGACAAATGGTCAACTCATTTGCTTTCCTATATTAATAAATGGAGCACCTGTGGAAATAAAAATACAGAAGTAAACAAGTCGTGTAAAATAATTGTTCACTTGAATTTTTGTCGTGTGACTGTCAGCTTAATAGTTATGTCCGATACAACAGCTGTTGCCCAAATATGCATTTATGATAATGCAATTCTTGCATCAGGAATTTAATGACAAAATGCAGGATTTGGAGTTATTAAAAGAAAAAAAACCCACAAATTGTGCCTTTTGGGTTCATTTTTTGCACGACTGCTGGAAAGTGTTGATTAAAGAATGGTTTTAATTACAATATGGTGGATTGCAAATTAAATGTTATTCTCTCTATGCCAGAGTGAATGCATTAATTTTAAGTAATTACCTTTTAAATCATATTCTTCAAAATAATATACATAGCATTTGGTGCCAGCGACTACCATGAATAAGATGCACAATATAAAACTCACATTTTTACATTGGCTGAATGTGCTGTAATGGATAGGTGTCAGACAGCAGCGTAGCCCTGGATGGGCCTGCCCCCCCCCCCAACCCCAATAACCATGAATAGTCTCCCCCCCAAAAAAAATAAAATAAAAAATAAATAAATAAATAAATTAAAAAATAAAATAAAATAATAATAATAATAATAATCAACCCTAAACGACCTTCGCATAATTATGTAGACCCTATCACAGCAAAGAACAAGTCAACTAATCTGATGATTAATTACTTAAAAAAATAAAATTAGCTGTTGCAAACTGCTTACCAACCACAAGGACCTGATGCACAAAATGTGTCAATGGCCTCGCGTTTTGACCCTAGCAGAGTCTTAGGCCATTAACAAATGTTATGAATAATTACCATAGTTAGCTCGAGTACAAATTCTTTTTTTGTACTGGTAGGTGTGAGCTTTGTTGTGACGTGGACCACGGTTTCATCATATCTGGGCGAGGCTGTGCCGTTAGAATGTGGCGGGACAATGCAAGGCGTCATCATCTCGATGCATCAAGGTTTAGGTGCTGGAATTGGCTTTCTGGTTTCGGGACTAATAGTGGCCAGATACGGTGCACAAACAACCTTCCTTCTGTATGCTGCTTTGTGTGGTATTGTCCTTGCATGGTTTATTACTGTTCAGGTGGTAAGTAAAAAGTACAATGCATACGTCTTAGCACTGTTACCAGTTGATGGCGTAAACACATGTACAATATCATTATGCTCGTGTCAGTTTGCTACACTATATTATGGAGGTAGCTCCACGGCTACATTACATAGTTATACAACTTCAGTAAAAGCTTATTAACAGTTACCAAAAACTGCCTTTTGTTTCGATAAGAAAAACTTACCATGGCTACTTCATTGTTGACCGGTTATTAAATATTATCAGGTTATTAAACATGAAAATCCAAAAAGAAATAATTTCCGCATTAATGGAAAGTGACCCAAATAATCCATTATAAAACGTTCTTCTTTTGTCTGGACTGATTTTAATTTTTAGATTTTCCCAAAGCCAGATTTGCCAAGGAGAGATGCAAAGGAGCAAATTCAGCAAAAAGAGACACAGTTACAGGATAAACTTCTAGAAAAACCTGCCAGCCCATCAAGTAAGGAGCGCGAACAACTCACAGTCAAACTACCTCCAATCCAGATGAAAACAAAAATAGTTAATCAACAAAAATAACACATTAGGCCTAATGTACTCATACTGCTCTGCACCAATTAATAAAGCCCTGTGTACAAGGTATTTCCCCTGAATCTCACCAATTCATGGGATAAATGAGTCACAGAGTCCCTTTTAATATAAAATCTAAGATCCTACAACAATGTATTTTTTTTAATAATGTAACAACCCACTAGACTAAGGATAGACCAGCTGGACTTCTATACAGACATACATCTGTGATTCTGTGTCACACGGGGCTCAGATAGCACTGTGCTTTAAACACGTAACTTAACCACGATACCACTAATTAAAGAGACACATTGCCTTCAAATCTTACTATCTTTGCTGTTTGGAATTGCTCCTTGATCCTTTTTAAGAGTTGTCCATGTCCAATTAGTGAGAAGTGATTAAAAGAAACCCAGAAAAACCCTACACCAGTACACTAGGTGTTCGGGTATTCAACTGTACTATGATTTCTGATGATGTCATAAAACATTAATAAAACACCCATTTCTAGTGTTTTAATCATAAATAAAGGTTACTTGACTCCAAATTAAGGTTTCAAGTGAACACTTTTGCTACAGTCGAAAGACAATGTCAAATTGTTAGATTTTTCAAGACCTTTTTGTTTGACGTATAGATTCCGGAAGTTTCTTGTTCAGTTCTAGGGAGTTTTGTTCAGGCGGATTATTGAGTTTTGACGTTGCAAAAGAAGTAATCTACAGTAAACGACGGTTAAACGTCATGGCAGTAAATACATGTATGGGTGATACGTGACGCTGTTCCAGACAAGGACTGTGTGTGTGTATAATAAAAGTTAAATCCATTATAGGCGAATATATAAATACGAACATAAATAATTGAATACCGGTTTGGGAAAGGAAGCAAGGTCAACTCAGGTCAAAAGCAATAAAGAACTTTCGTAATTATATTATCGTTAAATTTGTTGCGACAGCAAGAACGTTCGCCATTACTGCGTTTACATTGGGCATAAAATACATTAAAGCTCCGCTTACGACCTCAAGTAGATTCTTAGCCGAGCGTATAGTTCCCACACACTGTGCGCATGGGTGATTTGTATTGTATGTCTAGCCATGTTTTGTTGACTGATTTCGGACTTCGTGCTGGAATGTCTCTGTTACTCAAAATGATACAGGAATATCTCATGAAGCTTTGACAAATAAACACTGAAATTCATCACGTATTGCAACTATTGTAAGATCTTAGTTTAAAAAAAATACGAAGGAGGAGAAGCTGTGGCACACACTATCTTCAAGCTTCCTTCAAAATTGTATCAAAAATGTGATTCTCTTGTCATATCGTATGTTCCGGTCTCGTGACTTATTAAATTTGTCAGCTGTCTTTGTACTGACATGCGTTAGTTTCAGTCCAATTCAAACTGGAAGACAATGGTTTTAACCGGAAGACAAACTCAAATCATAGGTGTTTTTGTGCAACTTTTGTTGGGTTTTCTAAGTCCTTTCACGCACCGATTGTGAAAATCCATTCTATGGTTCTGGAGTGCGGAACCACACTCTACATAGAAGCATACGGTCCGCCATTTTGTGGAGACAAAAACTTGGTTCAACCCTGTGTACCTCCATGGTTCTACAAAATGGCGGATCGTGTTTTTGCACGAATTAAACAAACAACACTTAATTTCAAGGGATATTTATGTGATTAATCATATTCTACTTTTAAAATATCTATCAAACCATATTCATTTCATAACATAACAACCGCCCAATCCAAAGTCAACGTGTCCCTTTACAGCATTGACCTAATCAATTCCATTTAGCTTGAATACATTTACATAAAAGACAAACGATCTGTAAAATTATTTTATTTGCTTAACTAATGGTGTAAGTTGCAGCTTATTTACTCTTTAGGGTGAGGTAGCAAAGTAATATAAATATTGATGTGAATCCGACATAAAGTGAGGCCATTCAAAAGGGTTCAATTGTATGATTTCTAACTTTATAGAAATATACCAAACTTACCCGCGAAAAAAGAAGATAATTTTCAGTGGAGTTGTTTCCAAGGGGGTCTCTGTTCAATTTTTTTAAAATACGGTTGTTACAAAATGTGTGTTTCCAGAATTGTTTAAATGGTGTTTCAAAGGTTGGATCTAGAAAACAATTTCACTTAAAATCAAACCAGTTCTTTCAGAAGACCCCCACATTGGGCAACCATTCACATATTAACTGTATAAAGGTAAAAAAGGAAAACGAGAGAAAAAAACTTAAATTTGGCGAAAACACAGAGATGTCAGTGTGTGACTACATTCATCTTTTATCTGAAGTCTCAAGTGCCTTTTGAGCAAACAAATTACAAGCAACTTTGACTGTCAGATAATAGAAATAATAACAGGAAACTATAACTAGCAAACTTGCCGACTCTTTTCAGAGCCACCAATCCTCCCAAAAGAGATTTATACCTGGTTACTAGTTATAGTTTCCTATTATCCTTCACACTATGCAAAGCTTTAAACATTACCTAATAGAAATACTGACTGATAGATTTCAACACAATTCAAGGTTATCAAAGTCCTTGTAAAATTGGATGTGATTTAACTAAAAATATGAACAATATTTTTTGTATTAATATATATAAAATCATGGTTTATTTTATTTACTTTAGTTTGTGGTGAACAAATTTTGTTGGTAATTACTATTAGTCTATTACCATGATGCTGCAGTCTAATATTACCGTTGGTTATTTTGAGACTAGGCAAGAAAGGGTAAATTGATCAATTTGAATTTTGCAAAAACATTTTTGGTTACTTTCTGACCGTTTATTTTCATCTACTGTGGTTTTAGGTACACCACAACAGCTTACAGTATTATATCATGTGTATCTACATAATACACAAAATGTGCAGTTGAGATCTGTACCACCATACACAATGTAGGCAGTTGAATGGTTTTAAAGGTGAGTCAACTTCGACTTGTAAATGGTACCAAGAGTAGGAGGGTTGAATACAAACCCTCAAAATTAGATGTTAGTTCACGAGAAGACCATGCAAAATCTTGAAAATTCGACAAGGTGGGGGGGGGGGTCAACCAATTAAGTTCAAATCTTGACCCATAAATTGAATTAAATTTATCCAGTCAGTTTCCCTTGTGGTTTATTTCTTGATATTTTTAATAACAATGAAAATAACTAGTTTTAAAAAAGGGTATTTTACAAAACGTCTCAATGTGCTTTACATTAGTGCCCTGGTCATTGGGCTCGGCTCCATTGGTAGTATACAGCCTTGGGCTGCAGTATCAACCTCTACCCTCACAGGAACCCACTTATACCCCTGGGATTGAATTATAAAAATGATTACTTATTTTATTTGCCTAATATCTTTGTTGAATTTGTTGACCAGTTCCCTTCAAAAACAAGCCAAAAAATTTCAAAAAGTTATCAACATGAACGCAATTTCATCACTATACTGGAGACTGTAACATGCCAACTCGATTAAAACCCCAATTACTGCTACTCCTATAGAAATGATATGGGTTATCAAGCAAACTGCTGGACTTGTATTTCAAAATGTGCATTTGCCTATTCCTTTAACATCAAGGGCATAAAATATGTGATCAATTTTTTACATAATCCCAGGAAATGAATAATATATTATACTTCCCAGTAATACCAGCAACTATCAAACTAATTGACTGAGTATTAACGAGTGGGTTTTTTATGCATGAGGATTAGACACGGGTAAATCCAGTCTGACAGTTTATACAGACAAACTGTGGATATCATGTACTGGTGTTTTCCCACCATTACTGAACTGCAAAGACGGCCAGCATTAATTTCTTTCAACTTAATGACGTTGACATCACAACTATACAAAATGCCAGTGGTCAAGAGTTAAAGCCTGCACCTGATGCATACACGAGCATAAAAGTGTCTGAAATCCCACGTTACAAGATAAGATAAAATTGAACTAAAATGGATTGGTTTATAGGAAGGATAGCAAAGGAGACAAGTCCTGAGTTTGTGTGTCACCTTGTAGCTTGTAGGACTGACAGGAGTTTCATCAATGCTGATACTGACAGATTGAAGCCTTTCAGTGCAGTGTAAAGACTTGGAAGGGAATCATACCCTGAGAAGAGACAGTCAATAATAATTGTTAATTGTGTTTTATTGTACGTTATTGTCCAAACCAAGAGCAGGCAAACTGCCATGAACAGGGTAAATAAAAATTAACTTAATCTGCATATTTTAATAATATAGATACATATAAAATTAATATGGAAATTTGTCTCGTGTTTCACTTTCTTCTAACCAACTTTATGAATTTCTGCTGTGGCAGGAAACTTACTCTGTAGTGGAACCTCTGATAATTGATTGGGGGTAGGAATGCCGTAGTACACTAGAAACTTAGCAAGTTGTCTCCTTGTTTCTTGTACCTCAGGGATGACTCCATGAGATAGGTAACTCATTAGTGTCATCTTGTTATCTACAAGAAAATAGATGAAACAGCTGGTGTAATGGTAGACAAATAATGAATGTTTAGGAGTGCAATGGTGAGAATATTTTGAACAATGCAAAACATTCATTATTTGTTTTATATCACATCGAAGAAGATCTTTGTCATTTGATTGAAGAATAAACCAACTGTACAAGATTGTATTCCGGCATCCAGTATGAGGGCGAACCTCTGTATGTATTAACACATGGTGTGGTCTAACGTGCAATAGTCAAAACGGTTGGGACAAAAATGCATGGTGAATAGTACCAAAATGCACGGTTAATGATGAAGGCCATGTTATGGTTTGATTAATAATATTAATAATAATAATAGTAATAATGTAAACTTGTATAGTGCCAGTATCCGTCAACTTAAAAGGGTGCTTAGCAAGTATATCAACAACAATGGAACAAGAAAGAGCAAAGCAAGTTAACAAACTAAGTTCGTAATGAATGCAGTGTGATTTACAACCCTCCAATCAAATGAAAGAAAAATATAACAACAGTTTTTCTACACCGTAAATATACAATGAAGTCTCAGGATCTACTTGGGTGTTATATATTTTTAGTTAACTATTGACTCAATTGATTCTACAGACCTTTAGTCCAGCTACTGAAATAAATACCATGTTCAGTATCATCAAGTAAAAAACAAAATGTACAAATAGGTATAAAAAGGTCCATGACCTACACAGTGACCTTGCAGTCAATAGTTGCTCTGTACAAATAGAGAAATAAGCCGTGTCTGTATCAAGTGACTTCAACTGTTACTATGGCTGTTGGCTTCAATGTTAAAGAATAGGACTTACTGACATTCCAGCCCTAGCCTTAGCCACTGCCCAAGCCATCAATTTGGACAGGACATAATATACAAAGTTTGAACTACAAGCTATTTCTGCAAACCACAAATACAATGGATGGTTTAAGTGACTCTTGGCTAACACATAAACATATTTCAGGAAAATATACCAATATTAGTTTGATTAACAATCTTCACAATGAAAATTGTTGAAGCCATAGATCCATATCACCTTTCAATTATACATGTATTTGCCACTGAAAGAGAAATGGATTTCTGGCTCAAATTTCATACCTGCAAACCACAAATCGAACAAATGATCCAGACGACTCTTGACTTTAACACACATCTCAGCGTTTACAAGTGGTGTTTTGGGGTCAGTGCTGCCATGGCGACCAGACACTAGCCTGTTATGGGCGTGGTTGTAATAGGCAAGTAGCAGCTTCAGTTGCCACAGTGTATAGGTGTCCGGTCTGGTTACCAAGCTATCAACAACCTTTGACATGGTGACAAATTACAGATAACTGAGTTATTTAGCAATCTAGGGCAGCTTAAGGGAAAATTTGCATATTTCATAACACCACAGCACAATTTAATTGGCCTGGAACAGTGCTAGGGTTTAAATGGATGGGCACTTTTCTCAATCCAAGATGGCTTTTTATAGGTCTTTGAGTAACAAATGAACATATTATGAAGCAAAGATTTTGAAATAAGTATCTGATAGTATGGGGATAAATGATGAGAATGAATTCAAACATAAAATAAAAGGAATTCAATTGAAAACAACTATCTAACCTGATGGACTTCAATGAGTGACTGCAGGATCCATGGTTTCTCCTTAGTAACACATTCATACAATAAAGATGCTAGTAGTGTCTCTAGAAATGCCTAAAATGAATCATAATCAATAAGTATTGATTAATGAATAAGAATAATCAATGAGTAATTATCAATAACAGTAATCATTGCCAATAATAATCAACTAGTATTTATCAAAATAGGACAGAATAATATTAGTAACCAAGAAGTAACGATCAATATTTAACAACAACCAATGAAAGTAATAATCAATAAGTACTGATCAGTACATACTAACCAATGAGAATAATAATCAATAAGTAATGATCAATAGATAACCCTAATCAATGAGAATAAAAACCAAAAATGATCAAAATATAACACTAACCAATGAGAATTATAATAAAATAAGGATCGAAATGTAAAAATAACCAATGAGAATAATCATCGATAGGTATTGACTAATGAACAACACTAATCAATGAGAACAACCAACAAGTAATAACAATTAATAACAATTAATCAATTAATAACAATAATCACTTTGCAGTATGATCATCCTCATCATCATCAGGTCTGCCACAGCCAGACTAAATGATCAGTCTGGTCATAAATGAAAGTTATTACACCAATTCTTTATAAATACATTAAATGGCAAAAAAGTATTTGAGTTTAAATAGTGTCATCCTCACTTCATTTCCACTTGAAATGTGCTGACAGAAATGCCTTGAAAATCCCAGGATGGCAAGGTCAGAGGTGAAGGACCTGATGACCTCCGAGTCCATGGACTGCTGGTATGATGCATCATGGGTAAATGTCTGCGCTAACAAACTTTTATATCCCTTGGGGAGTAAGTAAAAAAAGAATACATCATCAAATTAAAGGCCACAGGGTGTATTCAAAATTGGTGATCAATCTCTAAAACATTTTGAAAATTTGTGGACATTTTATTATTTTATTTTGTTATGATTATACATGACTCATACTTTGAATCTCTGTATGTTTTAAAAGGTAAGAGAAATAACAGCTTACCTTCAGTGGAGCAGCAAATAGTACTGGAATAATTGAGACCAATCTCACTGTAGTTTTTTTTAAATAACTGCTATTTCTTCTAAAAAGAGATTTGTTTTCATACAATTGGACCGTTTTTTTTCTCATGGCACTTTTTATTAAGCAACCAGAAGCAGTCTCGGTATTCCACTACAGCTCAATAGCTGAAGTTGCTTGAAATGGCCGAGATCTAGTTTCTGTTAGAAACCATGTTTTGTTTGTACAATTGAGATTGTTTCCTTGACTATGCAAGAGGAATTATCAAAGCATATTCAGGTCATTGCTACACTGTCAAATCCCACTTTTTATTACGTCCTATCTCGAGTGAGAAATGCTTCGCGCAAAAATGGCTGTTGTTTTCTGGTGAACGTGTGGGATATATGAAGTGAAATGTGACATAGGAGATGCAACATTATTGCACTAAAATGTTCTTACCTTTGGATCCTCAGCATAAGACAGATGTCCAGCACGCTGTTTAACATAGAGAGTACCGTCTGCCTTGAAAATCTCTTCAAGTGTTCTCAAATTTTTAACGGTGTCCAGTGTTACAGTTAGGTACCGTGGGCCGATTACACTAATCTAGACAAAATGTAGCAATAAAACCAGCGCCAGATGTAAAAACAAGATAGACAAATGTGATGGAATGTCAAGTTTAAAAGCATCAAGCAATTATTTGTAAACACAAAATATAAAAAGAACCCCCCAAAACATCAAAGCTACTACAGTATTGCTCAGATATACATGCAAATGAGGACATGTATGCAAAGACAAACAAAAGAATAACAAAAACAAAAGTCATTCAGCTTTTATTTTTCATTCATAAGTACCTGGGATAGTTTATCAATTCTGATTGGTCAAGTAGGAGGTCACGTGACCATGTTTAAACGTGCGTTAGAGACACGTGATTAGACACAGCCTGAGGAAATTGGGTCAAAAGAGGGCGCTATAAGACTTATTTCATGACTGAATTGAAAATGGTAGCAGGCAAATTTGGCTCACGCAAGATTGAAACTTGCACGATCCAAACTGTCGCTCAACATGGAAAGAAGTTTAACGCAGAATCAAGGTGAGCTTGAGACTAAACTGTCAGATTTGTTCTCAACATTTAAAGGTTTTTGGATGTATTTAACAAAATGGTATTTATAAATGGGAATAAAAGTGTGTTGAATCAGTTTTCAACAAGTTGTTTAACCATGGTGAGGCCTGGTTCTCCATACTCGTACCTTGACTCTGTCTCAGTAAAAGTATAAGCCTCACCATGATTAAACAACTAGTCAAAAACCTCTTCACCACAGTTTTATTCCATTTGTAAATACTAACCTGCTTAAGATGTTTCAGCTCTGGTACAATACATGGTGCCAGCATTTTAACTGTGTGCTCTCCATACCATTGGGTTTCCTGCAGTAAGTGAAAAAGTAGCTATGATTAACGTTTTGACCCATTTCACCAGACATCTTCATTACAGTAATCTTGGGTGCACCATTTTTGGAGTCAATGTAGTGTGCATTTTACATGATGCAGCATTTACACGCTTACCGTAATCTTTATGTGAAGTTTGACCCCAAAACTGGTGAGCGCTGCAGACACCAGTTGCATGTGACATTGGTGCAAGGGGTTAATATCAAAAGTACATTGAGAGTGCGCTATATAAGAAAGAGTTCATATCGTTATTATTAACATCGTTTCTTCAAGTATAAATCATTCCAGTCTGTATTCTGTTAATATGACGGGTTGCTCCATGAATAGTAGAGTATAACATTGAATTGTCTACATTCCTCTTGTACCTTGTAGACAATTTCCAGTGGAGCATAGCAGGGCTTTCCTGAGTCTACATCTTGAGGTATAATAAGACGAGGTTCTGCAGCTAAGACGTAGAGATGACGTAAAGCCTGCAAGTGATACCTACAGACACATAAAATCATCAATTCATTCTTAACTCTTTAATAAGAATGGCAAAAAAGTTTTGTTGCACTTATAACACAGGTTATTTTTGATAGTAAGCAGTCTGCAACGGCTTATTTTATATTTTCATTTAATAATAATTGTCATTTTCACCGTGTACAAATTTCATTTCAATACAATTATCTTTGAAGGATATTTAAACTTGAAACTGAATTTATTAAATGCATTATACCAATTATTAACACACTAATCGTTTAAATGGAATTTACAATTTATTATCTTTTTTTTGTTATCCACTACTTTTCCTGTTGCCTGTTAAACTAGCAATGTTTTGTCAAAAACTGTCTGATTCAGACACAGACAAAAGATGCCTGACCAAGGCAAAAGAGAACCCCCCCCCCAGAAAAACCCAACGTAAACTCAGAGCCTTCAGAGTCCTGTGAATCACACTGCTAGATATAGGATTCAAACTGGGGGCAAATTTCAAAGAACTGCTAAAAAGTACGCAAATTTTTCTGCTAAGTTTAGTAGAAAAATTTGCTGAAGCACAAGTGTATTTCAAGAAAACTAGGCAGCCAGCTTGTGCATTCACCATGGACTTGCATGTTACGTCATTCATTTGCTCACAGTAAGCACAGGAAGGTTAGCATGCCTTTTCCAGTGCTTACGGTTAGCAGTGCTATGAAATGGAAATTGCACAGTAAGCAGTAAAGCAGCTCTATGAAATTTGGACCTAGTCTCTCCTCACAGGATGATCTTGGCAGTCTAGTGGTTAAGACATCTGGGCCTAATTCTATAGAGCTGCTTAAGAATGTTAAACAAAATTCTGCTAAGCAGAAATAAGCAGGATACCAGTTAAAAACAGCTTTTGTGAAATGGTATTTTGGCAGGAAACCTTATTCTGCTGTCCAAAATTGTTTTGTCTTAGTTTCTTTTTGTACTTAAGCAGCTCTATGAAATTGGGCCTTGGTCTAGAATGTAGATGTTTGTAGGTTAATGAGTGCTTTATGATGCATCAGTGTAGGGCAAGAAATCATATTGTTATAATCACCTGTTATCATTGCCGTTAATTGGAAACCGTGGGAATAGACTACAGATCAAAGCGGCAATAGATGCTGGATTGGTGCTTAAAGTATACCGCCCACCTCCTAGAAACAACAAGCCAATGGCCATGTGAGATGCCATGTGATTACCGTAGCTCATATCACCAGCGATGGAGAAGTGAAGCTTACGAGCAAAACGTAGTACCTCCAGATTGCCTGTGCCTGCCATTACCTTGAACCACACAGGGGAATAAAGTTTCATTACTTTAATGGAAAAAACTAAAAAGTTTGTTTATTGCCTCTTTAAACGAAGGACTCAATGATCTTTGATTTACATCAAAAATGTGTCCTTATCTTGTGTCTTTCATGCAAATGTAATCAAAATTGCAAATGTGATCAAAAGTTATTGTCACTTCAATTAAAAGTGAGAACTTTACATTGCTTTCCCATTGTTGTTTTCTAACATGATAAAAATTACAAAATCTTTGACCACAAAAAAATTAAAAAGGAAAAGTGACACTTTCAAACCATTTCATGTATCGGTCTGGAAATAAGTAAAAGGATTCCTGAGTCTTTTATGAAAATTCTGTTTACAAACAGTTGGATGATTCCCACGGCAACGCACATACTAACCATAGCAACAGAGAGAAGTACTGCATTCAAACATGTGTCAATAGTTGATTTACCAGCCTGGACAGAGACAAAGCAAACCATAGTTGGTGACAACAGGGATGACATTGTATGAAAAATGAAAAATGAAAAAAATCCTAAAAAACTGATAAGATCCTCTTGGTCTGTAGATGAAGCTACCTGAAGAAATAGGATGTTTTATATAACACCCAAGTAGATCCTTGTCATTTGATTGGAGGGTTGGAGGTCACGCGGCATTCGTTATTGACACTATTGCATCACTACGTCATTGACCATGCATTTTTTTTTTACTATTCAGTGTGTAAAATGATCATCGTGTGCAAAACAAAGCAGTACAAAACGTCCTAAGTCACGGATGCTAGAATGCAGTTTTGTTATTGGTATTTATACTCAAGTTTTATCTCCAATCAAAATGACAAAGATGTTATTTCAAAAAAATAATGAATGTTTTATTCGTGCAATGGAAAGAATATTTTCATTCGTTGAAAGACGGAATGTTCCATTCAACTTGGCTTCATCCTCGTTGAATGGAACATTCCATCTTTCATTACACTCATAAACATTATTTGTATAATATTTCAGAGGTTTATAGACTCTTTACATCACCACTAATAGAAATCTACAAGTTTGATCAGAACAAGAGCTGAGGGAGGTCAACGAAAAGGAAAAATCCTGACAAATCCTGTGACAAAATATTTCATATTTTACCAATAACATATTATCAATTTAAATTTGTTGTCATGTTTTAAAGCTACTCACCAATTCTGAAATTGATTGGGATGCCAAGCTTGCAAATCTCTGAGCATAGTGAAGCTGTCGACACAAGTAAAACAAGATTAAAAAACAACAAGGAATCAGTCATAAATGAAAATGGAAGAACTTTCCCTTTGCCAAATGTATCTTCCATCAAGACTGGAAAAGCCCAAACACCACTGCTGTACTACCATAATTAATTGTAATGTTTTCATACTTTTCATCTGCAACTTGTCTTTAATCCCCAAACCTTTGCCCTGGGACTGGGTGGACTTACCAGACACTGGAAGGCACTGTTGTTAGCTGATCCTGCAAATCGTAAACCCATTGCCATACAAGCACCAGCCAGTACATTACACTCAGCTTGGCTAAGTGTTAAAAATAAAGAGAACATACAAATGGCACATTACAAACCAACAACACACCTATAACACTAGCATGTAGCATGTAGCATGTAGCATGTATGCTGAAACACACCAAAATTAATTCATTAAAATGACTACAAGTGGTACCATGTTCTAATTGTTATTTTTGTATCTATTTCTATTGAACTCCAACACAACTTGACTAGTAGAGCCAAAACACCCCAACATGTACCCCAAGGGCTTTGCCACAATCACTCAAAATCACTACTTTCTGCAGTTGTTCACGTCACTCCGTATACACTCCACCTCAAAGGCCCATACTCTGCTGCAATGTGGATTTGATTTGATTTGATTTAATATGATTTGATTCTTGGTTTATTACATTCAAATCGTGGCCCGAAGGCCAAATTAAAGGAATATTACAATATAAAAACATTAAAAATACACTACAATAGAGCCCCCAATTTTTTTTTACAAAGGCAATGAATGTTCAGCTTCTTGGTCGTGGTATATGGACACAGTGTTCCAAACCAACATCTGGGAATAGCAATTACACCCGCTACCTCCTAGGAAGGTTCTCAAGGAATTGATAGCACATTTGTCAATGAAAGAGTCGTTCATTTCAGTCATACAGTTTCTATAAGCATTGTTTCACAATGTTGTAAGGATTGAAAATTAAGTTATCTTTACTAAGTTTATTCATACCTCATTTTTTGGAAATCTATATCAGCATCAACGTCTTCTTTGGCAGCAATGTTTCTCTTAAAGGCATACCTCTTAACAATCTGAATGGCAAAATAGAAGCCAAAAATATGAAATCAAAGAAATTCATAAGGTGTACTAAGTATACCTCGTTGCAATGAATAGTATACAAATATTGACTGCTTTGAGTGCTATGACTAAAACTACGACTTCCAAGGTAATATCTAAAGCTTCACCTTGGAAAATAGAACAGTCTGGAGATCACAAAGAGTCGTAGTACATTGGTTGCTCTGGGTACAGTTCATAGCATACAACTTTCTAGTAAAAGTAAGACATATAATGTGTTGTGCTCCAAACAAATCACAAAGCAGAATCTATGTACAGAGTGTTATAAAGTAATCTATGCAACAGTACATTTACTACTGTGCCATTCCTCAAGAACTGCTTTCAAAAGTAACAAACCACCAAAATTGAATTTGTTTTAAAAAGGCAAGTAATAAGACTTACTTTGGGTAACAAGTGTCCTTGAGTCTGTATTTCTAATGTGCACTGGCGCTAGATTGCTCTAAATTATAACAGTTGTGCAGAATGAAAGAGCTCACTCTATGTGTAGTTGTGTGAACTTCAAATTTGGGTTAAGGCAAAATAAAAAATTAAAATCTGGCAAGTACCGTCTGTAACATCACTTTGAGGCAACTTTTTCATCTAATAAACCACAGTTTAACCACTACAAGATCATAAAGATTAGATATCTAGTTTAACGATGAGAAACTTTGTTGACTTTAATAATGTTATACAGTATGGAGTACATTGATTTCATCACATTGTTGAAGACTCTCCAAGCATTTTGTCTTCTGGTATTTTTGAAATAATTATTTTAAGTAAAACATTCCAAGGTGAAATATTTGTAACTGTACACAATATTTTTGGGGCTCACCTTTTGATGAAAACTAATATGAGTTTTACAAATGATTGTTTAATGGTTACCTAGGGAGGTCACTTACATCAGGAATGTTATTCTGGATCCAGTCGCTGCTCGGCTCAATCTCATTCCACATCACCAGCCCTTTACTCAGTGTCTGAAAAATACAAAGATTAAAACTGACATCCCCACATTCTTGGTAACTGTCATGTTCTTCAAATGTCTCCAAACTTATCGACTTTGGCTGTGACTGTTGGATCAAAGGGAAAATGTAGTCTTGCTTCCAAGACCTTCGCATTTTGGTTTCATCTGAAATGGATCAACTCTGACAACAGAGGGCGCTATGTATATAGATTCCTTTGATAGCGGTTTTTACAACCCTTTTTTATGAAGAATACATGTTCTTTTTGTTTTGGGTAGTACAATTGATTCATTAGTGATATGGGTAATTTGATAGCAGTCAGGCCTGTGAGTAGACCATTACAAAAAAAGCCGCCAAAAATACATCCATGTAAGACTGATAGTGGGAGTGGAGCTCTGCCGATCTGAAACTATTGATAGTTGTAAAAACTAACAGCGTTCAATCAGAGTAGAAATGAACACAGTATAAATCACTCAAACACTGGTTGAACGCAGTATAAATCACTCAAACACTGGTTGAACACAGTATAATTCAATCAAACACTGGTTGTACACAGTATAAATCAATGAAACACTGGTTGAACACAGTATAAATCAATCAAACACTGGTTGAACACAGTATAAATCACTCAAACACTGGTTGAACACAGTATAAATCACTCAAACACTGGTTGAACACAGTATAAATCACTCAAACACTGGTTGAACACAGTATAAATCACTCAAACACTGGTTGAACACAGTAAAAATCACTCAAACACTGGTTGAACACAGTAGAAATCACTCAAATCACTCAAACAGTGGTTGGCAAAACTTACGACTGTGACGTTGCAAAAGATAGATCTATATGTAATGAATAAATCCAGTACTACCCAAGTTACAAGTTCCCAACAATGTAAATGTCGCTATTAATATTTCAGAACTATGACATATTTTCTTTCATTCGTTTGGGTGACACATTTTAACTCACCCTGAGAAGCAGAAAGTCCGGTTTGACAAAATCCAGAAGGATTTGAGTATCAGGTGCTGTCAAACACTGTGAAACAGCCCTAAGGAAGAAAACAAATACAATAGTTATAATAGATTCCCTATCAGGTGCTGTCAAACACTGTGATACAACCCTGTAGGGCAGACAAATACAATAGTTATAATAGATTCCCTATCAGGTGCTGTCAAACACTGTGATACAACCCTGTAGGGCAGACAAATCCAATAGTTATAATAGATTCCCTATCAGGTGCTGTCAAACACTGTGATACAACCCTGTAGGGCAGACAAATACAATAGTTATAATAGATTCCCTATCAGGTGCTGTCAAACACTGTGATACAACCCTGTAGGGCAGACAAATACAATAGTTATAATAGATTCCCTATCAGGTGCTGTCAAACACTGTGATACAACCCTGTAGGGCAGACAAATACAATAGTTATAATAGATTCCCTATCAGGTGCTGTCAAACACTGTGATACAACCCTGTAGGGCAGACAAATACAATAGTTATAATAGATTCCCTATCAGGTGCTGTCAAACACTGTGATACAACCCCGTAGGGCAGACAAATACAATAGTTATAATAGATTCCCTATCAGGTGCTGTCAAACACTGTGATACAACCCTGTAGGGCAGACAAATACAATAGTTATAATAGATTCCCTATCAGGTGCTGTCAAACACTGTGATACAACCCTGTAGGGCAGACAAATACAATAGTTATAATAGATTCCCTATCAGGTGCTGTCAAACACTGTGATACAACCCTGTAGGGCAGACAAATACAATAGTTATAATAGATTCCCTATCAGGTGCTGTCAAACACTGTGATACAACCCTGTAGGGCAGACAAATCCAATAGTTATAATAGATTCCCTATCAGGTGCTGTCAAACACTGTGATACAACCCTGTAGGGCAGACAAATACAATAGTTATAATAGATTCCCTATCAGGTGCTGTCAAACACTGTGATACAACCCTGTAGGGCAGACAAATACAATAGTTATAATACAGTCCTGTATCCCGAGCACACTAACAGACATCACAGTGCAGAGGGTACCAAGCTCATTTTTAGTAATACACAATTACGGACGATAAGCTTTTGAGATTTTCTTACTTGTTAGCTGTTTGAAAGAACATGAGGCCGAGAGCCAGTGTAGCGCCTGGTGAGGTGACATCAATATTAACTTGGTCGCCTTCTTTGATCTGGTAACATGGAGATTTGAACTTCTCCTTATTTGGGCCGGTCTGCATTTGAAACAAGTCAACTTAGTATTAGTCTGCTGATTTAAGGAAACATACTGAGTGATACTGGTAGGTAAATAATACTTTGAGATGTACATTGTTCTAATAGGAGAGTTTTACCTTCTCTAAAATACTAGAAATATTTGTCTGTACAAGAACTGCTGCCTTCTTAAACAAATTAAAACTTTTATACAACAACAAATATGATTTCAGAAGTAACGTCTCAAATGAAATGGTCTTTTTGACATGGTCAACCAAATTACCAAAAGATTTGAAAACAGCTCTGTTTTGATTGGTAATTTATCAAGACCTCTTGAAGGCCTTTGACAAGATCAATCATGGCATTCTTAATCACAAACTAAGCTTTTATGGTATAAAAGGTATCTAACTAAACTGGTTTACGAGCTATCTTTCAAACAGCAATCCATAATAATATAAAAATAGGTTTAAATTTGAAATGGGCCTGAATATATTCAGGTTTAATACATAGGGGACTGATTTCACGAAGCTCTAAAACTCATCTTCAAATCTTAACTGTTAAGCAAAATGTAATATCAGAATACAAGTCAACATAATGCTATTAACAACTAATGCTAACATTAATCTTAGAGCACTGTAAAACTGAGTCTTGCGTCATGTGTGACTTTCTTGAGCTACAATTGCATACTTTTAGTGATATTTACAGCCCCATCTCTTAGATATCACAGGAAAGCTGTTCTTATTCATGTTGTTCTGGATTTAGAATTGCTATAATCTTATCTTCACACACCTGCTAATATTCTAGTCCAATAGAATAGAAACTTTAAAGGTAAAGAATGGTTGACTTTTGACTTACTGGTTGATTCTTGTGACCACCTGCCATAAGGTGGTAGAGTTGGTCAGCCATATTCAGATCTGACAATCCCACAGCATTACTGCCATGCTATTCAGCCAAACAAAAACACAAAATATGTTACTGATTTATTGTATTTATTTTTATTTTTTTTATATTGTTAGCCTTTGAGAAAGACTCTGCTGGAGTTGAAACATGAGGACATTACCAATTTTTGCATCTTATACAAGGTTGATTTGGGTTGCCCGGAACACCGCTGTGTGTTAAGCAATGTATACTCAGTACTTTCACGAGTCTTGTGAAATAGGATTTGAACTGCCTCTAGCTACCGGGAAAACTCAATGGTCTAGTGGTGAGACATCTGTTCTAGAATGGCATAAGATGTGGGTTTGAATCCCACCTGAGTTATATGCCTGTGGACATTTTTTTCACAGGACTCTGGAAAATGGTGAGAAGTGTATGGTTAAAACACAAATAATAAGCTATTTCATTTTCCATAGTTAGTTTTTTTTTACTATTTGTATCCTTTAAAAGCGTTGTTTTTGCTTACCCCCAGCATGACCATTCCAAGGGATAGACCAGCAGCTAAGGAATAGGATTCTCTATCAGTGCAGTTCTCAAGCTCAGGTCCTGGTGGTCGACCTTAAACAGACAACAATATTCAAAATCTGTAATCAGTAACAACAACAAAATCACACTATTGACCCCTTGCACACATGTCACACGGGTCGACTGTGCTACGCTCACCATTTTGGAAGTCAATAGGTATACAAGTGAACACCATGTTGTCATGTTGTCTAAAATGCGCACCACACTGTATAACACACAGAGAAGACCAAGATTCTTGCGATGATGACATAAGGTGAATTGAGTAAATACAGTACAAATTGCAATATTGGTGAGACACAATTTGGACTGAGGAGAGTACATCTCAATGTGAAATCTTGACATTTCATCTTTAAGTTGGACTATGTCGCCTCTTTTGAGGCACTTTGTAACTCTAGGGAAAAAGGCACCTTATATAAATGCTACTAATGTTTATGTCTGTATGTAAGTATGTGTCTGAGTGAACTGAGTGAAGAGTATCTTACCTATTTCTCCTAAGAGAACTTCAGCAATGTGTCTGTGTGCTGTACCCTGATACACAAGACCTACACCCATGATGGCAGCAACTTGGACAAGATGAGGAATATCAAGCTCTGTAGATGTTGGAGGAAGGAGGGCATTGATATGGATACTAAGCATCTTGGTTGTGGCAACATCCATGGTGCCACGCCTACAAGAGGAACAACAAAAAAGTCCAGACAGTCTCTCATTTATTAGAATACAAATTGTGGTCATTTTGATGGCATGAATTGGGATTCCATGAGTTGATTCAGCATTCTTTATCGATTCTAAATGCGAATATTTTTACCCTATATAGCAGCTGCAAGCAGATTGTATCCAAAAGCCCATAACAGCCAGAATATTTGACCTACTTCTGCTCAACAAAAATGAGTAAAAGTAAAGTTGTGTCCTGAAGTTTCAGATTATTTTACCACACATTTTTACTAGAAAAATTTTGTCAAAAAATCAACATCAATATCCATGTCAGGGCAGATGGTGACAATTAAAGGGGTTTGGTTTGACTTTATTTATCACACTGATTTGAAACAATTGAAGTTTTTTATAAGATCTCAAATGTCAAAATCAATCATTTTCTACACTTTGTACTAAATGAGTAAAATTACAACAAATTTCCTTGGTTATTTTTCAGAACTTACTTTGCCGCCGCCAGTCCAAGTAAAAGTCCAACACTAGTCATTTCATGTCCCTGTAGAAATCAATTTAGTCAACTTTGTTTTAAAGCATTTTCAGTTTCTAAAAATTTAAATGATAGTGCAAGGAGGAGCAACATTTACAGGAATAATATTTGTTTAAAATATTTGTTTAGAACTACAAACATGAATCATCTCTTTGAATTGAAAAACACAAAGTAAAAGAGAAGTGCTTAGTCGTTAACATGTACCGGTAGTCAAAATAATATTACACTTGTTGAACTGAACATAACATATTTTTTGTTATTATGTAACCATTGATGGTAATAACACTTGCTGCAATTAATTGTATACAGTTCAACTGATAGGAAAACACATTAACAGAACACCTTTGATGAGGTAAACCAAAGGGAATCCAACTAAAAAACTCAATATTTATATAGATCCCATTCACTGACGTTACTTGCAGCTACTGTCTGACCAAGATCTTCAATATTGGGAGTTGAATTGTATGCAAATATATGGTGCAGGTCTAGCCGCACAAATGTCACCTAAATGCACACTACACAGTATTACACAAGGGGAACTTGCAAGATTTATTATGGCGATGACGTCACGTGAATCTGGTCTACAAACTGTCTGCCTCTTGCATTCGTTGGAATTTGAACCTAGGTCCACTGATGCTAAATACTCACCCTACAGAGGTAGTCATGAACCTTCAATGTTGCCAGACTGGAAAGATGACCATTGAGTCCTAATGCCATCAGAAAGCCTGCATGTTCATTGGTCAACTCAGCACCAGCTGGGCGGTTATACACAATCCAGGTGGAATCAATCTGCCCAAGATTCACAAGATTTTAACTTTTGTCAGGCTTGAAAAAAGCATTCTACAAAAATAAAAAATTCTCAATAATGACGGAATAATGATGGAGTAACACAAAAACAAAATAAATACTACACGCTTGGCGTCTTCTCCAGAAGACAACCAGAGTGCACTGGTCGAATCGTAGAGTAAACAACCCAATTCTTCTCTAAGAAAGCACTACTCAAAACAGCTTATCATATGGTGCTACCGCAAGTCTTACTGACACATTTAACAGCATGTTATGGCTGATGGGTCAAGCCCACTGGATTCAAGTTCTAGAGCTAAGTCATCAGGGTGTGGGTTTAAATCCCGGTCATGATACTTGTGTCCTTGAGCAAGACACTTAACTATAATTGCTTCTCTTCACCCAGGGGGTAAATGGGTACCTGTGAGGGCAGAGATGGTTGATGTGATTGATTTAGCTTGGTGCGCTAAATTCTTGGCAGCACAGTCTGTATACTCCCCAGGGAGCTGAGAAGATTTATGGAATGAAATAAACGGCCCAGTGACCAGGGGTAATAATGTTCAAGCGCATAACTGTGTCATAGTGTCATAACTGGTGTCATAACTGGTGGATACAATATTATTTGAAATATGTCAAAATGGAATACTAACAGTTTTTGTCAAGTACAAATACACCCCTTGAATATGCACAAGTGTGTTTCATGAACAAGTAAAGAATGTTAATAAGTAGGTATATAAACTAATCGGCCGTGGTGGTTCACACCACTGGAGCTATGGCACACGCCACACACACGCTAAAAGCGCATCAGCCATGCATATGTACCAATCAGCATGAAGTATTCATAGTGCGTGTGCATCGATCATAGCTGTGGTGGTGCAAACTGCCATGGACAAGCTGCTTGAATTGGTAGATATGTGGGTACTTTACCTGGGAGCATCCTGGGGCTATTTTGAGTCCAGCTGCAACACCGTTATGAAATAAAGGCCAAGCATTCATATTTGCCGGGACATCAATGTGAAGAAATGATATGGTATTGTTCCTGTAATTTAGCAAGTACAATTTGATGAAAGAACAGAATCTTTATATAGTGCCTTATAGATGTTGACATAATTCAAACTGGAAGGGTATCAAATAAATGGTGATTTACATCATTTTAATTCATATCTTGACACTAAGCAACAGTTTGGGCAACATCACCATATCTACCATCTTACCTCGGTGGTGCACGGCCTGATAAATTCAACTTTGGTATTGGAAGGGTTTCCGTGACGACGGGATGAGAGGTACGCAAAGTGAACATGCCCCTAGAGATTAAAAGGGTATTTCAATTAAAGGATAGCAGATAAAAACAGCTCATTTGTAAAAGGAAAATGTGTTCCACTTGATGTTGTTTTAAAGACAAAGAACAGAATTGGTAAATATGGACACAAAAATGGATAAGTTTCAATCTGAAAGCTCATTGATTACACAGTTCATACTAGTATCAATCATCCTCAAAAATATTACCATCAGAAAAAGTATCAAAAGGCCTTTTTACTCTAATACTTGTTCACTTCATAAAACTTCAACATGTATCAAATCCACTCTGCTTTCACAGTAACCAACCCCAAATTAGCTTTTTTACTATACATTCTCTAAAATGGTCACCTCCCGAGCAGGGTTGGTTTCGACATGGATCGAGCACTCTACACGAGTCAACGCCGGATTGAAATGTTGTAGTGTGAAAAGGTCAGTCAAACTTACAAGGGGACGACACGTGTAAGTTTGACAGATATTTAAGTTTAATAGTGTGAAAAGGTCTAACGTCAAGGAAACAGCAATTGAAAACCAAAATAAATCACCATTGCTTCCATCAAATGCCGCATTTGAAACAAGCACCGACTTGAATAAATAAGCACATTCAATGAATGAATAAACACATACATGAATAAATAAGCACATACATGAATAAATAAGCACATACATGAATAAATAAGCACATACATGAATAAATAAGCACATACATGAATAAATAAGCACATACATGAATAAATAAGCACATACATGAATAAATAAGCACAAACATGAATAAATAAGCACATACATGAATAAATAAGCACATACACGAATAAATAAGCACATTCAATGAATAAATAAGCACATACATGAATAAATAAGCACATTCAATGAATAAATAAGCACATTCAATGAATAAATAAGCACATTCAATGAATAAATAAGCACATTCAATGAATGAATAAGTACATTCCATGAATAAATATGCACATACTTGAAGGTGAACAAAACCCCTGATAATACATAAACCATTTTTTGGATGAAATTACGCTCTGGGGATTTGGATTAAGCTACACTTGGGTATTGCAGCCACTTTATCTGATATTCCTGAAATCTTTGAGTTTGGTTGGAGTACCTACCTCCCAACTGACAATGCCATTGTTCTCATGGACACCATTAGTAACCTCATCTCTTGCTCCTCAATAAATTCATGATCACTGTAGAGAAAAGGACAGTTTGAAAGAATTAAAGGTCACTACAGACTACAAGGGGATTGATTAACACTAACCATTCCATAATCTTACAGTAGGTTTTGCACCTCAGGCCAGGCAAATCTACTTCATCACAGCTTCTAGATGTTGATATTTAGAATAGAGCTGTACATATTGACTAGAGCACCAACGTATCTTTTGTGTTGAATCCTTGTGTGCATGTCACATCCACGTTTGTGTGAAAAAGTATGTAGAAAATTGACACTTTGTAAGGCTGTTTTAAGGCTTATCATTGTTTTGTTTTTTATTTCGGAGTGTGTTATAGAATCAATATCCTGAGAAATTGACTGCCAAGTCAGTTAACGTTTAATTTAACTGCGTCATCCAATCGGTTTTAATAAGTGTGTAGTTTCTGAAGCCTGCATGTTCATCCTCAGTAGTGTTGGACAAGGTTACATTGAGGATGGATCCTAGTATATAACAAGGACTCACCCTTAACACTAGCCCGGCATACATTGTTTAGTAAAAACTGCTATGGGCTAATAAACACCACTTCTCAACTTGCCCTGTGGGCTACTAAAAACTGTGCAACTTACTTGTTTATAATTCTCATACTTTTTCAGATGGTAATAATACATTTTAGAAATGTGTTAATTTATTTTTGAGTGTGAGAATGTAACTTCATTTGACCGTTAAACTGGTTGTGATCGCTACCATTAGTATCAGAAAGATACATTTATGACAATACATGTTTAAAATTTGGGCAACAAAAACTTCCTAGGGGCAAGTAAAATGCACAGTTTACTAGCCCCTTGGGCTACTTTACAAAAAGCTTAAGCGCAAGGCCTGATAACCATAAGGAAGTCTGTTTTACCACAAACCAAGGGGAAATAAATAAATGTGTGATTTATTCATGAAACACATTCCCCTCACCTGACTTCAGGCTTTTGAACCAGAGTGATCCTCGCTGGTTTGGATGACTGGAACAAACGACGGACTTCTTGAACTCTCAAATCATCTGGAAAACGAAGACGTAACAATTCCTGATCCAAGTGACCCATCCCATCCTCTTCCTGCTTCGAGTCTTTGTCAGCTAAAACTTCCTGGGAAAGACAAATAATAATTCTATTTAATAATTAGAATAATAACAACAATAAAGTTTATAAAGCGCACAAATCCAACCAAATATTCTCATGGCTCTGATACATAAGAAGAGCAAGATAAATGAAATAAAAAAATAGGATAGCAGATAGCAGACACGGATAGCAGAAGACCAACATTATGAAAATGCTTCAATAAAAAGATGAGTTTCTAGGTTTCTGATGAAACTATCTCCTCTTGAATTCCCTCCACTTACCGCTAATCTTCTTTTCTTCTCCTTTGGAAGCCTTGCTTGGGCAGACAGATCTTGGCGTTTCATCAGGACATAGGCTTCTTCTGGCCAATCAGACGGTGGATTCTCCCTGCACTGATAGATGGCTTCACAGAGTGGGAGAGCCACGCCCAGTGGAAGAGCCTCCAGATCCTTGAGGGTAAACCCTATCTGGGTCATGAAGAGCACAGTCCTCTCTGCTCCTCTCAGCTCCTGGTGGGCGCTGATGAATTCACTCAGCTGTGTATTTGTGTCTGATTTCTTTGCAGGTTGCCCTGTTTGAAAGAATGCATTGGAATGAAGAGCAGTTCATGAAGTTCAACCATGAGTACTGACATATCCATTTAATCTATCAGTGGAAAATGTAGGCTTGTGACGAACTCTTTTGCACAAAGACTATACAAAACAATATGAACAATTCTTGCTCCTACAAACCTGCGGATGAAAGTCTTCTAAATGTCGTCTTGAGATTTTTCATCATACAGACGTCTTGGCTGAGGTACAGAGAGCAGAGCTGAGTGAGAAGAAATACCAACACTATAAATGTTGAGCAGAGAAGAAAGTGAGTAGGGCACTACTGCAGACGTACTTTTATAAAGAATGTGTGGTGTACTACACTGCCCATATGCCATGTCAAAGTTTGTAATTAATAAACAGCAAATCAGCTGAAATTAAAACAGCTGAAAATGTTGCAACCCCTTATCATTTTTTTCAAATTTATTTGGGATAAAATACTGCTCTCTGGGAACGCCCACAAAGACAAGCCTGGCAGCTCATGATGTTTACACATGATGTCACTAGTGGAATGAGAAATGTTAAGAAATGTTTTTGTTACTGTTGCAATCCCAAAATCTCCAAACTAAATTACTGAAAAATTCTAAATTTTCTCAGATGCAACAAAGAAATCAAACAAAATTTTCCTATAACTTTTACAATTGGCAATGTCTTGACTTACCATCATGATTTTATGAGAGTTGATACAGATGTCATCAACATATGGGTAAGGGTCTTGAGGGATACCCATGAGTGATCCATGAAGCCATTGGTACATGCTTGGTGGATGGCTTGTACAGTAACTAGGGTATTGCATTTGGGCAAGATGCTCTGGGGGAAATAGAAACAGTCAAATTAGAAACAGTCAAATCAGGAACAGTCAAATCAGGAACAGTCAAATTAGAAACAGTCAAATCACGAAAAGTCAAATTAGGAGTAGTAAAATCAGGAACAGTCAAATCAGGAACAGTCAAATCAGAAACAGTCAAATTCAGAAACAGTCAATTTAGAAACAGTCTAATTATAAACAGTACAGTCAAATCGGGAACATCAAATTAAAAACAGAAATATGATTATTTCTCTCACAGCAGAAACGGTAAACTCAGGAACAGGCAAAGCAGAAAAAGAAACGCAAATAATTTTTTTTCACAGCAGAAACAGCTCAATTAGAATCAGTCAAATCAGAAACAAAAACACATACAATTCTTTCACAGCAGAAATACTTAATGTTTCCACCGAAGATTTGAACAAACAAACCTCTCTGAAAGACAAACATTTTCCATTTGACTGTATCTTATTTTCCACAATACCTTGATGCATCTGGCTGGGCTGTCTCGTAATGTTGTTCAGATCAGAGTGGCAGCGATAATAGTAATCCATGTATGAAACCCATTTCAAATCACTGAAAAAAGGAGATAGGGAAAAAAAAATGGTGACTTTGAGTACCTGCCGCTCTCATGAACCAACTACACTACATACATACATACATACATACATACATACATACATGTACATACATACATACATACATACATACATACATACATACATACATACATACATACATACATACATACATACATACATACATACATACATACATACATACATACATACATACATAAATACACTGGGCATTTATACAGAGCCTTTTCATTTAAATTATAGCCCATTAGCAAACAGACAACAGCATTGCAAATAATACAGAAAATGAACAAATGCAATTTTGAAAAGCAGAAGGAGAAAAAAAAGCAACCAAGGATAAAAGATTGTTTTTAAGAGCTTTCTTGAAGATTGGCAGTGTATTTGAGGTGCGTATGGTAATGGGAAGGTTATTCCACATTCCTGGAGCGGCTCGAGAAAAGGATTTGTAGGCAGCAGATTAAAGAGATCTGCTTCTTGGTTTGTGCTGAGCTGGCAGGTGGGATCTGATGGCAGGTGGGATCTGATGCTGAGTGAAGTCTTATTAGGTCTTATACATTGCAGCTGGCGACACTATTTAAATAAAAATTTAAAAATAATACAACGTGCGACTCATTGTCAAGAGTTAACACGTGGCGTGTCGTGTCGTGGCCGAGTGGTTAGTGCGTTGGACTCAAGCTCTGGTGGCTGAGTCATTGGAGTGTGGGTTCGAGTCCCGGTCATGACACTTGTGTCCTTGATCAAGGTACTTAACCATAATTGCTCCTTAAAAGTTGGGGAGGTAGAGCCTTCTGCCCTACCAGCCAGGCTTCTGATAGATGATACCTAAGCCTACATCCTTACGGACTGTAAAGGGGATTACCCTGTTTCAGCCCCAGGAGTAGGTGGCAACAGCCCCTGGACAAAAACAGTTGATTTGTAGCCCACACCTCGAGTGGCTTACTGGCCTTGTGTGTCTAGCGACTTGCATGGAAAAAAAACACCGTTCTTACCTAGCAATTTGGTACAATACTGCGACCAGCTCTTGGGCACTTTCCGAGTAAAACCTTGTAAGCTTCAGCTCCTAAAACCAAAAGTAGACGGACAAAAAGAAACAACTGATTGTAAAGTTTGTTAATCATCATCGTCAGCTTGTATCGTCCCACTACCGGGAAAACGCCTCTCCCATATCAAACAGTTCCTGTTTTCTCCACCAACTCATCTCTCCATCTCGAGCAAGGTCTTCCTCTTGAGCAAGGTCTTCTTCTCGAGCAAGGTCTTCCTCTATTCCTTCTGCCATATGTAGGGTGGGTGTAGTAATCAACAGCTAATTATTGTATTACACTTTGCCACAAAGATATAAAATGAACAATAAAACAAGGTTTTGTTGAATAAATCATTTTATGAGCATGTGCACCAATGTACTTATCAGTTTCATTTTCTTTCCATTCCTCACTAAATGTAATTATTTTGATCTCTCTGCCTTCACCGCTGGTCATTGTCTGACCGACCATTAATCTGCAGCCACATTCAATTATTTTATAGCAACTTTCATCAATATTAATAAGGTTAGGATTCAATTTGATCACTTGATTTTAAGAGTTGAAAATGATTGAATAGATTCCACTAGCCCAGCTGATTATAAGTACCGTATAAATGCCTATTACATGTTTTTATTTACCTCGTACACAAGATGCAAGGCGAAAACCACAGCAGGTATATGAACGAAAAGCAGACTACCAGTATCAACCTTAGCCTGGTTTATTTCACTGGGGCTGGTGAATCCATCGGATTGTAGTCCAGTAATAGACTCAAGGATGGTGGGACAGGCTAGCCGATGGTACTCAGAGCTCAGAAGGCATTCCCAATCCTACAGAAACAAGGTGTTTGTTGGGATGGTACATCATTAGTAATAAAACAATTTCAAAACCATCAAATGAATAACTGAAAGCTACAATTTACATTTGCATGAAAACTAATCATCCAGACTTATAAATACATCATCTTTGATGAAACAATGTCTCAATATCTAGTCAAAGGCATGCAAATAAAATAAAACAAAGCAAATAAAATAAAACAAGAAAAGTTCTGTTTGGTAATCAATCACTTCCCTATAATTCTCGCAAAAAGACGATACATTTTGTAAAAATGCTTTTTTAACATTCCGTTTTTAACCCTTGAAAGGATCAACAAAAGTCTCATCTTTACTCCATAGTCATTTAAAGGAAATCTGTCAGTGCAACATGACCGTTTTTGTCCACATTTATGAACACTGTGAAAGTCAAAATGGTTTAGCTCCAACAGTTTTTCTTAGTCGGGTGCCTGGCTCAACAAAAGGGCCGTATCCAAGTGCCGTATCGTTGTTTATAATGCCATGACGTGTTCTTCAGTCACTGCCGGCCAGACCCTGGGCAGTGCAATCCCGGAGTGCAATCCATTGAGATTGCTTGCCTTGTGGGGTCCATTGAGATTGCTTGCCTTGTGGGGTCCATTGAGATTGCTTGCCTTGTGGGGTCCATTGAGATTGCTTGCCTTGTGGGGTCCATTGTTCTGAATGAGATTGCCTTGTTATGTGTGTACACCCATCACACCAAAAGAAGGACATGTAGGAAACAGTATGCCCCTTGGTGGCTTTGCCAACCGGGGGCATAAAAATCATGTTGCTGATTTCTCAAAACAGTGTGCATCCGAGAAGATAATTTCAAAGAATTGTTCAATGATAGTGTTTCTTGAAAACTAGAAGATTGGAACAATATTTGTTAATATCACTTCTACCTAAGTTTGCATCGTCTTTGTACCATTACTCTTTTCCAAAGCAGTATGGTTTGCATTTACAATAGTACAAGTATAAAACTTTACTTCCATATTTTACCTCATCTAACCCTGATGTCTTGTGCTTCTTAGCCACTACTTCTGGTGAGGTTGGAGAATCCACTTCAAGCTGAGAAACAAATGACAAACGTTTATCTCTTTAACAATTTTCCCACAAAGATAAAATACATTCAAAGACACAAACATGTTTCAAACCAATACACTGCTTTCACCTGTTCAGCATCCTTCAAGCAAGAACAGACGATGCAAGTATGGTGAATATTCCAACATTTTAGGGGCCCTTCAAATCCCATGTACATTACACAACGGTGGAAACAAATCGCACTTTAACAGGTCCAAACATTGGAAGACGCACAAGACTTGTTTAGTCTATTACGTAAGAATTTCATCTGCATTGTTACCTGGGTGCAAAACCAATATTGAATCTTAATATTGAATCTTAATTTTCATTTCTTAACAAGGACTATTTTGCCCTTCCAGCCTCAGTTTGGGTTACATTCGTTTGAATGGGCCAAAATGGATGGCTGCTGTATGAGAAATGTATGTTAAGGCTGTGTCTGAACTAATGGATTTTTGGCTGCAGCTTTTCAGTGATCCAACCATAGCCATTGTCGAACCCATAAGACTTACCTGACAGAACATAGCTAGCTTCTCAATGTTATAACCCATTGAACCTAGGAGGCACTTTGAAAAGACCAGCCATTCTGATTGGCTGCCGGGACCACCAGGTGCATTGTGGGTATTATACCACCTGGTGATCAACTGCATCGCTGTGTCTCGTGGTAACACATACTTGATGGCATTTAGACACAATTGAACTGCAAAGAGCAAAATCAGTTAAATTAAAGTGAGTAGAATTTCAAACTTTGCATGGTGGGAATATAATCTAGTAAGGTTTGCGGTAACAACATGTACATGAGTAGGATTTTAAAACGTTGCATGGTGGAGATACAATCCAGAAAGATTTGCGGTAAAGCCACGTACATGAGTAGGATTTGAGACTTTTCATGGTGGGAATATAATCCAGTAAGGTTTGTGGTAACACCATGTACATGAGTAGGATTTGAGACTTTGCATGGTGGAGATACAATCTAGTAAGGTTTGCGGTAACACCATGTACATGAGTAGGATTTGAGACTTTGCATGGTGGAGATACAATCTAGTAAGGTTTGCGGTAACACCATGTACATGAGTAGGATTTGAGACTTTGCATGGTGGGAATATAATCTAGTAAGGTTTCCAATAACACCATGTACATGAGTAGGATTTGAGACTTTGCATGGTGGAGATACAATCTAGTAAGGTTTGCGGTAGCACCATGTACATGAGTAGGATTTGAGACTTTGCATGGTGGGAATACAATCTAGTAAGGTTTGCAGATCTCTCCAACCTCTACCCTGAAACTTACCAATCGGAGATGATGTCACCTCTGGAATACTCATCCTAAGCATGGACCCTCCTGTCAGCTCCTGAAACATATAACAGTTATAATCATCCTTTTCACCTTTTTTTGTGTGCACAAAAACAACCAACGGAGTCTCAATGTGCACAGTAAAGTGGACTAAGAAAACATTCACAGAAGACCAAATTCATTAAGCTCCGCCCCCTTAGAACACTGACCAATCACAACTGTGTAAAATTGAACAGAACAGGATTTGAACCTGCAACCTCCAGATGAACGTACCAGTGCTCTACCAACTGAGCTATCTCGCCCAACATTAGGGCTAAATAGTTTGTAAAGCAGTGGCATGTAAATCCGATAGTCGCAGGTTCATATCTTGTTCTTGTAAATTTTTCTTTGTTCACCCAAAAATTGAATTAAAATTTACCCAGTCACTTGTTTTTTATTACTTCATTTTGATACATTAAAATTTGACTACAAAATGTAAACATGCCACTTTTGATTACAGCGATGTGTATTTTGTGTGTACCACTGTACACTGGTTCACAGAATGGAGATGCATGTGTCATATACTTGATCAAGGAATCTGCCCACTTTTCAGACTGTGTATTGACAAGGCCAATTCAATCGGCCCTATTTTTAATGCATTTGTATTGGTTAAAACACACCACATGACTTTAAAATAACCTTTCTGGAAGTTAAAGTTGTGACAAAGTTGTTTCCAGAATTTGCATTTGCCATTTTTACAAAAAGTGCTTAAAATGCATGTCATTACATATACTTAATACAGAGCACTGCTAGGGTGAGTACATCCATTGAATTAGTTCTTTACCACTGTAAACCTGCTTGCAACAGGATCTCGTAATCCAATGATATGTTTGGAGCTAGTGCTATGACTACTACTGCTACCAGCATGGAATGCAAATTCATCACTACAGGTAGACTCATGTAGCTTTGTCCCTATATCCCCAAGAAAAGCAGGAACTGGAGACAGCATTACAACCTAGTAAAACAAAAATAATAATAGAATAGGGATATGATTTAAGCAAAAATATTATAGACAACACTGTGGTTAACACTCAAAAACTTTTGAGCAAACATGACCACAAATTGTTATAAATCATGACTGCCAAATTAGTACAATTTGATAGTATAAGTTTATTAACTTAGTATGTGACTTTCTCACGTTGATTTCTTTATTGTGTTGACCTTTACCTCATCCATTATGACCTGAGCACTGCTTGATGGTCTTGATGATGTCATAGGGGCAGGGCTATCAAGAGGGGTGCTCGGGCGTGGTAAGCTAGAAGATAGTGATGGAACAATCCCCGAGATGTGAACTTTGCCCATCTGTGAATCAAAATTCAATAGGCAAGTACAATGGGTGGATTATCTGATTCTACAAGTTTAATTACAAATTTTAGAATGTATTAAAAAATCTTCCCCTTAAATTCGATAAATAGCAATTTCATGTTTGTAATCCATTCATATAAACACTTTAACAATCTAATTCAGACTTTTCTACCCTTGTGCAACAAGAATTATCTGGGAGTATAATGTCTGCTGGATTCTAAGTTGGTCATTACTACCCCAAATCCACCAAATAATCTCATTGGTTGACTTTGAAAGACTGAAGACTAAATACTATTGATGTTTGAAGGTTTAGATGAAGGATCATCATATGCTGGATCAGTTCATCTCAAATGGTAAGAATCGAAGTCCAAATGTCTTACCCTTACAAGCAGTTTTATCCTTCGATCAACCTTTCTACCCTAAATTCTTATCCTTCAATCAGCCTTTCTACTCTAAATACATCAAAACCTAACAGCAAATAAACTCCTTCACGGCCAATCTAAACCTACTTAGCATCAGATCATACTAAGCTCATCAAAGGCAAAGGTGAGGGTGCTAGGTTACTTTTGGATTCTAATAGATTCCTGATTACCTTAACAAGACCAGAGTAAAGAACAACGCTATTGCTCAGATCAAGCACTACCATCATGTCCAAACTCTGTAAATAAAAAACACAAACACAACTACAATTAACAAAAACGTTTTCTTTAGAATTATACTTGTGCACAACCCGTACACAACCTGTGCAGTTGAAGAGTTTCAAATGGTTGATCAACTCACTGGCAAACATTACCAACCATAGGAGTGTTAAACAGTCATGAAGGTTTGAAAATACCAAACACTCCAAATTGATCATTTCTAATCTAGCTAGGGTCTAAGGGGAGGTCTGAAACATTAGGTACAACATCAAGCATCGTTTTGAGTTACATTCGTCTTACATCAAGAGGTACTGCATCTTTCACTATCAGCGTTGCTAAGCTACCAAAAATGAGCTGTGACTGGTCATTGCTTCTTCCAAATTTGACACATTTGAGTTGATGACGATGTTGGAGCAAATAGCAAAGAAAGCGCTGTCCACAGAGGTCCGTCGTTAAGAAAGCTTTGGTTGCTTTACCCAGAATCCCCTCCCTGTTGAGACAAAAATTTCATTGGACGACTTATTTATAATATTAACAATAATAATGATAATAATAACAGTCCATATTTCACACGTTCAATTGAAATAAGTGATAAGGCCGTCTAGTAAATATTGGAACATTGTTCAGTAATTTTTATTGCAAAGGCAAGACAATAGTTACAAATACTAATCTTATACCCTGCAGGCTTTCAGATTAAAAGTTCACAATTTAACTTTTTTAAATCCAAACCATACCAATCTTTTAATGTTACATGTAATATTACAAGTTCCACCAACCTGTGGCTGACGACAGGCTCCGTCCAGCAGTGGTCAAGACAGAGGTCAGGGGCCAAAGGCTCCTTGACCTCTCCACAGGTCGTATCCAAGGAGTTCATTGATATTCCCCCAGGGGACCATGTTGACCTTGCTGGTGACATCATGCTGGATGCAGGACTATAGAGAGCGCTGGTTGCTGGAGATTGCGTACGGCTAACGTGGGAAGAGACATCATAACTTTTACTTGAGATTACTTCATTATTGGTCTGTTACTTTAAAAACACACAAGGAGGTTTATTTCACTGCAATCAAGATCTAGTGGTGTGACTGTGTGGTTCAACCCCAACCACAAGTTACCCGGCCATTATTGATTGGTCATTAAGATGAATAACTAGAGCAAACCTCAGGGTTTACCCAGAGGCCCTCTGGTAGTTATTTGATGACCCCTGAAAAACAGCCTTCGCCTTAACCCAAATGGACTTTACATTTGGCGGAACTGCATGATCCAGCAATCTATTCTTAGCACGGGGCCATGAGAACCAATTTTATCACAAGAGTCCAAACATACTCCTGGAGGACTATAATGGTGTGTGTGTGGAGGGGGGTGGTGAAGGGGGTCGGCAAATCAAGACAGCCATTTGCCTAGGGGGATGAGAGTCATTTTTGTTAGTTGGAACAGGTGGCCAGTATCCAGTTTGCAATCAAATAAGGAGGAGTTCGACTAATTTGCACCCACACCACTGAATACAGCTGTGACTAATTTGGGGATCTCCTGCAGTTACCAAGCTTTGAAGGATTATACATCATTGGTTTTGGGAAGAGTAAGCCATACACATCCTCTGGCTTCTAACAAACACACCATACAACTAAACCAGGAAAAAACATGAAAATAGCCGCAACTGAAATAAGCAATGGTGATTTGGGCTGGATATATTGACTATGACAGTACTTCAGACAGATATCCTGATGACTACAAATCCTGTAATTTGTCTTGAAACGCTTTGATATTAGGTTCACTAATTACTCATATTAAAGTTCCTCTGAGGACTCACCTTAAGGTAGCCATTACTGACAGTGCTGGACTCTGCCCACGGGAAAAGACGAGAGGTGAAGCTGTCCTACTTGGGAGGCCCCTGTAAGGTGACATACTGGGTGACATACTGGACATACTAAGACGTGAATGAGCACTAGCACTGAGTCCAGCTAGTGTACCAGAGCTGTAGCTGTGACGAGGGGTTTGACCCAGATTAGTGGTGTTCAAGTCTAGTATCTTGGAGGCCACACAAACCTCCTGTAAAATTCAGACAACGTGAAAGCAGGGGATGTTAGTAAAGCAGTAGCTTGTCAATGTCAGTGTCACACCCATGGGGGAAAGCTTGGTGACTTGAGCCCCTACACTGACCCTTAGACCCTCATCTTTTCACTCTTTTATCCAACTCCTAAACAGGAATCTTCCATATTCCATCAGAAAGGGGATCACTGACATGAATGACGCCATGAAGGAATGGCTACAACTGATATGCCCACATGTTTAAAATAAATAACAAATTACCAAGCAATAAACCACAAGGGAAACTGACTGGGTAAATGTTTAAACCAATTTTGGGGTGAACAAAGAAAAATTGACTGGAGTGGGATTTGAACCTGCGACCACCGGCTTAACATACCGGCTTAACATAACATACCGATGCTCTACCAACTGAACTATCCAGCCCTAATGTTGGCAGTCTCCCTATTTTGTCAATATCTTTGTTCGTGGGGTGCCAGTCAGAAGCCATTCAACTAGTTACTGCAGTGACGCCAAGGATTACACCCCATATATATACGATACAACCATAGAGCTAGCTCTATGGATATAACCTGGGAAGCGGCAGCATGGGGATCTACCTTCAGGGTGATGCGACTTGTTATTTTAAAATATCAAGCAATAAACCACATGGGCTGGATAGCTCAGTTGATAGAGCATCGGTACGTTAAGCCGATGGTCGCTGGTTGAGACTCATACAAAAGAGGAATAGTAGTGAGATTGAACGAAAATGAAAAATCCAGAAAATTGGAAATCAATATCCTCTTGGTCTGGAGATGAAGCTCTCTGAATAAATAGGATGTTATATTTCAGATGTTTATTGACTCTTTACATCACCACTCAGGCCTTGATCTTAACCAAGGCCACCGAGGCCATTGGCCTCATGCCCTGTCGAGTTGGCCAGCATGCCCTTCAGAAAAATTGCACTTTGACTACCAACTTGGCCAGCATGCCCTTGTACAATTTCTCTGATTTGGCCAGCAAAGGCCTGCCCCCGTTTCTCTTAAGATCGAGGCCTGACCACTAATAGAAATCTTAAGGTTTGATCATAACAAAAGTTGAGTCTTTCATCTCTGTGATGGCGAGTTTGTCTCTTTCAAGAAGATCTGAATGAGAAATCCTAGAGTCAGGAAAATCCTGACAACTCACAGGCCTGAACTATATCCATCAGCACAACTCAACACCAAAATTTGTTGACTCTGATTTAAAGTATTTTAACACAGCACTGTGTCAAGCATGGTTAGTTTTACTAAGGACCTTCGATAATGAAGGCTACATCTGTATATGTACAGCTCATTTAACGCAGGACTAACTTTGATACTACATTAACACTTTGGAATAACTCTCACCTCAGCTGTTGCATATTTAAGCAGCCATACAGAGTGTAATCCCATACTGGAGTCAAAGGTCATAACCAGGGAGGGGTCAGAGGTCGTGAAGATTACTTGCTGAGTGTAGTCTGTCATTAAACCAATCTTTGTACTTCCCATTCCTAAATGTTGAGAACATTTTACAAAATCAGCAATGTGCATAAAGTTTATCACTACAAAACTTTATGATGTTGTCAAAAGGTTCTGAAAATCTACGTGCAAGTGATTTTTTCAAGAATACCAGCTCCTTTTGGAATCTGGAGGATGAGTGGTTCAAGTGTAGTGAACTTGAGCTTGGGTGTTACCAGAGTGTAGTTTCTAGGACCTTCTAGTTGAACTTTTGTTTTGGTGCTCAACAAAAATTGCTGCAAAAATAAATTGTACATACAGTATATGCTTAACCCTAGCAGTGTCCAAAGCTGTTTAAATTGGCCCAAATTTTAGACAGTGTATGGTCAGGGTTGATTAAATCTGCCCTTCTTTATAATGCATTTGTATTGGTTAAAACACACCACGTGACCTTAAAATGACCTTTATGAAAATTCACTTTACAACCCAAATAAAGTTTGGGAAGTCAGCTTTGAACTTGTGTATGCCTTGAATTCAGACATTGTTTCTAGAAAAAACAATTGTGATTTTTTTTTATAAAGTATGAATATACAGCATCAAACGTATGTAATACATGGAACTGCTAGGATTATTTTTTCTGTTAAATTGGTCCATGGTCGGTTTGATGAAATTCCAAATGGGAATTAATGTCCCTCCATCCCTCCTCTCCAAGCTGATGTTTGTCTGGTAACACTTCTTAAAGAAATTAGAATAAGATTTCCTTACCACCCGTCTTGCATATGATTGGTGCTGGCTCATCTAATGGATGCAGCAGACTAAACATTGTGGGAAGACATTCAGAATCTCTGTACAAAAAGAGACGAGACATGAAATGTTACCGCTACAAGAGAGTGGCTTTGTTTTATAAGCAGTATGTGTTAATCAATTTCACAATATACAGTTGTAGGAAAACATCGTCAACTGGGTGGACTGGAAAGCCCACATTTTTTTCATTTATTTTGGGGTACAAGTCCATGTAGAAGTTTCACAGGTGATTCTTCTTGGGCAACAATGTATGAAAAATGCATTGACTTTGAATATGGTGGAGGAAAACAAACTTCTCTTTAACACTTGTCTGTATTATTAGAAGCTGAATATTTTGTGACTTAAGTCCTACCTTCTGGGGCTGTTGATTTCTTGGTTTGACACAGCCCTCTCAAGGAGTAAGCCCTGGTCAATACTCCATGAATGACAAACCTGAAAAAATGAGCAGAAAACGTTCTAGACAACTTGAAAAAAAAAAAGATTCCAGTTTGACAAATTGAGCCAACTTGTCAAATAGAGCAAAAAAAAAGCAGCTAAGCACAAAATAATCATGCTTACAAGAATAAGGTAACCAGCCAAAATACCATGCCACATGTGCCGTGTGAGACTGGTTTTTGGCTTAGTGGTGCTTAGCAGAAATAATTTTATGGTATATGCACAGAAGGTGTATCACTCGTTGTCCTTTCTGTACACAAATTCACTCGCAGTACACACTTTGCCACATTATCTCATCATTTAACTGTGTCATTTCCAAAGGCTAGGACGGTTAGATATTCTACTAGCTTCCTCATCTTCCCCACACTGCCGAGCAGCACTTTTGGTACTCCCTACCTGTATCTTGCTTTCCACCAACTTTAAGATATTTTCTCTCACTTTAAATTGTCTTTATTTTCCTTGTAGCCCTCACCCTGAATGGCTTTGGCTTTGTGTTGGGCGATTTTTCGTAAAATAAAAAAAAAGTATGAAGAATTTTGTTTTTAAATCATTCTGCAATTTTTTTGTTTGTTTGTTGTTGGCTTAACCAGTTGGGGGTGGATGTCCTGTTTACTCGCAAATGTTTCCTCGGCTTGGAAACTGAAGCCTTCTTACGACGCCATTATGTAATTTCGGACCACCCGACCGAAATCGCCTGGTCATTCAACTGCGGAGCGTGCAAAGACCACGCACACGCCGTTTAACGCTTCGATTAACCCATGGACAAAAAAAGGTCGTGCATATACTTATCTTTTGTGGCCATTCAGAGGCGGTTTTTGTGTAATCCCCGATTATGACTTTTGTCCTTTTGTTCCAAGAAGGGGATTACGAGGCATCAAGAGGCTTCCACCATTGTTCATTTATTGTATTTCAGCTGAATAGAGGCAAGTCAGAGTGAGCAGACAATCGAGCCATGGTTCCGTGTTTAGTGCTACTCCTATGCCATAGGTAACGGCTGATGTTTTGCAATTCACACTGTGTGAATTTGACATTTTCTCGGTCGAGAAACAAAACGGACGATCCAGCAAAGAATCTTTTTTCTTTTGGCATTGTCAAGTCAGGGTTTCTTTGCGTGGTTCCGTGTTTAGTGCTACTCCTATGCCATAGGTAACGGCTGATGTTTTGCAATTCACACTGTGTGAATTTGACATTTTCTCGGTCGAGAAACAAAACGAACGATCCAGCAAAGAATCTTTTTTCTTTTGGCATTGTCAAGTCAGGGTTTCTTTGCGCTAGCAGTACCCTCAAAGAAAATAATTTTTGGCAATCCCGCCAACAGAATCCCCCGGGGGAACAGACAAAAAAAAGAATCCCAGCAGCAACTGGTTGAGCAGCTCTTTGATAAATCTGGACCAAAATACATGAAACTGCTCTGCAGAAAACTATTGCTTAACCCACATATTTTTGGAGATAATAAAGAGATGGTAAACATTGGGAATGACTTCACCTGGAATGGCAGAGAGGCTGTAAACTCATCGCCTTTATCAGTGAAGACATTTAGAGTTGCAGGCTGAGTGATACATATGCTCGGCACTGCCTCTCCTGGATAAATATAAAAACAGACGTTTAGTATTAAAGCATTTTAAGACAAACCCACTGTTTCCAAATGATTACAATTAGGAAGAATGACCAAATGCTGCATATTTACAGGCAGAGTATTTGCAATACCTTTGAATCTGCATGTAGCACTGTGGTGCAAATTATCAACATGTGTGTACACACACAAGCTAAGTAATGAACTGTAAATAAAATCCCATGTATTTCTTTAGACAGTGCAAGTCTTGCTCGTACTCAACATGGAACTGTGTAATTGTGTTTCCTTTACACGTTAAAGCAATGAAAGTGGCAACCCAAGGTTCCCCAAAATGTTGAAATATGTGCAAGACTTGCACCATCTATTGACCAAACTAAAAGAAAAAACAGTTTTACTTTTAAAACTTGGTACACAAGAACAGAAATTGGTTGTAAAATTATCACGATACTATGCTTTACACGGGGAAAATTCAAATTAAAGCGGTAATGTTTCACTTTGCATCAACACCTTAAATGCTGTAATGTTAAACTACACATTGAGGATTACTTGCCAGTTTTGTTTGATCTTTCTTCTAGAGGATTGCCCTTGCAGTCTTGCAATCTGAATGTCACCCATTGGGCCTTCAAGTACAAAAAAGGAAATTCAAGTAGAATTAGAAAACCACACGAGAAGAGTACAACATGTTTTCTGCTGACTAACAAAATGAACACAGTCTTCAATAAAAAATGCTGACTGAACCCAAATTTAGCCGCTTTCATTTAAAATATTTGAGTGGAATTACCAAATGGTGCACTGTATATATTCATCGACTTCTCCTGACAAAATGTTGGTAAAATCACAAATAAATTTTAGGATGTAAGACCACACAAACCTATTTTGGAATGTGTGACTTTCAGTCTTGTAGCCACAGTGGGCAGCCAGCCCACCTGGAACTCAAAATTTCTGCCAAGCACTCTAAGCAAAATACACTGTGCTGCCAGGCACAAATTTCCCCCAGAATAAATCAAAATGTCGTCAACTGTGGCAGTTTTGTCTTTGATCAAACATCCAGGTCTCAGGACCAGCTAACTGAATGGATAAACAACGTACATGTAGTTGATTCCAGATAACGGCACTGACCATAGATTGAAGTATTGTGATACTTTGTATCAAGTTACCACTAAGGGTAACAATTTTGTATCTTTCAAAACTACATCCTTGTTGTAAAGCTACAGTTTGCTTCCATGACCTAAGAACAATAGTTTAACTGTACCTCAAGTATTGCCGAGTCTAGCACAAAGGATTTTTGAACGAGTCTGGCTTGTGACTCGCATCCTCGGCTCCATACCACTGAATTCCCCTTGATGTAGATCTCCTCGTCAAAATCCAGCTTCTGGGTACCAGTCTCCCTGCTCTGTGAGATGTGCCAAAACTCTTTCTAGAAGGATTACAAGGTATACAAAGCCATCAGTTGTGATACCATTATTGTAATATGACAAATGTCTTATTGTGTTTCTTTGTAAATTTAATAACAATAATAAAAGGCATTTATTATGTACTTTTGAACCCACTGTATCAAAGCGCCGTACACTATTACCCCTGCTCATTAGGCGCTAAGCGTTCTTGAAACCATATCATATGCAGCACTGGCAGCCCGATTGGCACACAGGTTGCTAATTGTTCACATCAACAATCTCTACCCTAGCAGGTGCCCATTTACTTGGGCAATGAGGCGCAATTACAGTTACATGTAATTGTCTAATTGTCTTGCCCAAGAACAAAAGTGTCACGACCGGGATTCAAACCCACACTCTGATGACTCAGCCATCAGAAAGTCGAGTCTGATGCTCTAGACCACTTGGCCTCGATGCGCTACAAATTTGAGGCTGTGCATTGTGGACATAGATATTTACAAATTTGTTATCTAGTCCAGCACAAACCAACTGGCTCTTTACACAGCCTACACTTTTTCAAAAAGAGACTATTACACGCTACACCCATAAGTTTTAAGTGAATAAATATCTCATTGTTAGGCTACAAAAGGACTGAGCATGATGTGATATCTTAGGTGTGTCTACATTTTATGGGTTTGACTATTTTACATTTTGCATACCTGTGATGAGTCATTGATATTGACATCCCTAAGGGCTGAGATGGGTAGGTCTGCATCTGGGTATGTTGTCTCCCTCAGTGGATTGGTGATGCCCCTACCGTCAGACTGACTATTGCTGAACTGTCGGCCGAACGGGATGAACTCATGTGGTTCACAGGCCGCTATCATGGCCTGTAATGAGAACATATTAATTAATAGATCAACCTCATTTGATTTACACAAATTTTCCACTTTAAAGACTCCAATTCACCAAAACAATAAACCAGGTTTCCATTTTATGTACTAAGTTTAAATTCCATAATAATTATTTGAAACTAAAAAACCAAAAACTAAAATTTGCAAGAAGATGGTGACAAGTTTTGCCATCCAAATCACTTTCAGATCCGCCTTTCCAATTACTCTGGCAAATATCAGGATAAATACATGTACCACGAAGAGTGCTGTATTATCAAAAATATGATCTTATCTGGTTGAAAAAAACCCACAATTTTTGGTCATGAGTTTAAAAAACAGTGTACAGTCCAATTCAGCATCTTTTTCTGAACAACAAATATGGCTCAAATATTGAAATAATTTGTTGGTTGTATTTTACCCAACCCATACACAGATGTGTGTAACGCACTGCATGCTCTGTGCTTTCCAGAATCCTGTGAAAGAAAACCACAAGCATATTACTTTGGTGGGATTCGAAACCACCACCTTTGCCGTTCTAGAGCAGACTTCTAACCACTAGTACTGGACCAAACAGATTGTCCAGTAACTACAGGCAATTCGAAGCCTATTGTTTTTTTCAAAATCATGAAAAATAAGCCAATTTCACGTCTAATGTTACATTGGGCTTGACTCGCTAAATGCTATTTGAGTTCGTTTGAGCATGAATGTGCAAAAGTTCCAGCCGTGCGATGAAATGTCCGCTTGATTTTTCTTTTTTAAGGTCAATAATTACCAATGTTGCTACCAATTCTTTGGGAGAAATATTATAAAAGGGAAATAAAGCCCAACATCCATTAAAAAGTCAAAAAAATCCTGTAGAAAGTGGCAGCCAGACTTCCTGATTGTACTCCTAGAACTATGAGGTTCGTTCCGCTATCGTCTCCACGAGCCTCATAGAGTGACATGTACAAAATCCTATTCGAAACTTTCTGCCCTTCACATTTACATGGCTACAGTTCTTTTTTGTAATCAGATCTCGCCAAAACTAGGCTCTATGTGTTCTTTCAACTCTCATCGAGCGTTGCACGGGTCCAGAAAATCCACTCCGCAAACTAAACGTTGTTAAAAAGGGATAAATTCTCACCGTAACTCAGATCCCATTCAAACAGTATTGCAACAAATATGGCGACCGGAGTTGCAAAATTAACTGGTATGCTGCTATGCGGTGCGCTGGTCCTATGGGCTGGTTCCGCGTACCAGTTAATTTTGCAGCAATTTTTCCTCTTTTTTCAGAAAGGTTTCCGACATCATACCACCATGACCACCATTATTAACCGGCAATATCTCCTACGTACCTCAGGTGACTTTCAAGTTGAATGTATATGTGTTTGATGGATTTTGGAGCAATTTTTGTCACCCTCTGTTTTGGCAAAGTAGACCCAGTATCTGGGGCGCTGTACTCCTTTTAAAAAATTTTTGACATTGTTGACGACCGACAATGTCAAAAAATTTTTAAAAGGAGTACAGCGCCCCAGTTAATGGGTCTATTGGCAAAGGTACCATGTTTTGATGGGACTTCACTCGGGCCTCGGCCCCTACTCCTAGAACTATGAGGTTCGTTCCGCTATCGTCTCCGAACCTCATAGTTCTAGGAGTACTCGGCCCCTACATACGCCAGATCATGTCCGAATGTTAAAAAAATAAAAAAGGCGTTGTTGGACTCCAGGTAACTCGGACTACTTCAAATCAAAGTTCAAAACCATTACTTGTTTGACAAATAATAAATATATACTACACACCTTATTTTCTCTTTGTTCCTCCAACGTTGCAGCTGCAAATTAATCGAATGAGAAAGCAGAATGTTTTTGAACATTTGACTTACGGCAGCATTTTGTTGATTTTTGACAAATGAAATCTTCCTCTATTTCCCGCGGACACCATGAGGATTTCGTCAACATAGACAGATACCCTTCCCTTTAGCCCGCATAATTTGCGCTGATGAAGTATAGCAACAACATTGTCACGATCCAAACGACCGAACTCGTGAGAGGGCGCTATTTAGCCAGGCTGTGGAAAATCGGAAATGTTTTTGCTAAACATACATTTCTTTGACACTGCAGTGAAAATTTCATTAACTAAATTTTCAAAAATACTCAGACATCTCACAGAAGGCTGCAGCAAGTGCTTTGCCACCTGTATGTATGTTGGGCGCAATCTTTGAAAGTCGCGCAAATTTTAAAATTTGCGCACGAACCTGCGCAAATTTTAAAATTTGCGCGTGCGCACGTAAATATCAATTGCTCGCCACCAAATGCATTGCGTGGAACAATTCCTTGGCGGGATGATGTTACGAACTACACGGTCAATACTTCAATATTTGACGGGACGCGCCAAATCAACATGGCGGCCGTGGGGGTTGATGGCGATGGCGGGGTTGTTGTTGATGAAATTAGTTTCGTTGAGTGGTGTTCATTTAATTGACCTTGTGATTATTTAAGTGGAAAACTAGATGAACAAAATCACATGTCTTTCTTCCAAACACCAGTGACTGTAAAGTTATACAGCACTGTCTTTATTAGATTGTAAATGTCCCCCTTCCTAGTTACACCACAGTACTTTTAAGCCAATTTTTTTTTCTTTTTTTTCTCCATGGTTCAAGCAAAACTGGGTGAACTTTTGTAGCAAGTTTAATAACAATCCCAGGAGAAGACTGAAATTATACAGATGGCTAGCTAGGGAACGAAGCCATGCGCGCCCTGATGGCGGGTAAAAATGTTCCCGATGTCTATAAATCCAAGGAATTTTGGGAACAAGCACTGGTTTCTCAAACCATCTTGTTCTATGCTCAGACTCAATGGTCTGTTTATTACGGAAGCATTAAAGGAACATGATGGGGGAAATAAAATAAATTAAGTCATAATTATGAGTTAGTGTCGCATAAGTCATAATATGACTTAATATGTCATAGTTATGAGATAGTTTAAGTCATGATTATCAGTTAGTATCTCATTATGAATTACTTTAAGTCATAGGTATGACTATACTCACATATTATGAGATAAAATTCATTTTACAACTTATAATAAGTCACTTACTACTTTGACTAACTCATATTTAATAATAATGTGAATTTTGAGATGCTAACTCATATTTATGAGTTATTAAGTCGTAATTATGCTCCAACCATTGTTATGATACCAACTCATAATACATGTAGGACTTTTTTATTGTCCCTTTAACCAGAACTGCTTTAACGTTCCTGTACTTCCATAGTTTATCAGGGGGAGGAAAAGGAGTGAAATCGTACAAAAGTGACAAATTCAAATTTAGAACGTACAGTTCGTGTCAAACCCACTTGTTGCGCAATTATGGAATTGTATGAGGGCAGACTTAAATTTTCGTTTCTCAAAATGGCTCGCTGCGCAAATTTTAAAATTTGCGCAGCCATGGTGCGCAAATTTTAAAATTTGCGCAGGTTCGTGCGCAAATTTTAAAATTTGCGCGATTTTCAAAGATTGCGCCCAACATGTACAAGGTGGCAGTTTGTCTTGTGGATGGAAATTTTAATTTCTACTGGGAACATTTGGGCACAAGGGGCAAAGCATTGCAAGGGTTCATATGGTGGCTTTAAAGGTACATTGCGCATTATGTTCACGACTGTGCCCCAAGTCGCAAACCCACTCAGGCGTGAATATTTATGGTTTTTTTAGCAACCTAGTAGGTAGGCAAGCAATAGTCTGGAATGTTTGCTTCTGCGTGTGCGTACTTTTCTATATGAATTCAGTGCTTATATACAGCTAGCACAGAAATTCGGCGCTAGCCTTGTAGCAAAGAATGTAAACCGCAACCGCAGAATTCAGCGGTGAGCAGAGCCATGAAATTAAGTCAAGGTGCAGCTGACGACTGTACTCAAAGGCCTCACGTTAACAGACGGAGATCAGAGTGTCTAGGTGCCAGACTGTATAAGAGTAACGGACACCCCAAGTTGCTGTGAAAAAAAAAATCACACCCGAGTGGGTTTGCGACACGGGGCAATGTCATGAATGTTGGCGTCAATATTGGCGACTTGGGGTACAAATCGTGAATATTGGCATCAATTTTGGTGTCAATGTTTGCAACATGGGGCCAAGTCGTGAATATTAGGAGGTTCTGAGATTCTCTGTCCGTCATGTTTTGTGTAAAGGCCACATTGCATTATGGGATTACATAGACCTATACACCTGGCAGAAATCTGCCAGGTATATACTGATTTTCATTACCCGCTACCGGTCTCTACATACAACGAAAACGATGTAGGGACCGGGAACCAGTCTACCTTACTCTGCTTGCACTCTGCACTCTGCTAACAAAAAAATTGAGTGGTATAGATGAGGTAGGCCGAGAAAGACATGGGAAACTTACACAAGTATAACAGCACCTTCTACCTGGCACACAGAATTATGCAAGACAGGCAGGACTGCAGAGAGTTAATCATGGGCTGAATTGTTTTTATTATTTCACATTAACATGGAAATCCATTGATTAAAACTTACAAATTGGCAGAGTCAACTGATATATAGTAGAAGAGCTGCTTTAGGTAAACATATTCCGAACAGCAAGGCCATGAGGTCAAGCATACCATCATAGTTAAAAAGGGCCAGGTGTTCAGATGCCAATTTAACAGTTGCATTGTTGCATTTGATAACTCCATACAGACAGCGGCATAGCCAGTTTTTCACTGGGGGTGAATTACAATACATGTATTTTTATATAAGGGGTACCTAGGGGGACACTGGAAATTTCTGGGGTGGGCCCTTGGCTATGCCACTGCATACAGACGTGGAGAGTTAACTCACATAATTTATAACCTTAGAAATTGAAAAAGCTCTCTAATTTCTCATGCAAAAAGGGGTGGCATGTACCCTAGCAGCTTGTGATTGTTCATCATTGATTGCAATCAATGCAAGGAAAAACCTTCATCACACAACAGCCCTTTTTAATACTCCTAAAAATTACATGACTGGGTATAGTTCAACAGAAAAAAACTTGTTATGTCGTGCTCTGCTGTTTGAAGACTAGATACTGGAGGGCATTCCATTAAATGTCATTTCTTTGTTGTCATGATGTCATCAATCACATTAAGTGCATAATTAGATGCAGCACGTCAGCGTGGATCTCCACATCATGTTAAAAGTATGAATCTTGAAGCGTCATGTGACCACCATCATGCCAGTCATCCATTAGTGTAGTGTCAATAAAGTTTACTATTTACATTGTCCTCGTTACATCCTCCCGTTCTTGCTACATCGATCTGATTTTCCTGTGCTCTACGAACAAAACACGCTGCTTCACTGAAAATAAAAATGGTTAAATAACAAAAACATCATTAGGACTTCTGTTATTAAAGAGATTTAAACAATAACTATTACTTTAAGTTAATAAATGTAATACTTGATTTGGGGATAAAGTGTATTATTATTTTTTATTTATTTATTTCTACCCCACACCGATGTGTGATAAGCACTGTATACTCGGTGCTTTCCCCTGTGGTGTGGAAAAACCCCACAGGCATACCATTCGGGTGGGATTCGAACCCACAACCCCGCCATTCTAGAGCAGATGTCTTAAGCAAACTATTAGACCACTGAGCTTGCCTGGTGATGAGAGGCCAGTTCAAATCATGTAATTAGTAGCTGGTACCACAAACAATTGAAATAGATGTAATAAATGCATCAGGGATAACGGATACTATTCTTCAGACAAATCATCAAAATAACAACTAACCACAAACAATTGAAATAGATGTAATAAATGCATCAGGGATAAAGGATACTATTCTTCAGACAAATCATCCAAATAACAACTAACCACAAACAATTGAAATAGATGTAATAAATGCATCAGGGATAAAGGATACTATTCTTAACACAAATCATCAAAATAACAACTAACCACAAACAATTGAAATAGATGTAATAAATGCATCAGGGATAAAGGATACTATTCTTAAGACAAATCATCCAAATAACAACTAACCACAAACAATTGAAATAGATGTAATAAATGCATCAGGGATAAAGGATACTATTCTTCAGACAAATCATCAAAATAACAACTAACCACAAACAATTGAAATAGATGTAATAAATGCATCAGGGATAAAGGATACTATTCTTAAGACAAATCATCCAAATAACAACTAACCACAAACAATTGAAATAGATGTAATAAATGCATCAGGGATAAAGGATACTATTCTTCAGACAAATCATCAAAATAACAACTAACCACAAACAATTGAAATAGATGTAATAAATGCATCAGGGATAAAGGATACTAATCTTAATAAAAATCAACAAAGTAACAACCAACACCAAATAATTAAATTTCACTTTGGAGTGTCTTCAAAACTCTATGATGTTAGGATTAATGAGAATACAGTTTACATCTGGGGCTTTTTTTTTTATCAACTCAAGCCTACAATGCTGCCAACAAATCCTGTACTAAATATATTTTGATACAGTTCTGTTTGTTAAAAAAAATCCTGAAAGATACTTTCTTTTAGTTTGAACGGGAAATAAGTTATTCGTTCTGAAAAACAGAATGTTCGTTTCTTCTTCTTAAATTAAATTCATGCACGCTAACCATGTCTCAGAGTTACATCAGTTTTAAACTTATACATACCTACAGGGTCATAAATTAGACGAACCATTTTGTCACTAAGGCGGGCACGTTTTGCTGTAACTTCAATACCAGTTCCTGCTGCACTCCTTAACATCACAAGAACATTCCTGATGAAAGGGACCATGTCAAAATTTGATTAAAGTATGTAAAAATGCATACAATCAAGGCAAGATGAGCATGCCATTCCAAATATAAATGGAGAAATAACTTAGGTTTTGTCTGCGGCACAGAGTTATAAAACAGAACTAGAGAAAGCACTGGCTATGTCATGAAAATAGCTGCTCTTTCTCAACATGGACATGAATTCTTATTGGTAAAATCCTTGAGAAATGAGAATGTCCACTTTGAAAATGTTGGCTGCGTGAACGGATGCTTGAACAGACCGATTGCACGACCCATGTCACGTGACCTGTAGTGGGTATTAATTGTAAACAAACACACAGCGTCCTCCATAGGAAAGTGCGGTACGACACACGATGATTGTCGCATACCTTTATTCGATCAAGGCTTTTATTTCTCAAAATCTATGAAAAATATTCCAAAGCTTGTACCAATGACCTTCGAGTGGCTGAATAAAGCCAGTAAGGACAGTTCCAGAAGTCTTAGAAAATCTACAAAGAACATATATGTTCACGATGTGGTAGTTGCACGATGGTACGTTTGGGCCATGCCAGACGACCGTGATAACACACTTTTCAACACAAGAATTTCACATTTTTGAAGCTTAAATCATCCTAAGAAAAGGCTTTCCAAAACTGTGTGATTCCTTTATCTACTTGAAATTCCGCAAGGCTAGGTATAAATGCTCACTTTTCCAATGTTTTTACTTTTTTCCCCTTCTGTTTTACAGTGGTTTACATTACCAACAAAATAACACGCGGGTTGCTACATCGTCGTCCGACGCTGGTAGTGCATAACTCAAAATAAACCTCCTTTGTAGTAGAATACTGGTAGTTTATGAAACAGTGATGTGATTAATATCAATGTCACAACATACAACTTTAATAAAAAGGGCTCAGTAAATGTGTTATTATTACCAAAAACCGACTGTTGGTGTGACTCAAGTGGTCACAGCATGTATTTGCACGTAGTTTGTCATCAGCTCAGATGACGTAGTACCCACTACAGGTCATGTGATGATATGTAAACATTGGTTGCCCAATCGGTTTATTGTGTTTTATTTATGATTGTTCAACACCGTTTACTCAGCAGGCAAAAATGCTTCTTGCTGGGCCATGTCAGACAATATTGTAAGCCCATTAGTTCTTATATAACTCTATGGTCTTTAGTAATCTCATGTGAACAATAAAACTAATGTTACTATCTTTGAGTGGTTTCCTGTTAGTGTTACTGTACCAAAGCTAGTTTCCACTTTCATGCCATAAAGGGAATCCGACTATAACTACCATCCTGTCCCTCAGTCTCCCGTTAGTTTTATTGACTTGAATGCAATGAACAAGATTGATTCCTATGGGTTGTACAAAATAAAGGGGCTCAAAACATTGCTTAACAAATGCTGGAGTCATTAAAATTAATGAACATGTAAATGTGTTGTTAGAATTTTATAAACAATCAAATATATGTATGCATACTCACTTGCTCTTTTTGGCCACTGTCAAGAATGAAATGAAAGAAAGAAAAAAGACAATCATTAGAACTTCATGGCACTTACTTTGCACATTCTAAATTAGTAGGTGGGGGTACATGTACAGTAATTTAAACTTTCAAATATGACATGGGCACAAAGTATCTTAACTAAACAGCACAACAAAGTATAAATGTTACAACCTACATAATGTGTACAATTCTTGGATAATTGCAGAATGCCCTGCTACTCGCACAAGATCCCCTTTGAACTGTATTACTTATAATGAAAGTGACAAAGTTTGATGCTTAACACAATAACCAAAGCTGTGGCTAACAAAATTGCAGGGTGTTCCGCAGTTCTTCAAATATCATGAAAGCCTTGATCCCTGGGATTTCCAACATCATGTTTAACAGCAATAGTATGACTAGGCACTCAGCAAGTTTCATACACCAGCTCTCTCCTCACCACTACAGCTTTAACTTCATTTGTATTACAATCAAATTTTCATGATAAGCAAAGAATTGTTCTCGTTGAGTGATGTAAAGTGTAATGCGTTGTTTAACTTAAACTTATCAAATTTTATCCCACATCATGTAATTCTTTACTGTTGCATTATGATTTTTATTTAAGCACTTGCCTGAAGGGAAAGTACATCATTTGGTTTTTGGAAGAGTTTACACATTCCCTTTTCCCAGTCTAGTTTCCAATAAACACACGACACAATCAACCTTAATGCAAAGATCCTAATTCTCTGGTTACCAGTTATGATCTTGGCAACTAAACCAACCTCAGAAAATTTCATAAATTAGGTCAGAAAACATTGAAAAATTGTTTCAATTGTATGACCTTGTTCAAGGAGCAGATTTATTGATTTCGAACACGCACTGCTGCCTGCGACTCGACCCTAGAACTAAAAGTTCACGCATGCATCTGGAAGGTGCGTGGAAATTCTAGGGAAGAGTCGCAGAAGGCAGCCCCTTGAACAAGATGGCGCCAAAGGTACCAAAGGTGCTTATTATAATTAAACCCCCAACCCAATTTTGCAATCATATTTTATAAATCAGAACAGTATATTAATTATTATCATTAACAATAGTACTCTAATACTAGTATAGTAGTCTGATCCTGAGTACTGGACCCTACAACGCTTTTTTAACATTTGGACATTATCTGGTGTATATAGGCCAGATAATGTTAAGAAAGCATTGTTGACTAGGGTCCAGTAACTAACTGTACTGAACTACTGTGTCTCACTCTCAATCACTGTGTAGTGTACAAAAAAGGTTATTTATTATGGAAAATAGTAAAAAATAAAATAAATAGCTCAGTATAGTAGCTAGCCTAGTATGCTCATGGACAATGGAGGAAGTATTTCCTTCCTCCATCATGGTATGCCTATGTACGAATACGATGCGTCGATGGTTTGGTCAACATTACAGACTTTTGACTTACTGTCATGACTGTATAGATGAATTTACACTCCAGTTCAAGTAATACACTCAATTTACACTGTCACTGTGTTACACAGTAAATACAGTTTCAACACTATTCAGTGTTCAGTGTTGAACGGGTGCACCAAGAAACCCGCGCAAGGTTGAAACTTGTGCGTTTCAAGCTTGCACAGGTAGAAATGAAACTTGCGTGCACAAGCTTTAAAGTTGACCGGGCAAGTTTTAAACTTGCGCGGGATTCTACTTAGAAATCAACAACGTTATTGTTAATGTTTTTTGTTAATGTTTAACGTTAACAAAAACATTAACAATAACAAAATATTAACATTGTTGATTTCAATAATAATTAATATTAATAATAATATTGACCATGTTGACTATTTTGGACAAAACTTCGGTTGTTATTCTATTTATTGAGCATAATTAACCTGCCCTAAATATTAAAAACAAATTCGTTTCTCTATATTTCACTTACTTCTACACAAACTTAAAAACATAATGTTGAAATGGCGAAAGCGTCCGTCTCGAAATATGTGGAAAATAAAAAGGTACAATAAGCCTTTCTTCTCGTTCTGGTGTTACATGCCTGCGCCTGGTCGCCTGTGTGTATGATGCATGAGAGCGGACTTTTTAACGATTTTCAGCTTTTAGCTCACTCGTACTCAGATTTTCCCAGTTAGTAGTAACAAAATAATACAAATCACATGGGAGCAAGCTCTCACAATGATTTGGGGACGATGAGAGCTTATCTAGCATCCTATTTATGTATCTGAAATTACGTGAAAATTAAAAAGGAATTCAGACTACTAATACAAAACCGAGCCAGGGCAAACCGAACAATAACCGATTCGGTTATTCGGAGGTGTGATCTGCAGCCTGATATCAGTAGTGAGTGCGCCACGTTTCCTAAAAAAACGTAACAAAAGTAGGCGTGACAATATTTAAATAATGAATAATAAATTACAGATTTTCCACTAATTAGCCAAAAATGGCACTCAGTATACATAAACTGTAACTAGTAGTTTCTTTTTGGTAAAATGGAGGAGCTCTCATATCAGCATCAATAAATTTTATTAAAATAGTAAGTGAAAACGGCTTACTTAATATTCATTACCTTTTAACTGTTATGACGTATTTAATTTATGCACATCGTGATATTCCTCATGTAAATGAACGTGTCGCTGCAGCAGCAGTCGGATCAGTGGACGGAAGGTGCCAGGTTGGAGACTAACATCTGGGTATTTTTTACCCTTTGGCAGCAAAAGTCATCTTTTTAAAGTAAATATATATATTCCGGATTTGTACGGAGTTGTGCAGACAGTGTGAACATTTTCTCATCTTGGCAGAAACATGAATCCGACTGGTTATTTAGCAGCGTTTTTGGCAGTGCTGTGTTGTTGTATGGTGGCACAAGTTAGATGCCTTTCATTTATGCTGCCACCAAATGTGAAAAAATGTCTGCAAGAAGAGATCCATAAAGATGTTCTTGTGACAGGGGACTACAAACTGAGTGGTGCACCAGGACATAAAACATTATTACTTGTAAGTGCTAGAATTATGAAGGATATTCAGTCGTGTCAATGTGGTACAACTACAAACTACACCACATAATTTATTACATACATAGATTTTTAATTGTTCATGAATCTCAATATTGTTTTTTTATACTTAGGCATGATACCCTACATGTGTTACTGTAGTGTAGTGTTATACCCAGTAACTGGGCTGGGGCACTGAACTCCTTTTTCGAGATTTTGACATTATCGGTCGCACTACTACTAGCGCCCCAGGGATGCCTTGTAGATGAAATGCTGATGGGCTATTTGCTACGATTTTCCGCACAAAATGACAACAAGGACGACTGATAATGTCAAAATCTCTAAAAAGGAGTTCAGTGCCCCAGTTACTGGGTCTAATAAATGCCCTACCCTACTAAAAAAAACAATAGCCTTCACACTAGTTGAGTAGTTGCGATGATCCTAACCCTCCATCCTCCCGACGGTCGGGAGGATGGAGGGTTACGATTATCGCAACTACTGCTACCTAGTACTCTAGTGCTACCTCACTAGCCTACATGAAAAATAAAAAGTTGAAGAAAAAAATTCAATGTCTATCACTCAGTGTCACCAAACTTAAGTTCAAGCAAAGATTTTTTCTTACTAAAAAAGGTACCTTGGTAAATTAATGATTTTCAAATAATCATAAAACCTACTCTTTACCATCCCAGTTCAGAAGGAAAAAACCACAAGGTGGTGTACTGGCTGTCTCTAGCCTAGACTGCAAAAATCTAATGACCAATTAATTTAAAAGAATTTCACAGATGACATATTTGCATTTGCATGGTGCGATAATTGAGAAGAAGAGGATTTAAATGAATGCTCTTCTTAAAAAAAATGGATCATAGTGTTAATTAATCTGCAATCATTATACTGTACTTTAGTTGCCAATCCTGCTCCTGCTAGTTTATGACCACTGGGAGGAAAGAGGGCTACGATGATCCATGGAAGAAGGAACCTCCATGGATGATCGTAACTGAAAACTAACTTATTATGGCTTGACCAATATCAGGCCAATTGATTTGGTCAATATCAAGCAACAACATTGACCTACTAGTGGTGTGGCGTGGCCGAGCGGTTATGAGCACCAGACTCAAGCTCTGGTGTTCTGATCAACAGAGTGAGGGTTTGAGTCCCGGCCATGACACTTGTGTCCTTAAGTGAAACACTTGATTATTGCTTTGTCCTTTGGATGTAGGTCACATGTGTTGTGTATTGCATGTAAAAGAACCCAGTGCAGTACATTTATCGTTAAGAGAAGGGGCTCACCCCCGGTGTTTCTGGCTGCCTGCAGTTTATACTCCCATGAGTAGTCCTAGGACTAGGAGGTTAAAGGTACTAGGAGTCTAGGACTGATCTTCCGTTTTTGTAAGGGCAAGGCATTTTGTCCTTAGTAAAGGGCACCTCTTTGATCACTACAGGGCAATGACCAAGAAAATGACTAGGGCAGGGGCAGTGAGGCAATTGCCTGTAGCAGGTCTGGACCTACAATTACATTGTAGCAGCTATTTGAGTTTAATCAAAAAGTGGTTATCAGTTTTTTGCAAAACTGACCCAAGTCTTAGCCTTTCCAGTTATATACTGACTGTGTAGTAAAGCCAGCCTACTCATGCTACTTCTAACTACTTATTAGGAATTAAGTAGGGGAATCAGGTTTGCTTATTAATGATGCAGTATCTTGCCCTGCCTTTCACCTCTGTCTGTGGACCATGGTTCAAATCCGGCCTCAGACCGGAGCTCACAAGTGGATTGGGTTTTCAGTTCCCACTTGATTACCTTTTGGGGGGTTTTCCCTCCCACATCTAAAACTATAAATATGTTTTGTTTGTCATCGTCTCAACACAGATATCTTCGGCCTATTGGTTATAGTTGCTTTTGATGATCCCTTGGTTTTAATCTATTCTAGAAAGATTAAAAATATTATAAGTGGTCTAGTTCTGAGAAGAAGCACTGCTGCCAAACCAGTTTAACTTTTACTTTTATTTGAATCTTGCAACACCAATGAACCCAACACTTATCTAAATGTTTTATTCAGATTGAGCAATACTCAACTTTAATTTAAGCCAAGAGGTTTAGCAACTCTCAAATTTGTTTGAAGTCTAGCCTTGGTCAGATTAATCATTTTAAATTCCAGAGTAAAAAGACAACTTGTAGTTGTGGTATCCAACTTTATACTAGACTTGTCAAACAAATGGGAAAGAAATAATTTGGAGGTGAAATAATGACAGAATTGTAACACTACAACAGGTGATGGACAGGCGCAATAATATTCTGTACCAGAAAGAAGATGCAGAGAGTGGAAAATTTGCTTTTACAACGGACGTTTTCACTGTGTGTGAAATCTGCTTTAAGAATAAAGTACCAAGAGGTCAGTAAGTACCACGAGGTCAGTGGTAAACGCAGTAAAGAACATTGTACAATGTACCAGTCTTCATGGAGCAATGCATCCCTGGTGTGCATACAGCATCATTGGGACTTCATCATTGTTCATTGCATTGTTGCTCTCATCTGCCTGCATTCACAGACTATGCTTCAAATTCTGAACTGTCACACAATGAAAATCAAACAATTATTGCAATTTTAAAGCAAGGCAACAAATTGGCCTAATGACTTGTTTGATTTTGTTTGATGACTGTTTTACTCATTTGAGTAATGTTGAATGAATCCTGGTGGTAATGGTAAAGGCATGCTTTTAAAACGTCATGTCATGTTTTTTTCATACCTTCTCTTCAATCCATTCTTTTCTTGCTTCTTCTGCTCATTGCGTCAAATATAGGTCAGTGATAGCAAAGGACATATTTTGTATACTAAGGATGATGCATTAGAGGGCAAGTTTGCTTTTACATCAGATGACTACGACACATTTGAGATTTGTTTCACAACAAAGCTTCCCACTGGTGAGTGTTCCCCACAAATGCATCTGTGCCGATTTCATTGTGCCGATTTCATTGTGGGCCACAATGAAATCGGCACAGATGCGAGCCATTGTAAGGAAATTAAAAATGAAAGTGTTTAGCCCAGAAATCATGTAATATGGATTTGACGTTGTACATTGGTGTAAACATGGCTAATCATGCCCACAGGCTGCAGCTGCAACCAAATTGCATTTTTTTGGCAAAATCATCTTGGCCCATGATTCTTAAGTTCTTCACATTAAAAATGGTAATGTAATTTCTGCACTTTATCTTCTTAAATAATCCTCCAGAAAGTAATCCATCTTGGTCCAACTCTTTTCATTTGGGAAACGTTGGTCCACAATGCTGTACTCCATTAATAAATGATTTGACCCATCTCCAACCATGGCATTCCAAACATTAGAAATGATGCTAATTTTGTTCCCTTATCCAGTGCGATTAGGAGACAGTATTTTACAAAGTTGGAACTATAGGCCCTACTTAATACACATTCAGTGCATGCTGTGCTGGAATGCATTGAGGAAGTACGTGTTCACATCATATGGAAATCATCAATTATATAAATGCATCATGTCTAGAGCTGGGTAAATTACTGTCACTCCAGTATTTATACTTAGTCTCATTTATAGCATGGTAATTGGTATGCTGGCACTCTATAGAGGAATCCAGTTTAGACTTACATGTATAAACGCAACCCAAAGTACGCCTAGTTTATGAAAAAATAGACCAAATGAAAACTTTATATGGTATAGGTACTCATAAAAGGTTCAAAGAGACTCGCAACATTCATTATTAGAACTCTGAACAGGAGCTCTAGGCACACTGGATGGTCTGTGCACAAGTACACACTGTTCTCATTGGGACCAGTTTGTGCTGTTGACCCGTTGCACTGCCATCACACAAACAGTCTGTCTGCCCGGGGTTTGCCATTTTGGGGGACAGAAAGTGTAAAGATATGGTGTGTGTCTGACTCATTTGGTGCTCAATATGTGGAAGGTGTACCCCCTCCCCTCCTATTGTGTCTTCATTGTGTTCTGGAAATGTCTGGAACTCTTGAGGATTATAGGGGGGTACCTCTGTACAAGGGGGAAGAGTGTGTTAGAGTATGGGAACATTTTTTTTTTGGGGGGGGGGGGGACTCCCTCTGCCACAAATCAGGCACAGTATAGTCTGACTGCATGCATATCACCTAAAAATGCAAACTGCACAATAACACATAGGGAGTTTGACTCCCAAAATGATGCCAGGTGAATTGGGTCAACATTCCAGTCCATAAACATTCCAATAAAACTAGAACATGTATTCTTTTTGTGAATTTTGGGCATCTGGAACAGAAAATGTTACATTGGGAATTGTTGCTTAAGGATGTTTTTGTTAGGAAAAAATGACAAGGTTTAGTAATATTTGGCTGCCCAGCCTTACCACCAACTTGTTCCATATTAAAGATAACTTTATGAAAACTGATATTAGTGTTATTTATTTGCAACTAGGAATGAGAGGAGCGGACCGTGAGGTATATCTTGACATCAAGCGAGGTGTGGAGGCTAAGAGCTATGAAGATGTAAGTATCAAACTTCTGCCTCGTTCAAATTCTTAAAAATGTTAATTACAAAAACATTGAGCTGACAAAATGTACCAACAGCAAAAATCGCCCGAAAGGTGGAATTGAACCACTCCGACGCTAATCGGCTACAGATTTGAAGTCTGCACCCCACACCAGTGAGGCTCATCCGGGCACAGGACAGATGGATCACATTGTTATAAAAGGAACCTCAAATGTATCATTCTAACTTCATGGCGGGTGAATGAAAACCATCAATAAATAAAAGAGAACTTTTACCATTTGTATTACCTGTGCTAGAATCAGCATATTTTTGTACACCCATAAACAAAGCTTGTATTTTTCTAAACCTAAACGTCTTCTCAAAAGGTAACTTTGTTTGTATGACCTAAGCTAATTAGCATATAATTTGCATATTATACAGATAGCCAAATCTGAAGCACTAAAACCTCTGGAGGTTGAGCTTCGCCGCTTGGAAGATCTGTCGGAAGCCATAGTCAATGACTTTGCCTACATGAAAGCAAGGGAGGAGGAGATGAGAGATACCAATGGTAAGAACATAACTATAGAGTTTGTCTTGTTGGATCAGTGTAATAATGTCATATGGTGAGATGTGACCTTTGCACTACAATGCGACTCGCACAACAAAGTCATGTTCCAGATTTGTACATTAGCCAATGATTTGTGATTTGAACTCATTGAGCTTATTGCATGTGTACAAGATGAGGTTTGTTGTACTGATTTCATCCAAATTTAACAATCCCCATTTAAACTTGAAAGCTTCTTGTTGGAGACAACAGAAAATTTGGAATTTATTTTGCAACAAATGACCACTCAATCATGATCTTTTGAGTAATCATTCAAAATATTCAAAATTAAAAGTACACTTTAGCTCTGTCTAAACAATACACAGTTTATTCTGTGCAAAGTTACACCACTATTCACAAACTCATTTGTCACCAGGTACCCTCTCAGGCCTGACATTTCAGATGTCCCTGGTCATTGCCTTGATGCCCCTTGGAAATTTTCCAATACAAATGTACATTACCCTCATAAAGATGCCTTTTACCAAGGGGAAAAAAGCCTTGCCCTTACAAGAATGAAGGATCGGGCCTGCTGTTCAGTCTGGTACCAACAACAGAACTAAATTTAGTTATTCTTCGTAAGTTGATTGTCACAATGCAGGGATGTTTTTACACTCCCTACCCCTGCCCCCTTTCCGAAAAACAAAAATAATTGTTTTTGTAAAAGTCAAGTTACAGTGTCCCTGACTTTACCTAGATATGAAAATGTTATCATTTATTTGTTCTCTTGTTGTCCTTTCTGTTACAGAATCAACAAATTCCAGAGTTCTGTATTTCAGCATTTTCTCAATGGTCTGCCTCCTTAGTCTTGCTACCTGGCAGGTCTTCTACCTTAGACGTTATTTCAAATCAAAGAAACTCATCGAGTGATAACCTTTAGAGACGATCAGATGTTTCTTAGACATGGATGTGGGTAGAGCATTTTAAGCAGATATTTCCAGTTTCTTTACCATTTAAAGCTTCTATTCCGCATATTTATTTTCTTTAATTTTGTTCAAAATGTTCCTTGTACACAATTACAGTGCAGCTTATAAATCAGGATTACACAAATTGTTTGATTAACGATTGCCATTGCACTAATTTGTGCAGTCCTTGAGGGATTAGAGTTGAGCTTGAGACAAAAATGCACACAGCACACCCGAGCCAAATTTCATATTTATATTTTACACTGATATCTTGGGGACATGGGATAGAGCTTTTTGGTTGTCATCAGACAAATAAATTAATGGTATATAATAATAAAAACATTATAAGTAATGTTTTTATTGGTACCAATCACATTTCAAAAACGGGTGGACTAGGCATACACATTTCAAAAACAAGTGGACTAGGCATACACATTTTCACAAGCTTTCTCAGCCATTTGTAAATTATTGTGTAACTTAAAGATGGGTAAAAAAGAATTAACTGTTACAAACTGCTAACCAACCAAAAGGACGTGCAGTATAAATGCAGAAAATTGTTAATGGCCTCACGTTTCTACCTTAGCAGAGTCTTTCTCAAAGGCTAAATGACAACACAACACAACTGGTGTAACAGAAACAAACGAGTTAAAACAACCGGTAACAAACAAGTAAAAACAACCTGTAACAAACAAGACAACATTACCTTAAGACAAAACATTTATTACTTTCTACATCTTTTAAATATTCCCAGTCAGTTTCTCCTTTTTAAAGTAGGTTTGGTGTTTGCTCGGCACCAACTTTTATTTAGAAGTCGGTAGAGAGCTGCTTTATTTTCTACATTTAGTCATGATCACATTTTGTCAAGCTTAGAAAAGGGGGGGATCTTTTGGCATTCTTGATAAAATTTATGTGAATATTGTGATGTTCCCAAAATTTTTAAGAGATAAATGTCAATAGAATACTTTCAAGTTAAGGGTTTGTATTTACAGTGTATACAGGCATGCCACTTTTCAGCCAATCGGTTGATTTCATCTTCTTTTTTATTGTTCCATAGAAAATTGAAAAACGCCATACATGAACATTTGTACATACTCCCGAGTTTCTTTAGGCCTTTTTGCATTAAAACCCTTACAATCCCAAAGCCCTCTGGCCCAAACAACCATTGCTTATCAAAGGATCAGGCATTGCAAGAATGTTTAAGTGCAAACAACTTGGTGTGGTGTGACATAGGAGAAGAGGATATTGGAGGAATTGGGCCACATGCTAGCCAAACTGCCTAGTCTGTAAGGGTTAATAAAGTAACACGTCTATGTATATGAAATACTTTTTTTGACAGAACATACTGCTCAAAATCACAACTGTAAGAAAAGTTTTCCCTTTACTTTTAAAACATGACATTGTTTTGCTTACTCCTAGAAGGTTACTCGTTGTAGTTTCAGGACATTGAAAATGTCTAGGACTTTATGTAGGTGTTTTACTTTTTGTTGTTAATTATGAAATGGGTAGTTTTCTCTGTAAAATATTTTGAGCGAAAAACCCTTTTGCAAATGTTATTACCTACATGTTAAGCTTTAGTATTTCATGGAAATACATTGCTGTTACAGCATTGTGTGAGCAAGTGGTCATCATCTTTAATGCACACTATCTATTGAAGTATTGATCATAGAAATACAACCAGATGAATGCTGCGTATCTGCATTGTAGCAATTCATGCACGTTGCCATTTTAGTTGTATGGCCAATTTCAGATTTTCTATTGGTTGATGTGGATAATGATGCCTTACAGCCATGTTATACTGTATTAATATAGTCTTAGGCCACAGCAGACCCAGACAACAATGTAGCTAAGCATTCTCGGTCTTCTATGGTGATGACCTGTATAACATTGGACAGGGTCGCTGTTTGACATCCCTGCAAACATTCAACATCAGCAGTAATAATGCATTCATTTGAAGGTTCCTCCTAAACATGTTTTGCTTCAATTACAGGAAGGAACAATTCTTTTGGCAAAATGAAACAAAAAGTGTTGGTTACTGCATGTAATTGGATCAGTCTTCACAAATGTATTTGATGTAATTAGCATTTCAATGACTTAAAACTGTTTAGTAGCAACTTGTATTTGAAGATTGATAAATAAAACTTTTGAACAAAACTTTCTTTTCAAAACGTTTCTGCTTTATTAGTATTTATTTCTGTTAAATGCTTTGACAAAATTACTGGGCTTGTAACAGATCTAAAAGTCTTTAAAAATTGACAATATTATTTGAAAGGGGTGTTCACCGTTAAGGGGAAATATCTGAGGATGAACTACTGTAGACTGTCCTAGAAAAGATTTACCAGGCACCTTGTACAGCATGGTGAGTCATGTTAGTCTGGCTATGCAATTGACATGCAATTGACATGACTGAATATATACAGTAGCATGGGTGGCTAGTGCGCACTACTGTGGCCCTGGTTCGATTCCTGGCTAGGGCCATATGTGAGTAGAGTTGTGTTTTGGTACACTTTGGATCTCTGGCTGTGCCCGTGGGTTTATTGGTTGATGTGGCTGGCTGCCAAAGGAGCCCTTGCTTGCAGTGGCTCGAATATGTTCAGCTTCTCAGCTGCGAGTAAGGTTGATTATCCTCCCAAATTGTTATTGATTATTATTACTTCAGTGTATACAAATATCACGCAAAACCGGGAGATCTGTTTAGAGTATTTGGAGAAGTCCAATTGAAGTAACTGAATGATTGCAGAACGATGGACACTCAATATTCCATTTACCAACTGAAGCAGTATCACCTAAAGGAGGCTGTTGTGCTGTCAGGCCAACTTCCTGTTGCTTCCAATCAATAGTGTGGGAATCTAGTACCAAACTGAAATCAGAAAGATAATAAATCAGTTCCCTGATTTTGTTGAAATTGAGGCCATAGTTTGAAAATAATTAATAAAACCATTTGGGATTGTAGCTGCACTTCCAAAATCTGGACTCACTTTACACACAGTTTTACAATAGACAGGTGAAATGTAGTTCAGCAGAAATGAGCTTTCAACCAAAGTAGCACATGTCCATGTGCTTACACAACGAGTGAGGATTCTTGCTAAGCAGATGTATTTAGTAAGCATTATTTCCTGCCAGTCTATAAAGCTCAATGAAATTGGATCCAGACTAAAGCATCTCATTCAAACCAAAAGATACACCCACCATGTCACAAAGATCTGTGATGCTGATTGACCCACTGGAGCACTGACAAACTTTGACTTCATAAGGTACTTCACTTGGCGTCCTGTAAATCAATATGGCGGAGTGAGGGCTCAGCCCATTTGAATTCTAGTGGATCTTCAGTCAGTCCAACAAGCTTCATGTTTTCCGAAACCTCCTCATCTTTCAGATTGGATGTTTGACCTGCAATAATCCAAGACATTAAAGAAGACAACTAATCTCATTTATAATTCTTGCACAGGCATAGTGACAAAATCCATAGAAACTTCATCAATGTCAATCATAAATTAGAACTTTAAAGTTACCTAAAACGTTCCTCTGTCTAATAACCACACACAGAAAGGAAGACATCTGCACAAGAAATACAATATTTCAATTTTTGTATCCTATTTAACAAAAAATACTACACACAAACTCTGACCTACCAAACTGTACTAGAAACAGATTATCTGAAGTACGACTTTCTTTACCTGCTTCTGGTTTCTTTGCGATATCAAGAGATTTAAGCAGAACATCTATTTTCACACCAGATGCCAAGGCTGTTTTCCAGTCTGAAAGAGTTGGTGAACATGCCATCTTGCCTTGATACCCTACAAGGGAGTTTATCACTTTTGATCACCAGAAAACTGAAAGAGAAAAGTGTTAGGAAGAATTGTAGATTATATAACAATGATGTGTGCAGAGATCTGTGCATTGTTGTGTGGTTGAAATGATTTATTTGGAGAAAACACCAACTGAATCTTTGCCCCAAAATAAATACTAGTCTTGGGATTGTTTGAAACATTATGATCCTGAAATAATAACCATTTGACTAGGAAAAGGACTGGTTCAAGCAAAAATTGTGTTCCCACACATTCCAAAACATACTGAGTAGTAAGACGCCTTTGTGCCAAGTGCACAATCAATACAACTATGAAAATGGCCAAAGCACACAACAAAGGCAAAGCTTTACCCATGTATTTTCATGTGGAAATAAAATCTTCCAAAATTTAAAAGCCAGCCTCTGCTGTTGACTGCGCACACAAAACAGAACTCTTAAAAGTCGATCATCTGTGTAAATCACGCCCACAAAAACTGTTTATAAAAGATGGAAATATTTGTTTTCAATGGGTACAGATGTTAGCCTTTTTGTTTCTTTTGTGAAGCACTTGTTGTCATGCATGACTTACGTCTTACATGTATGTCCCATGAGTTCTATCTTACTTATGAATCTGCATGTCAGTAGCAATATTTGATTCAAGTTTCAAATCAGTACATCATTGCAATAAAGTTATGTCCATTCAAATGTATCTTGTTTTAGGTCATTCAACTGGAACCGATCACACACGCATGAGTTTTATCCTTTCATATGAATCTGCATATCAGCAGGAGTATTTGATTCAAGTTTTAAGTCAGTACATCACTGCAATAATAAGTTATGGCCATTCAAAGGTTTCATTGTTTGAGATCATTCAACTGGAACCGATGACACACTCTAGAGTTTTTTCTATTAATATTATGAATCTGCACGTCAGTAGCAACATTTGATCAGGTCAGTTAAAATTTAGTTCTAAAACATCAACATTTAATCTAAAGTTAGTAAAGTTGTGTATTAAAGTCCTGAGGGCAATGTTTAACATTGTACAAAAAACTATAACAGTGTTTTTTTAGTTTCCAAAACTTTCCTTTTAAAAAATTGGTTGAGAAACACAACACATGGCTATCACTGTATAGGCTAATGGTTTCACTAAGGGCTTTTACTTTTTAGATTCCATAAAACTAAAAACATAAATGTTGAAGCTTGATGCTAAAACGTTAACATCTATTGAATGCGGACGGCCGGACGGACGGACGAACGAAATCGGTATCCTGCTAATCTCGCCAAAAATAGAATAAGAAATTTTGAACACGTACGACCGATCGCGACGTCAAAATTTCAAAAAAGGAGTGCAGCGCCCCAGGACCCCAGGACCCCAGGGCCCTAGTGTGTACAGTCATGGAGGAAGGAATAGGTATCATGCGATTACCCGTTTTCGGTCGACACCTATACCCGGTCACTCATTTTGATTCCTGTTTACCGCGAGAGGGCGCTAGATATACAGCGACTAGAAGTTTCATTCACGACCGATGTTCCTTACGATCACCCACGCAAAAAATTATTGAGATTCAAGTTTCCTGTCGTAAGTTACACCCAAAAGTTTATAAAATGTTAAATTTTCAGTATAGATTACTAATACACTTTTTACTCACAATCAAATGTCTCTAAAAATTATAATCCACGGTCAAATATTCCAAATGAAAGTTTCATCGGTAAGGTCAAGTTCCATTTTCCCCAGGTAGAACGGTAGATCACGTGATTATGTTGCTAAGTGGGATTGTATGGAGTGCCAACATTGCAGAAACCTTAAGTGTATTTCAAGTGAATATGACTTTTTGTGTTTATACTGCACTCTCTGCTTCATTGCAATGGGCCCTAATGAAAGCTGCAATGGCTATATAAAGTTCATTTCTCCCCAAATTACTCATATTATTGGCCACTCTGAAATTCAAGATAATCAGATTGATAAATATTATTTTTTGTTTTAAATTAAAAATGTGTTGAGGAAATGGAACAGTCACTTTTATTTTATTCAGTAATATTTTTTTTATGAAGAACAACAAAGTTGTGTGGTCCAACTTTCACTTAATTCCCCTCCCTTACCCATTCTTTGAACAAATTTTGACAGATAATGCAGTTTCAAAACAAAAAAACCCATCAAAAACGTTCATATTTATGCCACGGGCAGTGCACAAAATGTGTAAAATAATTGCACAAAATACTTGTAGGGCCTGACATTGTACGTAGCTAATGACCATGAATTTATGTCAGGATCCAGAAAATATGTCATCTTTATTACAATTAATTTTAGGAACTTTATGATTGGTTTTATAGATTTTTTAATGGCAATGTTATAATTATTTCCTTCTCTTTATACAGACTGTGATACGCAAAGTAAAAGCCAGCTACAGACTATTTTATTCTCAAAAATGTCTTGATGATGAATACGAGGCTGTTGTTGATCAATCAGAAAAGCTTAAAAAAATAAAACATCAAAGCTACCAGCTCTGGACCTGCTCCCCTAATGAGTCAGGAAGAGGAACAAACTGCAATGCAAGAACTATTATTATGTTGACAAAGCAGAAAAGTCACATAACTTGATAAATAAATATAAATGGATTTGTATCAATTTAAAAAAGTTTATATAAATTCAGTAAAAACCATTTCATTTGATTTTAAAACAATTTATGTTAAACACTTCAAAGAAAAATAAAGAAGTAAAAGATAAGAAAAGGTGTCATGCTTTTCTCTTGTGTCATCTTGATTTTTCTCTTGGGGAGGGAGGGCACTTCAAGAAGTATTCATTTATTATGTTGATGAAGCAGAAAAGCCACAAACTACAGAAAAGAAAAGGATAATTGATGTATATAATTATACAAATTTTATATAAGTTCAGCAAAAACAATCACATTTAATTTGAAAATAATCATTAATACCACTTTAAAGTAAAATAAAGAAGAAAAAGAAAAGGACAAAATAAAGCAAAAAAAATCATGTAAAGAAGAACTTTGTTATTTTATTAACCAATAATCATCTCACTAGCCGCAGAGACAGTCTGGACAATCGTTATTATTATTTTTTTGTTTTTTTGTATTTTGCGCGCCATACTAGTGCGTGAAGTTGATAGAAACTGCCCCTGAATGGACCGACCGGAAACGGGTAACGCGACGTGTGCACGGCGAATACAGCACCGCTGTAAATTTAGGACGATATTTCGGAATTTATGTCTGCAACTTCTGGGATTTCAACAGATTATGAATTAAAAGTGTCTTGTTAAAAGGTGGGTCAGATGGTTTTAAAAAATTTCATTTAGTTTCCGTTTCCGAACTATTTTTACCGTTAAGTGACCGAAAACCGGTCGCTCCAGGATACAGTTGAATAAAACTAAATAGTAAATGTGTTTTAAATTCAATTTTTCAACTGAGATTTTCTCGAACTTCTACTTTTTATTTGAAACTTACCTTTTAAGTTCTATTAACCCGGAGCGTGATGTTCCACTTGTTCCAAAATGACCAAAACAAACAGCCGCTTACAGTTGGTCGCAAGAAGACACTTGCGCCGTTCCGTTTAGCGCACGGCGGCAGCTAGCAGCTGCAGCAGACCATGATCGGCCACGGTAGATGGTTCATGGCCGGTCATGTCTGGTTCCCAAAACCCTTATACACGTATTTTGTGTATAAAATATGAGGTCGCATGCTAGTGGTAGTGAGCGCTCACGTACCGATGTCAAAACTCATTGAACCGTGCCATTACTAGCATTAGCAATGTGTACACTGCACCAAAATGGCCGTCTCCAGTGGCGAAGATGGAGTTCAATTTCTACACAATAACAACATTGGTGTTGATAACTCGTCGTCAGCTGCTAGCAGTTTCAGTGAAAGTGCCCAAGAAGAACGATACAGCCATGTGAAAGTTTTAGGGAAAGGCGCGTTTGGAGAAGCGGTGTTGTACAGTAAAACTGAGGTAAATCACTCATGATTGACACAGTCACAGTCACACTCAAAGGTCGGAAAACATACCAACCTTTTCTGAACTGTCAGTGTGTTTACATTTATACATTTTATTTGTGTTTACAGTAAGTATTTTAGCTTTTGACTTTGAGAAAGACTCTGCTATTGCTAGTGTTTGGTTCGAAACATGTGGCCATTTATTTGCGTTTAATTATAGGTTACTTTCGTCGTTGGCAAGCAGTTTACAATAAAACTGCCAAGCCTTTTCTCGGGTATCTTTATTGGTACTGTGTGCAAAATAGGATAGGGCCTATTTTAGACCCAATAACTGGGGTGCTGTACTCCTTTTTTGAGATCTTGACTTTTATCGGTCGTACTATACTAGCTAGTACGACCGATAAAAGTCAAAATCTAGTATGACCAATAAAAGTCAAAATCTCAAAAAGGAGTACAGCGCCCCTCATGGTTATACTGGGTCTAGGTCTATTAATGTTTGAAATACCTTTACTGTCATTCACAAAATGTAGAAGTTATACATTTTAAAATTTCAGTAGAAGGCCAGTATACATGAACATAAACGGTTACACTACAGACAGTTTAAAAATCCAAACAAATTAGGAGGGGGGGACCTCAGGCTCTGGCATAAAAAACGGGGGTAACCCTGAAAAGACCTGGTAAGGTAGAGAACAAAAGGAAGAGGAAGTATAAGAAGTATAATGGGCGTAAAATTGTAAATAATGTTGTGTATCATTTCATTTCTGATATCTGATATTGATAGTAAGCAGGGTTAGAAGTAGAATAACTATTTAATCTAAATTGTATGCTAATTACTAAAGCTTGTATTTTGAGTTCTAGAATTTGGAAAAGATGCTGAATGGAACCTCCACTTTTCACTCATGATTTCAAAAAAATCATATCTGGCTAATTAAGGCAATTCTTTTGGTCATAGAAATGAATGAAAAAGTTGTGGTAATATTCGGCATCTATTCCCTAAATTTGTAAGCAGTCTATTGATAATAATACTTCACGCGGAAATCTCAATTGATATATTGATTGTCGGCAGAAATAAATGTTGTGCATAGCTATTTTAACTGTCATGTCATCAAAGTAAAAAAAACAAGGAAACACAAATCCAAAACTAGGTAAACAAGAAAAAATTACAAATAATAAAAAAGGATCAAATGTTTTCACCGAATGCAATGATCTTGCTTTATGACTTCACTTATCTATTAGTTTTGAATTGTTTTATCCTAAGTATTCTAATTGTGTGTTATTTGACATTGTAGGATAATTCTTTAGTTGTTTGGAAAGAGATCAACTTGGCTCAAGCAAACGAGAAGACTCGCTTGAATGCACAGAATGAGATTGATATTCTCTCCATGCTTAATCATGCCAATATCATCACCTACTACAACCACTTTGTGGATGAGAGTGCCCTATTCATTGAGATGGAGTATGCAAATGGTAAGACACTCTTAAAAAAGAGAAAGAAGAAAAAAAATTATGTGTAAGTAAAGTCAGAATTTTGTTCCTTTTGTTCCTGCACCCCTAGATACTCCAAAATCAACCAATGTGAGTTAATGTAGGTGGAATCCCTAATGCCTGAATACTCCAAAATCAACCAATGTGAGTTAATGTAGGTGGAATCCCTAGTGTCTGAATACTCCAAAATCAACCAATGTGAGTTAATGTAGGTGGAATCCCTAATGTCTGAATACTCCAAAATCAACCAATGTGAGTTAATGTAGGTGGAATCCCTAATGTCTGAATACTCCAAAATCAACCAATGGGAGTTAATGTAGGTGGAATCCCTAATGTCTGAATACTCCAAAATCAACCAATGGGAGTTAATGTAGGTGGAATCCCTAATGCCTGAATACTCCAAAATCAACCAATGTGAGTTAATGTAGGTGGAATCCCTAATGCCTGAATACTCCAAAATCAACCAATGTGAGTTAATGTAGGTGGAATCCCTAATGTCTGAATACTCCAAAATCAACCAATGTGAGTTAATGTAGGTGGAATCCCTAATGTCGGAATACTCCAAAATCAACCAATGTGAGTTAATGTAGGTGGAATCCCTAATGCCTGAATACTCCAAAATCAACCACTGTGAGTTAATGTAGGTGGAATCCCTAATGTCTGAATACTCCAAAATCAACCAATGTGAGTTAATGTAGGTGGAATCCCTAATGTCTGAATACTCCAAAATCAACCAATGTGAGTTAATGTAGGTGGAATCCCTAATGTCTGAATACTCCAAAATCAACCACTGTGAGTTAATGTAGGTGGAATCCCTAATGTCTGAATACTCCAAAATCAACCAATGTGAGTTAATGTAGGTGGAATCCCTAATGCCTGAATACTCCAAAATCAACCACTGTGAGTTAATGTAGGTGGAATCCCTAATGTCTGAATACTCCAAAATCAACCACTGTGAGTTAATGTAGGTGGAATCCCTAATGCCTGAATACTCCAAAATCAACCACTGTGAGTTAATGTAGGTGGAATCCCTAATGTCTGAATACTCCAAAATCAACCAATGTGAGTTAATGTAGGTGGAATCCCTAATGTCTGAATACTCCAAAATCAACCAATGTGAGTTAATGTAGGTGGAATCCCTAATGCCTGAATACTCCAAAATCAACCTCTGTGAGTTAATGTAGGTGGAATCCCTAATGTCTGAATACTCCAAAATCAACCAATGTGAGTTAATGTAGGTGGAATCCCTAATGCCTGAATACTCCAAAATCAACCACTGTGAGTTAATGTAGGTGGAATCCCTAATGTCTGAATACTCCAAAATCAACCAATGTGAGTTAATGTAGGTGGAATCCCTAATGTCTGAATACTCCAAAATCAACCACTGTGAGTTAATGTAGGTGGAATCCCTAATGTCTGAATACTCCAAAATCAACCAATGTGAGTTAATGTAGGTGGAATCCCTAATGTCTGAATACTCCAAAATCAACCAATGTGAGTTAATGTAGGTGGAATCCCTAATGTCTGAATACTCCAAAATCAACCAATGTGAGTTAATGTAGGTGGAATCCCTAATGTCTGAATACTCCAAAATCAACCAATGTGAGTTAATGTAGGTGGAATCCCTAATGTCTGAATACTCCAAAATCAACCAATGTGAGTTAATGTAGGTGGAATCCCTAGTGTCTGAATACTGCTGGTTGATTTTGAAGGACTTGATTAATTAATGACCAAAGACTCATCAATGTGTATTATAACTATTGCCTGTTAATGCATGAAGGTTTGTCATTCTGAGCAGCTTTAAAGCTTTTGTTGTTTTTTCTTAGACGGAACGTTGTATGAGAAGATAGTTCGCCAGAACGACCAGCTATTCAATGAAAAGGTTTGTCCATTCAACTTGAGACTTTGCTGAAAAACTAATTTCCCTAAATCCACCCTTGCTGGATTGCTCAAGTACATGTATTCTGTATTGTAAGAGTTTGCTAACTACTGCTTCATGGTTTAATGTTGCTTGTTCTCCCAAGTTCAGAATTGCACGCATTCATGATTTATGATGTTTTGTTTAATGTTGTTTTCTTTGTAGGATGTTGTTTGGTATCTTTTTCAAATTTTATCTGCAATAGATCACATCCACAACATTGGAATACTCCACAGGTATGTATACTAACAAAACACCATGAGTTGTACATGTAACTATAATATGCCTACTGATGATAGTTTGGTTTATGCACACATAGTTGTCAGTATTATTTATTTGTTTGGTTTGGTATTACTCATAGTGGCAAAAAGAAAATTATACAAAATGCAAGACGTAACAAAATATCTGCATTAAAATGAGGAAAAGGACCAGAAAATAGCACACTTGCTATTTAAGTCATATGTTTTTTTCAAACAGCCAGCAGTGCCTTCCAACTACCTAAAAAACCAATCTTAAGATAACTTTCCCTACAATACCTACTTTTAACATCTCCAAAGAACACATCTTGAAGGGACCCCATTCGATGCAATGTACATCATGGTTTCAACACTGAGGTACTTACATGCTTCCAAGATGTTGCTCGATTTCTTATCAATTTGTTTTCATTACAGAGACATTAAGACATTGAACATCTTTATGACCAAGCAAAGCCTGCTCAAGCTGGGTGACTTTGGGATCTCTAAAGTATTGAAAGATACCGACATGGCTGAGACAGTTGAGTAAAACTTTCATTTGGTAACTCTGGACATACTAAACAAAAAAGGGGATGTAAATCTATTCAAAACTCTCCGATAAATACTTACATTTTTGTCAAAAAAATAAGAATGGTCCATTTTTTTAAAAGTGTATAAATGTTTGAATGACAATTTATTTTCCGATGACTTGTGCAAAGACATTAAAATATTTATAGATTTGCCTGAAGATTAGTCTTCAAGGTACAAAGTTGAACAGTGTGTTGTAGTTTTCAACATCAAAATTTGCTATTTCCTAAGAAAGTAGTCTCCCTGGCCTCATGCCAGGTAAGATGAATTTGGCTGTATATAGTACAGTCGACTCTCGTTAATATGAGCTCGGATGTTACGAGGTTCCGGTTTATACGAGGTATTTTGCCGGTCCTGAACTGCCCCGTGCGTGTTTTAATGCATTTAAATACGGAAGATACGAGCACGGTCATAACGAGAACACGGATAATACGAGGTACTCTTGCGGTCCCGTAACGAGCAAATGTATTGTTTGTCTTACTTTTATTGCGAGTTTGGGGAATGAATTGTTGGGAATCGATAGTTTACCTTCATCGAGGTGAAAAATTGACGTCCCAGCCTTTCAAAACATGTGCTACCGCTCCGTTGATCATGATCAATAGAGGTGCTATTTGAGCGTTGGCAATGGTACCAGTCTATTTAATGGTAGAACAACGCATGTGAGAGGTGGACACCAGACCATTTATTGTTCGCTGGTATCCCGCCTTAGCAATGAGCTATCTCGCATTACTGTGACCCTACTAAGGTGTGACAACCAATGAAAATCAACATTCAACTTGTCATGTTGGCCGTTGCGACCGAAACTTGGCTGCCAAGAACGGCAAGTTAAAGTCATATGCATTCCTTTTTCAGTCATGAAAAATGTAAATTGTTTTCATAAATTGACTTTCAAAATAAATTAATTAAATCAAAACAGTTTTATTTGCCCAAAATGTTGTATGTTTGTATGGTACATGTACATGTATATCATCACAGTTATGCAGTTTCCATTGCAGTACGGGTGCATTTGTACAGGTGCGTCCATTATGTCATGCACTGTGCATTGTTAATACCGCGCTCGGATAATACGAGGTTCGGTTAATACAAGCAAAACGGGCCAGTCCGGCGGACCTCGTATTAACGAGAGTCGACTGTATTCAGTCCAACAGAACGAAGCAAAAGTTTGAGATGGTTAAGTTTGAGGATGTGTTTTTTATTTTTCAGGTTGTTGGTACACCATACTACATGTCTCCAGAGCTTATGCGTGGCCAGCAGTAAGTGTACTTTCTTAATTTCTTCTTTAACCGATTGGAGCTGGATGTTGTGTTTACATGCAAATGTTTACCCTGCCTGGACAACTGCGGAGTGTTCACAGACCACAAACATGCCGTCTAACGCTTCGTTTCACCCAGGACATAAAACGATTTGAATTTATTGCCCATTGAGAGGACAATTTTGTGTAATCCTCGATTTTAGACCTTTGTGCTTTTGTTTAAAGAAGGGGATTACAAGGCATTGAGAGGCTTTTACCATTGTTCATTCATTGTAATTCAGCTCAATGGAGGTAAGTCAGAGTGAGCCGGTAATCGAGCCATGGTTCTATGCCATAGGTAACAGCCGATGTTTTGTAATTTGCGCTGCGTGAATTTGACATTTTCTTGGTGGAGAAACATAACGGGCAAGAGTATCTGTGTTCTCTTGGCTTTGTCAAGTCAGGGTTTCTGTGTGCCAGCGATACCCTTCAAGAAAACAAATTCTGGCAATCCCGCCGGGGGAAAGGACAAACATAAAGAATCACGGCAGCAACTAGTTAAATATTAAACAGACTCCTTCATTTCTCTTCATCAGTTTCTCATAATAAACACTATTTTACTTTTTCTGCTTTTTACACATTGTTTGATATGTTCTACTTCATAAAACTTCATGTACAGTTTGAAACATTTGTTGTTTTTATGTTTTAGGTATAACATCAAGAGTGACATGTGGGCAATAGGCTGTGTGTTATACGAACTCCTGACTTTGAAACGTAGTTTTGATGCATCGGTAGGTTGCTTCATTTACATGTACACGCTTTTCCAGAAATACCAGTGATAATTAAACCAATGCTATTTGCAATTTATTTATGTTTACATTGCCTTTTGACTTCTTCATTTACTTTTGTTTTTCTACAGAATCCACTGAAGTTAGTATGGGGAATTGTTCAGAAAGAAATAGACAAAGAGACTATTGATCCAATCTACTCATCTGAAATTAAATCTTTAGTTTGTGAGTTTTTGTCAAAGGTTAGTATTAATTTTGGATTGTTCTTTGTTTAGTTTAATGACTGGTAACTCATGTCCTTCTGACTGGGCCCTGTTTCATAAAGCTTGCAAGCACAAAAAACAGCTTCGCAAAGACAAATGTGACTCATGTTAGACTCAATGGGAGACTTTTTAGGACACGAGGGGGCAGCAGACTCACCAGGTAAATCCATTGTTCTCAGAAATGTGCACATACTCAGAACTATGCAAACAATGGAAATTTACCTGGTAAGTCTGCTACCGCCTACCATTCCAAAGTTTCCCATTGTGAGTTTTGCACTCAATCTTGACTCATCAACTCATATCTGAGTCACCGACTCTAGTCTATGAGGTTGTAACTTGTTATCGATGTTCTCATTCTTTATGTGATGTTTAGGACCCAGAGAAAAGGCCATCAGCCAGTCAAGTCTTAAACTACCCCTTCATTGCAGATGTCAAAGAGTGAGTTAGTTGATTTAGTTGTTAATATTAATACTGGGTTCATATGCCAGTAACTAGATGCGGGCGCTTTACAATAACATTTACAAGACAAAGTCTGTACAAAGAGTCAAATCTCATGCATATTTGAATGTTGGGACAGTTAGAATGCGCAAGTTTGTTCCCTTCACATGTAAAAGTAATGCGCATTCTAACCCACTGTTGACGATAATGTTTGAATGTTTTGGGCACTTGCAAGGTCCACTGTCATACTCTCTGTATTATTGGACCAGTCATTGAAATGATTTTATTTCCTGGTTTTTAATTTAACTGTTTACATGATCTACCCTGGAGGAAGCCTGAATACTGTTTAGTGGTCAGTGACATTCACCAACTCATACCAAAGTGTATGCTGGCATAATGCCTTAATTAATACAGCGTAACTATGTGAATGATATTGAATGATCAGTCATCAGTAGGTATGTGAACTGTGTACTGTCCAGATGGTTTCATCACACATTGCTTAAATGAAAGTTGACAGAATACCTTAAACACACAAAGCTAATCAAATCAGCAGGCTGCATTTTTGTACTAATAAGAAACTCAATAACAGACAGTCACATCGCAAGGTATGTTCTGTTTTGGAATTTTTACAAAATCGTAGCTTCGTCTGCGATCCATCTGACATTTTAAGCGTTGTGTTTTTCAGTGCATGGCTTCATCAAGACCTAGCCAGAGACGTAGGAGTGGCTTCAAAAAGACACTATTCTTTGTTAATGAAAATGTTGTAATATTATTGAACGTGTTGCTTTTGGTTTCAGAGCTATGGAGAAGAGAGTTTGGGCATTGAATGCCTCCACAAGAAAAGCCAGGATAGCAAGTAGTACAGCTACAGAGACTATAGTGCCTGTAGTCACATCCAAGACTAGTGAGGTACGTATTGTTACTCCTACATGTACATTCATTGTGAAGGGGATTGTACAGCATCAGTTTCTGTTTTTAATACTTTATGCATTTATTACCTTACTAATTTGTGAAGTTGTCAACACAATGTTAGCCAGCGTTTTTTAGATTACTGTAAATACCATGCTTAAGGTTGCCTTTCAAAGATTGATTTCTAACTTGACCTGTAGCGTGTCAGGTCAGAGTGGTCTAGAGCATCAAATTGAAGTTGTGATGGCTGGGTCATCAGGGTGTGGGTTCGAATCCCAGTCATGATACTTGTGTTCTTGAGCAATAACTATAATTGCCTCCCATCACCCAGGAGTAAAATGGGTACCTGCGAGGGTAGTGATTGTTGATGTGAATGATTAGCAACCTGTGTTCCCATTCCCAAGGTTGGGTGTGACAATATGACTCTTTTCCTTTTCTCCATGTGAATAGGTTTACTACTGGGGAGGTGGTCGGTTAACACCGTACAAACTTGAGGTCTTTAAACATGGAAATAGTGCCTTACAAGTTGCAGCAGGCAGCCAGCATTTTGCGGCAGTCACTGTGGAAAAAGAGCTCTTCACTTGGGCTGTAAGTCACTCCAATATTTTGCTGGGAGAGTTTTTCCTATTTTATACATTTGTGATACAGTTTTAAAATATTTCAGGTACTTTCTCATTGTTCTTGGACAGTTTGATGAATAAAATTCTCACCTTTGACGGGCAGGTGCATTTCGTCGGTTGAGTACTATAAGGTTCTTCTTACAATTTGTATGAATTTCATAAAAATTGGTTCATCATGTTTTGAAGCACCTGGTAAACTCATTTGATCAGGCCAGGAATTCAAAGGAGCATAGCCTCTGTTGCCCTGGTAATGGTCTTTTTGCCCAACAAATGTTTTCCATAGACTTTTAGGATTTTCCAATGGAAGTTAACATGGGCCTGCCCTCTCAAAGATGAAATGCCAGGCCTGGTTGGTTGGTTCCCCAGTGTTTGATCGACTTTTCTGATTTGAAACCATTCTAGATTCAAGGCCCTTTTGATTTGATGAGTACAAACATAACATTTCACATTAAGGATTCAGGACCTTATAGCACTGAGCCGTCAATTTAATTAATCAAATTCATAACTCAGTGTAAATAGCTTTGGTTTGCTGTACCAATTTCAGCTTTTTACAGCCTGATTGTTTGGTTACCCAAGTTTTCAATAGCACCGGTAAAATTGGGTTTTATAGATAGTTTCCACTTGACATCACAGATTGTAAAGTCAGCCCTCTTTACAGACAATGACACATCACTTTGGAACGCACAACTACGTGTATTTATTTGTATAAATATGTATAAATACCGAGTGTGGCACGCAGGAGTTTTATCACATTCCTTGCATGATTGGTCGGTAAACCACTTGACTGTGTAGAAAACTTTAATGCAGCTTAAATCAATACCCAAGTTGTCTGTAAAGATGACGTATATCAGGAACTACATGTATCTATTACATGAAAAAGTGTTTTTCCCTGTTTGGGGTTTTCCTCCCACATCTAAAACTGATATTTCTTCATCGTCTTCTTTATATACAGAAGTATGTTCAGGCTTGAGGGTCACAGTGCAAGGCGGTTTTGAGGATCCCTTACTTTCATTACCAAAACATTTAAAATAAAAACAAGTAAATTGTGAGAAAACTACTTAAGACTTATGTAAGTCTCTAGATTTTAAGTTTGTTTGTAGAGTGTACATGGAGAGCAGAGCTAAGACTTATAAAACTCTAGCTTTTGTATTTGTTTTTAGAATGTGCAAGGAGGGCAGCCTCTGGTCGGTCAACTTGGTCATGGGGATACAGCTTGCTATAAGAACCCTAAGAAAGTAGAACGTTTACAGAATGTCAAGGCAGTGTCATGCGGGGAAGAATTCACTGCATGCATAACAGGTAATTCATGTCAGCATTTATATTTGAGGATGAATGTTTTATGCTTAATAATGTATCATGTATGTTTTATCAAAACTTTCATAAAGGAAATACACAGCAATGTTGTTTTTTAGTAGTGCGTTTATTAGTTCAAATAGAAGAAACATAAAACTAATAAGTGAAAATTACTCCTTAAATGGGCATAGTTTTGAGTAAATTATTATTGAATAGTCTATGCCAGTGTTGGATTTGAGTCTTCAATTCAATTCAATTCAGTAACATTTATTTCCATCTTACAGAAAACAATGTTCAAAATACAGAAATATAAAGAAACAGACAGAAAGCTTTTCAGAGTATGCCTTTAAGAACATGCCATCAAATCCAAGTATGAGTAAACACAGACAGAATCTGCAGGGTTCAACTATTTTATTTCCAACAATCCGACAGAGGTCCGACAACTTCAGAATCAGAACAATAAATAACAATGTATAATGTTCAGCTGCTTTTTATACCATCACAACATGGTTTGACTAAGAATACAGAACAAAACATCCATCAAAACTTTTACAATAAAATTCATTAATTAAGGTAGCATTTAGCGTGTAGCCTGGCAAAACAACTTGACGTACTCTGCCAAAAGAGGGCGCTATCATGGCCAAACAAGCTCTAATTCACGCTGACAGCAGATGCAATTATAATAAACAGTGCAAGAGAGCGTACGGTGTCGCTGACCGCGCGGATTGCAGTGCGCATTATCAGCAGGTAATGATTAACAAAATATAAGTAATCAATAACTAATAATTAATACACAATAACTGTCATACAATTTCACAATACTTAGGAGCCCGAGTCTGGGCCTAGTCCAAGTACCTTGTAGATGAGTATGAATCCAAAGGATCGAGTACAAGTCTGTTTCTTGTAATATTTTCTAGCCAGTTGACCAACCATTTGAAGCCATTTATAATTAGGTCTGCCAAGAAAGGGGTTTAATTAATTCTGACAATGACATTGAGTACTCCGACAGGCTCGTCAAATTCGGTCTTCCCCTTTCAAACAAAAGAGTTTGTGATTAAATGTTTATATAACAAATTTGACTTTCAAATTCATACTTTTATTCAGCATTCTCCTGAAGATGATCAGAGCATACTGATCAAAACGTCAAGTTGTAGCTACACGGTGTCTACCGCAAACCTTACTGTATATTGTATCTCCGAAACCTTACTGTATATTGTATCTCCGAAACCTTACTGTATATTGTATCTCCACCATGCAAAGTTTCAAATCCTACTTACTCTTATTCCTATTAACTGTAGACACACTAAGTGGTTAAATTACGTTTTCAAGGGACAGGGTCCAATGCTGCTTACATTCTCTTTTTCATAGATTTCCAAGATTGTATTTGGTATAGGAAGTACTGCCAGCAGGTAGTAAAAACTGCATTCAACTGCACAGATTGTGCATGGCGGTACAACTGTGCACAGAACTAACTGTGTAGATGTACAAGTTTGTACTGTAGAGATGCATTCACCACCTAATATCATGTTGCAAGCTGGCATCCCATTGGGTGATATTGAATGGCAAGGGTTTAAACACAAATCTTTCAAGGACATCTATTATGGATCTATTTTAGATGATGGTGACCTGTACACTTTTGGCTCTGACTACTACGGATGCCTAGGTTGTGATAATCAGGAAGGAGATGAGGTGACCATACCCATCATGGTAGAGTTCTTCACTGGTCGACCAGTGGAGCAAGTGTCTTGTGGAGAATGCCACATTGTAGCACTGACCAAAGATAAAGAGGTGTATTCATGGGGATTTGGGGAGTTTGGTAAGTGATGTATTAGTCTTAGAATTATCTTTAAGTATTAATTCCAATAGAATTATTGATCATGACTTGCGTTCTTGTTTAACACATGCTTTGAGAGCTGTTTTTGTCTGATTCAGATGTCCTCTGAGCTTGTCCAGTAAACTGAGGCTGCTCTCACACATGCTTTGAGAGCTCTTTTTGTCTGATGCGGATGGGCTCTGAGCTTGCCTGGTAAACTGACGTTGCTTTGACACATGCTTTGAGAGCTGTTTTTGTCTGATGCGGATGGCCTCTGAGCTTGCCTGGTAAACTGAGGCTGCTTTTGGGTCCTAAAGCAATTTGTGTTTAAATCATCCCCATTTTCACAAATTAGTGAACCCGTCTCACAGCCAAAATAACATTTTTTAAGAAAATCAGGTATAAAGTTGAACTTTTCTTCTATTGATATTTCAGTTACTGTTAACTCTTTTTACTTAATTTAACTACCAAGTTAAAGCTGACATCTTCAATCATAATTTAACTACCAAGTTAAAGCTGACATCTTCAATCATAGAGAACTGTCAATATTTTTCATTCTTGCATCTGTTTTATTTAGTTAATAATTCCTAAACTTATTTGCCACTTTGTGAAAATGAAAAAACACGACCTGCATGCAGAGAGCTGTGAAAATGTAAAAGTCATGTGCTGTGTCAGCGCTAAACATTAGTGATTTGCCGTTTGTACTAATAATATACACTATATGGACTGGCAATGAGGGCAACAGTGCACGTCTATGCACCCCGAGGGCCTGTGAGTGACCAGGAGAGGGTCCTATTGAGGGAAATAGAACCCTCTCCTGGTCACTCACAGGCCTTCGGGTTGCATAGACGTGCACTATTGCACGAATAATGCCAGTCCATGTGTTTTATAACACACCTCAGTCCAAAATGGCATGTGAAAAAAATATATTTTCAGGACGCACAGTTTTACAACGGTAAACTGTTATGAGCATTGTAAACTTCTTGAGGGCGCTGTTTACCAGTCAATAGTTTTGGGGGTTTTGAAACTATTTCCTGCTTTGCGAACTATTTCCCCCAAATGAAGCACGTGCGGTGCGTTGACCCGCGTCAAGTTCACGGTTGTGCAGATTTCATGCAATAGGGTATTGTAACGATTCCAGGGTAGGGTAGCTATCAGAAAAATAACTAAGCCACCACGTTGGAACTTGAAGACTCAGAGGGAGATGTAAAGTAGAATATTTCCATTGCCCACTAGGCAGCTGATGAAATAAATGAACTGTTTCAAACGGAGGGTTGTCTTTAACCGCAAGGAACTACACAATGTGTATTTTATTCAACACCTTTCTGATGTTCAATTACAAAATGTACACATCGCCCTCTATTGATTGGGAGGAGTAATTCTTTAACTGCAAATTAATGATCAGCGATAGTAAAGAGAGTTGCACGCAGCATTTTGAGGTAGCGGTGGCTGCTATTAAGAGTGCATTATCAATCGACAGATCGCCAATAAAGTGTGAGTGGCATCATTTGCGTGTGTGCTGTTTTATTCATTGCACCTTGAATTGGTCTTTTGGGTCTTTGTATCTTGCGGTGTTTAGGTCTTTTGGGTCTTTGTGTCTTGAGAGCGGCGAACTCCGTCTGAAAGAGCAGAGCCCCGTATACTCGCTTTGCAGCGGTTTATATAGCCTAGTGGAGCGTGCGCGCTGCAAGCGCATTGCCTAGTCAACAAACTGATTGGTTCTGCATTAAAATAATAGACCAATAAATGTAAACTGCTACGGTAGCCTGCGCGTTTTGCCAATATGCGCGTCACAACGCACACGCTAATCAACACACTATCGCGTGCATTGCTAGCTCGCAATTGCAGAAAATAAGTGGCAACCGAAATATTCTATAATTACACATTATAATGACATCTAAGTATTGTGACAATTAAAATGTTAAGCTGAAAAGCAGATTTCGTCACACTACCCCCCTCTTAAAACATGAATGCGTCCCCGCATTCTATTAGTATTGCAAACATTAAACTAACTCCAAAACACTGAAACTTTGAAATTTTGTAACCCTGCAAAAGAGAAACTAAACTATTAATTATATACAACAACAACAACAAAAACTCTACTGAAGGTTATCTTCCCTAATAATGAAAGTCAAAACATTTGTCAATTCATCATGTCATCAATATTTCATTAAAATTCAATCCACAACCAAGATAATTCCAAATGAAGTCCACTACAGTACTACTGTACTACAGTGTACTAGATCTAGTTTATTAATTATAATTTATATACACTTTCAAAAATAGTGGGGGGAAATGACGTTACTTAACATGCTTAACTTTAGCACCAACATTTGTACAAGGAAGAGAGCGCTTTACATCAATACTACATCACATGACTTGAGTCTACCACTAATCAGTAAATCAAATAAACTCTTCGCACACTCATGACACTAGTATCATGCCATTACATTCAGAAAACGGCCTTATAATGTTGATTAAACCTTGCTCGAAACGTTTCTTCGAACTCCCCCAAAAATTGAAATTACCTTACTTCAGTGAACAAATCTATTTAACAAATTTTCTTCGGCGATGTGACGAAGTCCCATTCCCAACTCCCAAAACTAATGGAGGCAGCCATCTTTCACTGGTTCCCTGTTTATACTTGCATGTTGGTAGCATTTATAAACGCGCAGTCTCGCGTGTGCACCATGGATAGGTTCGCTAAAGTTTTGGCTTTGACCAATCAAAGAGCTCAATTTGCAAAATCAATCTAGGTCAGCATAAAATAGTTTGCAAGCTCAACAAAAGCGCGGCGGTTCAAAATGTTATTATACAAATCTCGTCTGCTCTCGCTCTACATGACTAAAAATAGTGTTAAAGAAAACAGCTTATCTCACCATCTTTCGTTTCACATCCTAACTCAATGAAGGATTTTCGGGTAAAAATCACCGAACTGATGCAACTAGAATTTTTACTCCATAAATTTAGCTCTAGTGTGTTGGTATCTGAACAAATTAACACACTAGTAAGTAGTTTTTTTTTGTTTTTTTTTACGTTAGGTTAACAGCAACACAAAATGTTACTGTAGCCTTGATTTTAGGCATAAAAACTCACCAGAAAGAACAATAAATTTGCACTACTTACATTGTCCAGGCAGGTCATTCTTCATAAGGTTAAATTGAAATGAAACGACGAACTGGCAAAAATAACAGTGTTCAAAAAAAAATGTTCATTCATTGTTCGTGTGATGATTCCGTTGTCGACGTGGTGTTTGCACTCGAATTGCGGGCGTACCCCACTTGCCATTGGGGCCTGCCGAAGGCTGCGTTTGCCGGGAGGAGGTACTCGTTAAACCTCACCGAGTAGATCTTCCCATCTGGAAAATGAGCAGACTCTACTACCTGTCTAAATATTACCCCGTGGTCAAGCTGGTGGAGCTCGTTCTGTCTTATCTTTAGTAGGTTCTGTTCCCTTGCCAGCTTCCTTGCCATCTCAACTTCCGCGCCAGCGATTGACTGTGGTGGGCCAGTACGGAGCTGTGATTGTGCCAATGGGATGGACGACGACGGACGCGGGGCCGGGGCACCGGGGCTGCAGTGGTGGTGCGGGCTGTTGGCACCAGACTGTTGTCGGTCTTTCGGGGGCGTCATGAGTGGGGTCGTTGGCAGTGTAGGTGAAGGGGCTGTGGATGCAATGTTGTCAGCAGATGTCTTGAACACGTCGAATTCCGGGAAGAGTTCTCGATCCGGAGTTGTTGGAGCATGGGGCGTCGATGGAGATGGTGCGACGACAGCAGGCGAGGATTGGGGATCCGGTGATGATGAGGCGGGCCGTGGCGATGTCGTTCTAGATGTGAACGGAGACACCAGGGGAAGTGTGATTACTGTTGGTGTCAGCTGCTCCAAAATTTCCCGCAGTCTCTTCTTGTCTTCTTTCTTTTCTTTTGCCTTTGACATCCTGTCTTCCTTCTTGTTTGCCTTTCTCATCTTGTCTGCTTTACCCTCAGTTGTCTTCACCACCTTGATCCCTTCTTTACTTTTCATCTCTTTAGTCTTTCCGTCTGCCGTCCTCTTTGACTTTGTCTTGGTCGCGTTGACCTCATCGATGATTGCCTTGCAATCTCTTGGGTGGACACTGTGTTTCCGCAGCATGTGCTGTTGTAGAAACCCGAATTGCTTAAATACTTTTCCGCATCGGGGGCAACCAACCCTCTCTTCACGTTTTTCCGAGCCAGATTTCTTTCTCTCTTGTCGTTTTTCCATCTTCTTCAAGCTCACACTAGAAACGATGTGTAACTTGCAACTGTTGTGCGCTCTCGCGCTAGTCAGATGCGCGCGTACACACACACCTTGATGCTCGCCCATGCACATTTTCTTTTCCTTCATACTTGCCGCCAATTTCACGTGACGTCATTAATTTTGCACGCTTTCTTGTCTGCTGGACTTTAATAGCTCTTGCATCAATGTTGTCAATTTTACACAACTCCTGAAAGAGTTTTTTTTTTTTTTTTTTTTTTTTTATTTATTTTTTTTTTTTTTTTTTTTTTTATAAATAATTTCTCTAATAAGTCAGTTAGTGATGTAAACATCAATTTCATTCAGGGATGTATAAACTGCCAATGTATTTTTCCAGTCTTCTTTAATCTCTTTGGTAAATGAACCCTAAATGTCGAAGTCTTGACATCTCTTTTAATGCTTGTCCACGTTTAACCTCCGCAAATTCCCCTATCTCTTGCAACAACTCTTTGATTATTTTCTTTCTTCTTTCTTTTATTTTTTTTTATAGACGAATTCTTCCTGAGCAACTCCTCTACTCAACATTATTTACTGTTTTCATTTTCTCTGTTTTCTTTTATAATTTCACACTGCAACTTTAGTACGCTCGGGACTATTACTGCGGTCTCTCCGCAAACGTATGAGGGCGCCCTCCATACAAACACTTTACTCACTCCATGCGTGCGCTGTGCATCCATGAGTAGTATCACTAAACATAGTCCAGTATTGATTAGGTCCCTCTTCGTAGGTCTAAAGTGTTAAGCATTTTTAACATCTCTGTTGCTTTATGAATTGGTTCTCACTCTTTTTGGACTGTTAAAAGGAATTGTCCCTGCCAGCAGAGATCCATTTTTGTTTTATTTCCAAAATCTGTGTCACTTTTCATCAACTTTGCAACGTCTTTATGTCTTGTATTATGCCTCATCCACTCTAGTCTTTGAATTCTCCTCAATCTCTTGCAATTTACTTGATTAAGTCCTCCTTTATTCTGAGACTCTATTTATTTATTTATTTATTTATTTATTTTTTTTTTTTTTTACTATTTCACTTCCATCTTTAAACATCTCACTTATGCAATAGCTTGTTATGTTGACATTTATTTGTCTCTGTATCTTGCTGGTGGCCGTCTCTTTCTCTGGCTATGGCGATGCGCCCCGGAATTATCTTGTTCCACTCGCTCATCTTTTCCATCTGACCGATTTGTCAGCGAAGACTGCTCTTCTTTTGTTTTCTCTGTGGTTTCCATGGTTTCTTTATCTTGAACCAAACTTTCCTGAGCATCATTCCGGTTTTCGTTACCGTGTGTCTCATTCACCATTGCTGGAGTCTTTGCCCTTGTTGTGTCTTGATACCACTTAGGCGCATTTTCTCCAGTATAAGGTTTCAGTCTGTTGTAGTGTACAATTCTTGGCTTTCCCTTCGGTCCTTTCTGAATTCGATAAGTGACGTCACTCATGCGCGTTGTTACCACAAATGGTCCATCCCAAGGTAATTGAAACTTGGGACAATGGCCTCGTTTTCGTTTAGGGTTATACAGCCAGACTGCATCTCCTCTGTTGTATCCCCCACGCTCTGCTTTATGGTCATAGTTGCGTTTCTGTCGGTCACTTGCTATCTGAAGGTGTTCTCGAGCATACTGATGAACTTGCTCCATACACCCTTGGCGACGAGCTACATATTCAGATTGATTTTCTTGATAGTCATCCTCTGGTCTTTCCATAAGTAGATCAACCGGCAATATTACCTCTCTTCCCATCATCATCTCGTTCGGTGTGTAACCGGTCGTTTCGTGATCAGCAGATCTATAAGCCATCATGACATACGGCAAATAGATGTCCCAGTCCCTCTGGTTGCTATCTACAAACATAGCTAGCATATTTTCAATGGTTCTGTTCGCCCTTTCAATCATTCCATCAGATTGAGGATGTAGTGCTGATGTTCTTGTTTTGTCGATGCCGAGGAGGTTACAGATTTCTTTGAAGAGTTGAGATTCAAAATTTCTCCCTTGATCTGTATGGAGCTGCATTGGGACTCCATACCTGCACACGAACTGTTCAACAAAAACTGTCGCTATGGTGATGGCTTCTTGATTAGGTATTGCATATGCCTCGGTCCATTTTGTAAAATAGTCCCCAATGACTAAAATATATCGGTTGCCTTGATCTGTCTGGGGTAGTGGACCTAATACATCCATAGCTACTCTTTCCATTGGCACTCCCACGTTATATCTCTTCATTGGGCTTCGACGAGCCTTGTTCGGTGACTTCCTTGATGCACACATGTCACATGTGGAAATGATGAGATTTACATCTCGTTGCCACCTGTTCCAATAAAACCTATCTCTGACTCTGCCCCTTGTTTTGCTTTGCCCAAGATGACCACAGGTTTTGTCGCTATGTAATCTTGTTACTAGAGTCCTCCTTAAACTCTTTGGAAGAACAATCTGCCACTTGATTTTGTCACCAGCCACTGTTTCCCATTGTCGGCATAGGATGCCGTCTCGGATGTGCAATCGTTCCCATTGCGACCAGTATCTCTTTACTTCCATGCTTTCAGGTGAAATATCAGCCCACTGTGGCCTCTCTGTTAAAGCTTCTTTCCATTTGAGTATCTTACCAATGTTCTTGTCTTGTCTCTGTGCATCTTTAAGTTCTTCTCTTGTTATTAGTTGTTCGTCACTTGTGTTTTCGTCATCACATGATTGGTCTTGAACGTGTGATGTGGCGACTCCACAAAATGGGTCGCCTGGCCTTACAGGTGTGTTGCTATTTTGACTTTTACTTTCACTTGTACCTTTGTGCTGTCGAGGCGGTCTCATGCTGTATTCAATTTCCTGTGTAGCATTGTATCTCTTTGTCTTGTCACACTGTTTGCATTCATCACAAGGTTTTCTTGACAGACCGTCAGCATTTCCATGCTGCTTACCAGGACGATGTTGGATATCGAAATTGTAGGTGCTCATAAGTTCCAACCATCGTGCAGTCTGACCTTCTGGGTTCTTGAAATTCATTAGCCACCGAAGTGCTCCGTGATCTGTCCGGATGAGAAATTTCTTGCCATACAAATAATGATGAAAATGCTTGATGGACGCAACCACTGCAAGTAATTCTTTTCTGGTAACACAATATTGTCTCTCTGCTTTAGCCAATGATCTGCTGTAAAATGCGATAACTTTCTCATTTCCATCCTGAACTTGTGATAACACTGCCCCTACACCTTGATTACTCGCATCTGTGTCTAAGATGAACGTTTCATCATTCGAAGGGTATACCAGTATTGGAGTAGTTGTCAAATGTCTCTTGAGTCGCTGGAATGCATCTTCACATTCCTTTGCCCACACAAAATTAATTTGTGTTTTCTCTGTTAGGCGGTGCAGAGGTCTTGCAATTTCAGCGAAATTCTTGACAAATCGTCTGTAATATGAGCAAAGTCCGAGGAAACTTCGAACTTCAGTCACTGTTTTAGGGGTGGGCCATTTCTCAACTGCCTCTGTCTTGACCGGATCTGTCTGTATTCCTTGACTTGAGACCACATGTCCCAAAAATGTCACGCTCTGCTGGAAGAGATGGCACTTCTTTGGACTCAACTTGAGGCCAGCTGTCCGGAGTCGCGTTAGTACTTCTTGTAATCTTTGCAGGGATGATTGGAAGTCCTTTCCATAAACAATGACGTCATCAATATACAGCAGGCATGTCTGCCATTGTAGTCCGGATAGCACTCGCTCCATCAGGCGTTCGAAAGTGGCGGGTGCATTACATAAACCAAATGGCATCACTTTGAATTCGTAGAGCCCTTCTTTAGTTATAAAAGCCGTTTTCTCTTTATCTTTCTCCGCCATCTCCACCTGCCAATACCCACTTGCCAAGTCCAACGTCGAAAACCACTGAGACCCGGCTAAAGTGTCCAGTGAGTCATCAATCCTTGGTAAAGGATATGAGTCTTTGATTGTGGATGCATTTAATTTACGATAATCCACGCAAAATCTTGTCGATCCATCCTTTTTCTTTACTAAGACAATGGGCGAAGCCCAGGGGCTAGATGATGGTTCAATCACCCCACGCTTTAACATCTTGTCAATTTCTTCTTTTGCCACATTTCTTTGATGGATTGGAAGTCTTCTTGCCGGCTGTCTGATAGGTCGTGTCTCACCAGTATTTATTTCGTGCTTGACAATAGATGTTTTTCCAAGATCACTTGAGTCTTTTGCAAAAACATCTTGAAATGTTGTTAAGACTCTTGATAATTGCATCTTTTGCCTTTGATTAAGTCTTTCCCCACTGGTCTTAAATAATTCTGTCAGATGTTCTGGAATTTCTCGATCCAACGTTTGCTTGTGTTCTTGTAATAAAGTTACAAGACGTCCATCCTTTCCTTGAACTATTTCGTCACTTCTTATGGGTTCACATGTGGCTAACACTGCACCCTGATAGACAATTATGGATTCATCTTTAAGGTTGAGAACTCTGATCGGTACCAACTCTTGTTGAACGTCAACCAAGGTTTTGGCAACCATGACCTCGTGATTTCTGACAAATCTTGGCTCAGGTTCGACAATGCCAAACTTTGAATCTCTATCTCTGTGTTTCAGCTTGCCAGGTAGCAATATCTCTTCTCCTGCTTTTATTGTAACAGTTCGGTCGGCTACCACTCGGGTGCACTTTTCAAATGCAGACGCCCTGTAAACATAACATTTTACTTGCTGGCCTCCAATCTGCATTTCACCTTTTCCTAAATTCAGCGAACAGTTGTACATTTCAAGGAAGTCGTAGCCCAGAATTCCCTCAGGCTCGATGTCTGCGAGGTATACGTCATGACTCATTACTTTACTTTGTACACCAACTTGAAATTCAAGCTCGAGTTGTCCTCGTCCCAAGCAAGGAGCGAGCTCTCCATTGGCCATGGCCACTTTGACGTCAGTCGAGTCCAGTCGTGGTCTTGAACTTTCGGAAATCTTGTAATAAATATCTGGGCGGAGGATAGTCAAGCTTGCCCCCGTATCCACCAGAAAATTTACTTGAACACCTTCAACTCGAACAGTTACCTCTATACCTTGATTAATTACTGCACGTTTTACTGAGGATGGTTTGCTTACTGTTGGTCCATCTGTCTTTAGTTTCCCAGCCGACTGTTGGACCTCGAAATCGGCTGTTGTCCGTTTCCCTGCCACATTTCTTGCTTGCCCATCATGTTATGTCTGTAACTTTGCTTTGGGTGTGGACATTCACGTGCAAAATGTCCTAACTCATTGCAATTCCAACATGCGGGGGGTCCTCCTCTGTTTCTTTCATGGTGCCTCCAGTTTGGTCCGTCTTGCCTGTACTGGTTCTTTGCTTTGTTGCGTCGATCATGTACCGGTGGTGACGTTACTTTGTCTGGCCGGGTTAACTCAGCCCCCTCTTTATGTCCACTGGACATATTCATTATAGCCTTGGTTAGAGTGCCCAGCTCATCAGACAGTGAAAGAATCTTGCCCTTTATGTCTTTAATTTCTTTACTTGGTTCTAATTCGATGTCTTGCTCTTTGTCTTTATCTGGTAAGACAACTCTTGCCATTTTCCGAGTTACTCCGCGCTGGCGATCAGCTGCCTGGAAAGCCTCTAACTCTACTGCTATGCGGACAGCATCAGCCAGAGTCCCTGGCTTAGATTGAAATACCCGCCATCTAATCTCACTATCAGACAGGGCATCAATGAAATGTTCTTGAGACAAAGTTTCCTGCAAAGCGTACGTAGCAGATGGGTACGCAAGCCTCGTGAGTCGTCTGATTGCTTGAGCCAACTCAGGCAATGTTTCTTCCCTCTTTCTTTGTCTGTTCTTTAACTGTACTCGAAACAATTCTTTCTGATTATTTGAGCCAAATCTGTTATTCAGTGCGGTCACCAAGGCTGTGTAGTCGTGACGGCTGTCATCATCCAAATCACCCAAAACACACTGCGCCGAACCTCTTAAGTTAGCTGCGAGATACATAGCCTTGACTTCATCATCCCAGCCATTCATTTCAGAGAGCATTTCAAATTGAACAGCATAGTCGTTCCAACAACTGGATCCATCGTAGCTTGTAGGTTTTATCTTTATCTTTGCATCACAAACTTTATTTTCTGGCTTTCTTATTTGGGACTTGTTAAACTGTGCTTTGTATTCTTTAAACTGTTCTCTTTCTTCGTGAGCGCCATCCAACTCTTTCTGAAGAGTTTCACATTCCTCTTTCATTTTGTCTAGGACGGCTTGTCCCTCTTTAATTAGTTTCTTCTGCGGGGAATTCTCACTTGACACTAATAGTCTTGAGTCACCCCTCTCTGTAATCTTTATTCCATCACTGGAACTCATGGAAATATCACCTTCATCTTCCCTTGAAGCCTCACTCATGGATTCGTTTCGGATCTCTTGCACTGGACTTTCCATCTTTGTCAATAGTCATTCACTTCACTATAGAAATCCTTTAATTCTTTGATTTTGTTGTTGTTGTTGTTGTTGTTGTTGTTGTTGTTGTTTTTTTTTTTTTTTTTTTTTTTTTTGAAGTTCTTTAATTCACCAGTCGCTGAGAAATCCCACCGCTGCCACCAAAAATGTAACGATTCCAGGGTAGGGTAGCTATCAGAAAAATAACTAAGCCACCACGTTGGAACTTGAAGACTCAGAGGGAGATGTAAAGTAGAATATTTCCATTGCCCACTAGGCAGCTGATGAAATAAATGAACTGTTTCAAACGGAGGGTTGTCTTTAACCGCAAGGAACTACACAATGTGTATTTTATTCAACACCTTTCTGATGTTCAATTACAAAATGTACACATCGCCCTCTATTGATTGGGAGGAGTAATTCTTTAACTGCAAATTAATGATCAGCGATAGTAAAGAGAGTTGCACGCAGCATTTTGAGGTAGCGGTGGCTGCTATTAAGAGTGCATTATCAATCGACAGATCGCCAATAAAGTGTGAGTGGCATCATTTGCGTGTGTGCTGTTTTATTCATTGCACCTTGAATTGGTCTTTTGGGTCTTTGTATCTTGCGGTGTTTAGGTCTTTTGGGTCTTTGTGTCTTGAGAGCGGCGAACTCCGTCTGAAAGAGCAGAGCCCCGTATACTCGCTTTGCAGCGGTTTATATAGCCTAGTGGAGCGTGCGCGCTGCAAGCGCATTGCCTAGTCAACAAACTGATTGGTTCTGCATTAAAATAATAGACCAATAAATGTAAACTGCTACGGTAGCCTGCGCGTTTTGCCAATATGCGCGTCACAACGCACACGCTAATCAACACACTATCGCGTGCATTGCTAGCTCGCAATTGCAGAAAATAAGTGGCAACCGAAATATTCTATAATTACACATTATAATGACATCTAAGTATTGTGACAATTAAAATGTTAAGCTGAAAAGCAGATTTCGTCACAGTATATTAGTTCACCCCACATGACCGTGTTTCTGCCAATCAGGATAAAGAACCAGGGAGAGGTGTGTTATAACTACAAACTATTACAAGTGGTAAAACTTGGTAAAAGTGGTTTACCTTGGTAAAAATGAGTATAAGAAGAATTAGGACAAAAACGGATTAGCTATCGTTAATTTTGTATATATTTGTTTACAGTTTCGTAAAAATGCAGAGAAAAATGTAAGAATCATATAACATTTCTCTGATTGTAACAGGTCGTCTTGGGCTTGGAAGTGAGGATGATTACAGTCTACCACAAAAAGTAAGTCCACTGACAAATACTGAATGATTTTGTGCTTTTCCTTAAACACCTTTTCAATGTTTCTCTGTATCAACTCATTTGAAATCCAACAGAGAGCCACTTTTATGTCAAATTTCCTTGTCAAACACTTACTTTATAGTTTTATTAGCATGTTTTTTACCCTTTTTATTCACTTGGAACATCAAATTTAGGGGGAAGAGTACATTATTAAATAAATGAACCAACCTGTTTTTGAGAAACATTCTTAACCAGTTGGCGCTGGTATATATGCAAATGTTTCTCTTGCGTGGAAACGGATGTGGTGTACAAACATCATTGTGTAAAATCGGAATACCGGAACTAAGGTCGCGCGGACATTCCACTCTGTCTAACGCTTCGTTTCACCCACACAAAGACAAAACATGGTCTTGAATATTTCTCCATTTTCTGGCCATTGAGAGGTGGTTTTTGTGTAATCCTTGATTCTAGACTTTGTCCTTTTGTTCCAAGAAGAGGATTACGAGAAATTGAGAGGCTTCCACCATTGTTCATTCATTGCATTTTGGCTCAATGGAGGTCAGTCAGAGTGAGCCAGGAATCAAACAATGGTTCTGGGTTAAGTGCCATTCCTATGTCGTAGGTAACAGCCGATGTTTTGCAAATCACGTTGCGTGAATGTGACATTTTCTTGATCGAGGAAACAAAACGCACAATGCAACAAAGAGAATCTTTGTTCTCTTTGCTTTTTAAAGTCAGGGTTTCTTTGTGCCAGGGTTTTCTTTGGTACTCTCAAAGAAAAATGATTCTGGCAATTCCGACAAAATAATCCCGCCAGGGGGATGTGAAAAAAAAATTAAAAGAGTTACAGTGGCAACTAATTAAAATTAAATGTAGTTGAAAAAGATGGTCAGGTTTTACACAAAAAAAAGTTTGAGAAACATTTGTGTACATGATAATAAGCATTAGGGATAAAGAATATATATATTTTTGTTTGCCCTTGCACCAAAGTGTAATAAGCACTGTAGTTCTTATTGTTTGTGGTACCCACTGCTAATTACAGGATTCGAACTGGCCTGTCCACACTGAGTACACTTGGTTTTGTAGTGGTAAAGATATCTGCTCTGGAGTGCAGGGGTCGTAGAATCGAATCCTACCGGAGGAGCCTGTGGATATGAGTATAAAGTGCTTTATATCACACATCGTTGGAAGGTCATAAAAAAAGCAAAATATAAGAAACATAAGACTGGACTGAAACAGTGTCTTCTCTAAATTCTCATGATGATAGGTAACAAATTCATACCAAGCTGTGAGATAAATCGTCATTTAAATATTTCTTTATATTTGCTTTTATTATTTTAATTTCTCCATGCTATACAATGTCTTGAATGCCAACTTTGGTACCACCGATTCTTTCTACAGGTTATAATCTGCGGCAGTAAAACAATCCGATCAGTATGTGCTGGATTTGATGGTACATTCTTTGTCACATCAGATGGTAAGGTGTTGGCATGTGGCAGTAATGAGAATAACAAACTGGGCTTCAACACTGTCACCAAAGGACTCAAAAAACGACAAGTCAAGGTAGTTATTCATCTAATATGTATACTGAGATAAAGTAATTTTGTGGTCGATTGTCAACTGCCATTCTGCATGTCTAGTATTAAGTAGAATACCAGTTTAGCACTGGTGGAACTAATTCAACATTTTTACTACAACAGTTGACTAGAGGTTTAAAAACAGCTACCGATGTTTATATGTAGTAAACAAGTATGCCAAGTTGGCAATAGTGGAACAATCTTGTCGTCATGATGACTATAATAGTTGACCAGTGGTCGTGTTTATATGTAGTAAACAAGTATGCCAGGCTGGCATTTGTTTAACAATCATTTGATTAGTAACTGATTATATACAACTGAAGTTCCACTGTTACCTTGTCTGTATTTTACAGGAGATTTATGATATACCATGGAAGGACATCCCAGTAATAGTTAAACCACTCAATAGGTATCACATCATAGCAGTGTCAGCCGGCAAGGATCATTCAGCTGTCATAGACGGTGAGTATCAAGCCCTGCAAATAGAATAGATTGAAGGTGTTCAGTGTTGGAGGGGTCTAGTCAACACTTCAATCAATCAAAGGTCATGCTGTGGGTTTAGTGTTGGAGGGGTCTAGGCAACACTTCAATCAATCAAGGGTCATGCTGTGGGTTCAGTATTGGAGGGGTCTAGTCAACACTTCAATCAATCAAGGGTCATGCTGTGGGTTCAGTATTGGAGGGGTCTAGTCAACACCTCAATCAATCAAGGGTCATGCTGTGGGTTTAGTGTTGGAGGGGTCTACTCAACACTTCAACCAATCAAGGGTCATGCTGTGGGTTTAGTGTTGCAACACTTCAAATCAATCAAGGGTCATGCTGTGGGTTTAGTGTTGGAGGGGTCTAGTCAACACTTCAACCAATCAAGGGTCATGCTGTGGGTTTAGTGTTGGAGGGGTCTAGTCAACACTTCAACCAATCAAGGGTCATGCTGTGGGTTTAGTGTTGCAACACTTCAAATCAATCAAGGGTCATGCTGTGGGTTTAGTGTTGGAGGGGTCTAGGCAACACTTCAATCAATCAAGGGTCATGCTGTGGGTTTAGTGTTGCAACACTTCAAATCAATCAAGGGTCATGCTGTGGGTTTAGTGTTGGAGGGGTCTAGTCAACACTTCAACCAATCAAGGGTCATGCTGTGGGTTTAGTGTTGCAACACTTCAAATCAATCAAGGGTCATGCTGTGGGTTTAGTGTTGGAGGGGTCTAGGCAACACTTCAATCAATCAAGGGTCATGCTGTGGGTTTAGTGTTGCAACACTTCAAATCAATCAAGGGTCATGCTGTGGGTTCAGTGTTGGAGGGGTCTAGTCAACACTTCAACCAATCAAGGGTCATGCTGTAGGTTTAGTGTTGGAGGGGTCTAGTCAACACTTCAATCAATCAAGGGTCATGCTGTGGGTTTAGTGTTGCAACACTTCAACCAATCAAGGGTCATGCTGTAGGTTTAGTGTTGGAGGGGTCTAGTCAACACTTCAACCAATCAAGGGTCATGCTGTAGGTTTAGTGTTGGAGGGGTCTAGTCAACACTTCAACCAATCAAGGGTCATGCTGTAGGTTTAGTGTTGGAGGGGTCTAGTCAACACTTCAATCAATCAAGGGTCATGCTGTGGGTTTAGTGTTGCAACACTTCAAATCAATCAAGGGTCATGCTGTAGGTTTAGTGTTGGAGGGGTCTAGTCAACACTTCAACCAATCAAGGGTCATGCTGTAGGTTTAGTGTTGGAGGGGTCTACTCAACACTTCAATCAATCAAGGGTCATGCTGTGGGTTTAGTGTTGCAACACTTCAAATCAATCAAGGGTCATGCTGTGGGTTTAGTGTTGGAGGGGTCTAGGCAACACTTCAACCAATCAAGGGTCATGCTGTGGGTTTAGTGTTGCAACACTTCAAATCAATCAAGGGTCATGCTGTGGGTTCAGTGTTGGAGGGGTCTAGTCAACACTTCAACCAATCAAGGGTCATGCTGTAGGTTTAGTGTTGCAACACTTCAAATCAATCAAGGGTCATGCTGTGGGTTTAGTGTTGGAGGGGTCTAGTCAACACTTCAATCAATCAAGGGCCATGCTGTGGGTTTAGTGTTGCAACACTTCAATCAATCAAGGGTCATGCTGTGGGTTTAGTGTTGCAACACTTCAATCAATCAAGGGTCATGCTGTAGGTTTAGTGTTGGAGGGGTCTAGGCAACACTTCAATCAATCAAGGGTCATGCTGTGGGTTTAGTGTTGCAACACTTCAATCAATCAAGGGTCATGCTGTGGGTTTAGTGTTGGAGGGGTCTAGTCAACACTTCAATCAATCAAGGGTCATGCTGTGGGTTCAGTATTGGAGGGGTCTAGTCAACACTTCAATCAATCAAGGGTCATGCTGTGGGTTTAGTGTTGGAGGGGTCTAGTCAACACTTCAATCAATCAAAGGTCATGCTGTGGGTTTAGTGTTGGAGGGGTCTAGTCAACACCTCAATCAATCAAGGGTCATGCTGTGGGTTTAGTGTTGGAGGGGTCTAGGCAACACCTCAATCAATCAAGGGTCATGCTGTGGTTCAGTGTTGTGGGTCTACTCAACACCTGCTACCTTTGCTTAGTCATGGAACTAGCGGCTAGTGCTAGGACATAAAAGTTGTTGCTTTCTGCCACCAATGGTAAATTTAAAAGCCATTTTTGTAATCTTACAATAATTTTCCTGTGAAATAATTTGTCCCCTCCAAGGGAGATATTTTGGTTTGCACGGCTACACGTTTTTGTTACTAACCACAAAACATTTTGTTGAAGGTAAGACACCTTTTTGAAATAATATTTTTCAGCAATTAAAAGTAATTAAAAACACACACACAAAAATATTATTTGTGCCATAAAATATTTTGTTTATGATCATTCCACTGAAGAAGTTTTTCCCCTATTGTAAAACTAATTATTAAATTTCTTTACTTTTTCCCAGATACTGGGAGGTTAATTACCTTTGGTCAAAACGAGCAAGGTCAGCTGGGCGTTGGAGACTGCAAACCAAGGTCAGGGGTCAATAAGATTGCTGGTCTGCTTAGCAGTAAACAGGTTCTACGTGCTGCATGTGGGGATGGATTTACCGTCATTGCAACAAAGGGTAAGACTCAGAATAGTTATACGTGCTGCATGTGGGGATGGATTTACCGTCATTGCAACAAAGGGTAAGACTCAGAATAGTTATATGTGCTGCATGTGGGGATGGATTTACCGTCATTGCAACAAAGGGTAAGACTCAGAATAGTTATATGTGCTGCATGTGGGGATGGATTTACCGTCATTGCAACAAAGGGTAAGACTCAGAATAGTTATATGTGCTGCATGTGGGGATGGATTTACTGTCATCGCAACAAAGGGTAAGACTCAGAATAGTTATACGTGCTGCATGTGGGGATGGATTTACTGTCATCGCAACAAAGGGTAAGACTCAGAATAGTTCTACGTGCTGCATGTGGGGATGGATTTACCGTCATCGTAACAAAGGGTAAGACTCAGAATAGTTATACGTGCTGCATGTGGGGATGGATTTACCGTCATTGCAACAAAGGGTAAGACTCAGAATAGTTATATGTGCTGCATGTGGGGATGGATTTACCGTCATTGCAACAAAGGGTAAGACTCAGAATAGTTATACGTGCTGCATGTGGGGATGGATTTACCGTCATCGCAACAAAGGGTAAGACTCAGAATAGTTATACGTGCTGCATGTGGGGATGGATTTACCGTCATCGCAACAAAGGGTAAGACTCAGAATAGTTATACGTGCTGCATGTGGGGATGGATTTACCGTCATTGCAACAAAGGGTAAGACTCAGAATAGTTATATGTGCTGCATGTGGGGATGGATTTACCGTCATTGCAACAAAGGGTAAGACTCAGAATAGTTATACGTGCTGCATGTGGGGATGGATTTACCGTCATCGCAACAAAGGGTAAGACTCAGAATAGTTATACGTGCTGCATGTGGGGATGGATTTACCGTCATCGCAACAAAGGGTAAGACTCAGAATAGTTATACGTGCTGCATGTGGGGATGGATTTACTGTCATCGCAACAAAGGGTAAGACTCAGAATAGTTATACGTGCTGCATGTGGGGATGGATTTACTGTCATCGCAACAAAGGGTAAGACTCAGAATAGTTATACGTGCTGCATGTGGGGATGGATTTACCGTCATCGCAACAAAGGGTAAGACTCAGAATAGTTATACGTGCTGCATGTGGGGATGGATTTACTGTCATCGCAACAAAGGGTAAGACTCAGAATAGTTATACGTGCTGCATGTGGGGATGGATTTACTGTCATCGCAACAAAGGGTAAGACTCAGAATAGTTATACGTGCTGCATGTGGGGATGGATTTACTGTCATCGCAACAAAGGGTAAGACTCAGAATAGTTATACGTGCTGCATGTGGGGATGGATTTACCGTCATCGCAACAAAGGGTAAGACTTGGAATAGTTTACATACGCAAAGTGTAGGGGCCTCAGTGGGCCTTTTGTTGTAGTGCAGCACAAGATTAAGAAAGACCTGTGCAAGTATTTAGAACATTTCAACTTTGGGACACCTTAAAGTGCTCCATTTTGTTTCCCACACAGATAAAAGTGATGTAAATAGGATGCAATGTTATCAAATCTTTAAATATTGCAAGTTTTGCACAGCCAATGACCATCCTCAAACCTGTCAGTATTTGGAGATAACGACTCTTAAGGATATGAAACTTTGCTTAGTGGGAATAACAATAAGTATAATAATACCAAGCATTTATAGAGCACATTAAACAAGAGGTCCCTATGCGCTGAACAATGACCAGAATAAACAAAGCAAAGACAATAAAAAGCCATCAAAAGGCGAGTAAAACTACACACAAAAAGGGCAAAATTTAAAAGCAGTTTGTGGTGTTAAATATAACATCTTATGTTCCAGTATGCACTAATCCTCCAAACAGATTACTCAACGGTAGTGTGATAATAGACCATACTCCCAGTAGTCGATTTTGCACTCTGTGTATTGTGAGTATTATGCATCATGCTCTGTATACTGATAGTGCAAAATAACATTCTAAACTTTGCGCCTTGAACGTGTTGCTCGTTATGAGTTAAAGCTTAAAATTGTATTTCTGCCAGTTGGCGTGCTGGAAGATAAATTCGTTATCAGATGTGATAACTAATAATACAATCAGAGTCGGTTGGGTAGGAGAGTACACCAATCTTATAAAGACACTTTTATTCCCTCAAAAAAACATTCCTTTTGTTTTACTCTTATTGCAGATAATGAAATCTACTCCTTTGGGAATGTGGACAGTGGAAGGCTTGGTATTCCAGTTGACCCTAGCCTTACCCACCGCAAGAAAATGTCTGTACCAACGCCAAAACCCATGTTTGGTTCTCTCCATTTTGTGTCCGATGTGTCATGTAGACACTGGCATTGTATTATAAATGTTGGTGAGTACCGTCAACAAGGATAAGAAAATCAGATTGGGTGAACCTATTCTTTTTAAACATTGTATCAAAGTTCTTTACATGAAAACTATCTCTGTTCATTAGGCCTCAAGAACTAATGAAACCATCTAAACTTCTTCAGAGTATACAGCACCGGCAGCCAAATGAACGTACAGGTTGCTAATCCTTCACAATCAACAATCTCTACTCCTCGCCGGTACCCATGTACTCCTGGGTGATGAGAAGCACTTATAGTGAAGTGTCCTGACCAGGATTTGAACCCACACTCTGATGACTTGGCCATCAGAACTTGAGTTTGATGCTCTAGACCAGTTGGCCATGACATGTTACTATTGTATGAAATGTTCAGACATAGATATGGAAGAAAGAAAAACAATTGCAAAGAAAGAAGCTGAAGTTCTAATGTGATTGTCATTTATGTGCACGTAAAAAAGTACATAATTTATATTAACACATTTCATAATCTCTCTTTCTCTCTCTCTCTCTCTCTCTCTTTTACAGAAAAAGTCCTGAAATCTAAAACAATCCGTTCACCACACCAAGACAGCTTAATTTTAAGTAGAGGTATGTACTACATGTAGGTAAACTAATGTACACACGAAAGTAAGTTATTTTGAAAAACATGAATACATGTATAGTCAAATTTACAGAGTGTGAATTGCAAAACATCGGCCGTTACCTACGGCATAGAATGGTACTAAACATGGAACCATGGCTCGATTTCCGACTCACTGTGACTTACCTCCATTGAGCCAAAATACAATGAATGAACAATGGTGGAAGCCTTTTCATGCCTCGTAATCCCCTTCTTGGAACAAAAGGACAAAGGTCTATGATTGGGGATTACACAAAAACTGCCTCTCAATGGCATAAAATGCCTATAAATTCAAGACCTTTTTTATCCTTTTGTGGGTGAAATGACGTGTGTGTTGTCTGTGCATGCTCTGCTGTTTAATGACCAGGCGACCTTTGCTCCGGTGGTCCGAAATTACATAGTAGCATTTTAAGATGGCTTCTGTTCCAGGAAGGGAAAACATTTGAGTGTACACACGACATCCAGCTCCAACTGGTTACTAGTTACTAATAGTGCCATAGAAAACTGGAAAGGTTTGTGTTTGGTCATTTCCATTTGTTTTTTGTGTGTGTGTTTGGTTTTTTTTTTTTACTTAGAAAAACCGCCATGCCCTTACAAGGCAAAGTGTTTTTTCTAAGTAAAGGGCATCTCCATGAGGGAGTTGTAAATTTCTACTGGAGCATTTCAATGGGCACCAAGGCAATGACTGGGGCCTCTGTTGCCTCAGTGAAGTAGTAGGCCTGTGTTTCAAAAGTTGCATGTCTGACTTACTCCCAACAGATTCCCGGATATCTGATACGAGTCAGGACGACAGTGTCTTCACTAATGTCAGTTACAACACCTCAGATAACGCTGCTAGTGAAGCTGCTTCAACTTGCAATGATGAGGACCAAGAAGGACTGAGTGTGACTGACTCTGGTTGTGATACAAACTCTGGAATTAAGGACAGCAGTCTGCCCCCATGGCTAGCTGCAGTGAGTATATACATGGTTTCCAACAAACCCTATGGTTATGAGCAACTTGGGTATAGGCTTTAAACGGCGTCATGCTTTCTAATTTTTCTTTGAAGCCAAGTGGTTCTCCAACCAATCCTGAAAGTAATTTGATAAAACACCTGAGTGTCACACAAAACGCATACATGTAATTGTGTGTTCAAAAAATGATATATCATTGCCTGTAGAGATGGCCAACTGTGCCCTGTGTGACGTTAAGTGGGAACTATCAAATGACCAAATATTAGCATGGAAACATTTTGCTGAAAAGAAACAGGTAACAAGCCAAAATGCCATGTGATTTACATTAGCATGACAGGTGCCCTGCTGTATTTTGTTTGATTCATTTATTAATTTGTTGGTTTGGCAAACAACCTTGGGCCTTGGTAAAGACTGAATACGGAAATCAAAGTCCACCTGTCAGTCAATTATTCCCATACAACATTTTCCATACAACCTGCATTGCTTTACTACTCTAGTAATTGATGGTCAACCTTGTAGTTATCACATTAATACAAAATGAATTTGTCAGAACAGTTGATATATTTGCCAATACATGTTACATATTTTACTTTTTATCTTTGCATTTTTGCACTTTTGCTGTCAAATTTAACATGTATTTTGACCTGATGAATTTCAGGAGTTGGAAGATGCTGAGTTCATTCCCATGGAGAGCAGAGAGCCTCCCACACCACAAAGTCTTGACTCTCACTCGGATGTCCGTCATTCTCAAAACATTCCACACATAGACCAGCCCACCAACAATCACCCAGACCTCCTGCCATCAGGCATAGGTCTCTCAGCATCCCAGAACCAGAAATCTCTCAATGCGAGTTCCATATCTATCGGATTGCCTAGTAACAGCAGCCACCCTCATCACGTTCTTCCCCCATCGGTGCCTCCCTTGTGTCTGGATGGTCTGTCTGGGTCTGGGGACTCGATGAGACTTCAGATGATCCGAGACAGAGAAAGGGATGAGGAGATTGAGGCGTTGAATGAGAGACTTATATACCTTGAGGCTGAAAACAAGAGGGTGAGTATTTTTAGTTAATGCCACGTATAGATTGAAAGAGGATGAGAACATTTCAGACTGTACTTCTCAGGATAGTTGATAACAAGGGGAAGAACTTCAATTCAATTCAATTCAATATATTTATTTGTCATGTGAAAAGAAATGAAATGTATTTTCAGTTTATAGTACAGCAGTAAAGATAACATTAAAAACCATTACAGACTGGAATCGCAATTACGCACACTAAAATACACAGAAAAAAAGAGAGTGTTACAAAAAGACATTCAACAAGGTTGTACACATTAAAAAGTTATCAGATTTTGTAGGTATTTGTAGTGTTAGAATTCCAGTTTAACTGGTTATCGACTGCTGTACCAAGATGCTTGTATTCACTTACTATCTCAACAGACACATCATTAATTCTAACTGGTTGAACTTGATACCAAGTAAGCTTTACTGTAAAAAAAACATCAATTTTGGGGATAAACTTTACTCTTCCATTGACTTTCATGTATACTTTGTGCTGCAAATATTTAAAGTTTCGGACCTGAAGGCACCCTAACCTAATTTTTATTTCCCCTTTCCAGTTACATCAAAAGGTAGCCATTCAAGACAGCAAGATTGATCAGTTGGAAAGAAAGGTACGTCAATTCCAGAGCTCAAAACTTGATAACGAATGTAATCCACCTTTATGATGTGTTGTTCATGTTCAAATAGACTTCAAGATTTGCCATCCTGGATTCATTTTCTAATACATTGTTAAACACAAACTCCACCGAGCAAAACAAAGCATTTTCACTCAGTATATGTTGCAAGCTAGAGTGGCAAGTGGTGGATAATGTTGAAGATTGCAACTTGCTGAGTTTGGAAGAGCAGATAACTATGTTGAGCACCCTAACAGATTTATTACATTGTACCTTGGTCAGTAGCTGAAATGATTGGGTCTCAAGTACACTGCGGTACTCCTGCATTGAACAGCTGGCCCCAATTTCAAGGCCTCTGTTAACTGCAGTATTAAACATCTCAAGATCAACATTCTCTGCTTACAAAGAAGTCTTTTTGCAAGCAGTGCAAGCATTGAAATCTTAATCACACAAAGTGCACACGCACACAAATAGAAAACCAATTCCTTGCTAACCAGTAAATTAACATACACAGAGCCTGAAGTTTTCTTTAACTGTAAATGAGATATTTACTTTTACTGTTTAGCAGAATCATCAAGTTAGGTCCCTTATAGGGTCCTGTGGTATTATTTGAGTTTTGCAAATTTATACATTTGTAATTCTCCCGTTTTGTGAGGATAGAGTTATGATTATTCAAAATGTATTTCCAATCATATCCAACACTCAGGAGTTTTATCACTGATATCCGTTGGAGCTTTTCAAGATTTTTGTTGAAGTTTTAGGTTGGAAAGAAGGAACAGGGAGCCACCTACAAGCTGGCTCTTGTAGTTTTATCCTCATTAGTAAAGGAAATTTCAATGTAACTTTATCCTCATTTAGTTGGAGATGGTCACATACGTGTAAACGATATTTGTCTTTCTAAAAGTCAAATCTGTAGAGACAATGTGTGCATATCAACCTCAACTCTGCATGGAGGGTGCAACATTGGTCCAACTGAAATGAAAAATTCACAGTTAATTTTCAAGGGAGGATCGGAATGTCCTTTCACATTGCATAAACCAATGTTTGACCTTCATTTCCGGATCTTTCTGAGAGAGATAAAGATATACACATGAAAGTTGGAAAGTTATACGATGCTGTGCAATATTATCAGGCAGCTGTTTGCTTTGGTGATGGTTCATTTTGCAATAATAACTGAGTGTATTTTGCTTAAAGCATTCTTGTAAGCATTAGGGACTAAGAGTTGCAAGAGCATTGTTAAAACTAAGGCTGTGTCCAAGTTAGCAGCTGCGGCTGTGGCTGTGGCTGTGGCTGAATCACCACATGAACATGTGTTAAAGCATAGGGTGCCCATAGCAACAGCCTTAGCAACAGCCATAGCAACCAATTCAGACACTGCCTTAGAAACATACATTTCAGCATATTTGATTTAAAGTGCCAGGAAAGTCACTACTTCAGTTTGGTTTCATGCTGAAATCAACCATAGAGTAAGAACCACAGACTTAACTCGGCAATCTAAGGGGGTATTTTGAAGGATTGTTTATAAGAACACAGTCTTGCTTAGCAATGAACAAGTTGTGTACACTATAAACAGGTTGGGATGTGTTTAGCACATCTATCCAATTGGGCCCAGTGGTTTACATGGAGCCCTGTACTGAGATTGCTTCAGATTAATGCTTTTGAATACATTGCCACATTGCAAAGAAGCTGTCATGCTATGGGTTATGAGGTGTACTAATAGAGTCAGTGCTTTCTCAGCATTCTAAATATAATTCCTGTCATATCGCATCTTTATTTGCCTGTCACCAAACAGTCAGGACTGTGTTTTTCTATGTGTTTCTATGGTCATTGGCCTCAGCACCAATCTAATTGCAAGTGACTGCGGGGTATGCTAATCTTGTAGTAGCTTCTTATGTGGAGTTGAGATACGCCTCATGGATGTGCATCTAAGTAGAAATGTTCTACAGAACTTCTAGCTCCAGCCACGGTAGTTGTTACCTATTACTCATCATGCAGTTGTTGGTTAAGCATTTAGTGCAGGTTGTACAAGTTAGTCCACCATTATAGTTAACAATGTTTACAGTTAGAACATACAGCATGTTAATAAACTTATTGCCAGTCAGGATTTTAGGCAATGATTGTATAAGAATGCCAAAAGATTTGAATCAAGTGGAAATTACAATTTAAGAAAGTCTGTGGTAGGATTCTGTCCATGGATGTATGCAAAGTGTTGAAGAGATGAACCATGGAGGGAGATGCAACGTGTCAGGTACCAGGATGCACGATCCAGGGCAGTTTTACAGTAGGAATACAATACAAAAAGCAGTGTGTACCAGTGAACATTTGTGTTTCTCTTTAAAGGCATGCAGCTTTTCAGCTGATTTTCTTGAGTGCCGTAGAAAACTGAAAAACATGTACACAACTTTTGTGTGTCCGGCAGTTTCCCCTTTTTTTTGCAAAAACAGATTTGCATTTCTTTACATGTCTTTTAGCAGTACTTCACTAAGCCCCCACCCCCTAAACATATGAATGGTTCTACCCATACTGAAGTATCCCCTGTACTTTATCATTTTTGCACAAATTAGAAAGTAGTTTTAACATCAAGTTTTCAGAAATTATTTTACATACTCACATACAAAAAACTCTTCTTTTTGTTTTCTTATTTTATTGAAAACTCATAGTATAAGCTTTATTAAAGAAACAAAACTTATTATTCTGAAATGAAAATGACAATCCAAGATAAATTCTATCAACAGCTGGAATGACACTTTATTGATGTCAAACTTACTCTGTAAAACCAGCCAGAGTAAAATGCGCTCAATTGTATGTTAAACCAATATTTTTATTGGTCATAAATAGTCTAGAGAGAGTTCAAACATGGTAGAAATCTTACTAAACAAAGCAACGAAATGATAACATTGAGATAGCAAACATTGTGCACAGGTTTGTAGAAACAATTAGATTTTCTTCAAAGCTAGAATGGAATTCCTGCAGATTGAAATACATTTTCATTTTGCATGACCTTTTCACAAACTCCTCTTTTTTCTATATTTTTATGCTTTTTATAAAACCCCTTGCAAAGGCCGTCACCGATAAGGTCATACAATGGAAACGCACACGTGTGTATGCAGTGCGCACAACTCTCAGCCAATGATAGGTCTTCCTTTGACCACAGTGAGGGCGCTGTTTGAGCTTGTGACATCATATGCAAGGGCCTCTAGTAGCAAGATGTCAATTTATTCAACAGAAACAAATGTTTTCAAAGTCATGGGAATGTTAGTAATGGAAGGATGCACTTGTAAAAATATTTCTTTATCTAGCTGCCTTTAATATTTGTCAGTTTCATACTTTGTTTTGAATTAATCAGTTGTTGTCACTGACACAGAGTCATGGCATCCGTCATGTTGTATTATCTTTCTTATCTGTCACAACATTCTGACCAATGTTAAGTCATTAGATCTTCCAATCTAAGAATTCCAAAATTAGATTGGTACACACTCCTAGACATTGTTACAGATGTTCCTATATGAGTGACATCCATTGGAACCTGTCATGGAACAATCATGGCGATGTATATCCATGCTAGAGATCTGGTTACTCCTAGAAATCAAAGATAAGACCTGTCTACTCTCAAGGACTGCCTTATTCATTCCAACCAATGTTGTCATCTTATCCTGCAAAGAATCGTCCAAAGAGAATCAGAAATCCAGGCCATCTTGTGACAGCTTGTGATTTGGGATTTGGTTCAATTACCTAGTTTATTTGGACCACCTTGCAAAGTTAATCGGACTGGGGATAAGCTGCTTGAAATATTATATTTGTCTCTTTTCTTCAAAAATCTATGAAAAGCTTATTTTCCATACAGAGGACAATAGCATGAATCCTCAAATTGAAATGATTTCACTTTAATTGCTGCAGGTTTGTTGATAAAAAAGGTTCCTTTTCCAAAAAATGTCCCTCATTACATGAGATAATTGTATGGATATTCAGTTCGACTTGAATTTGTTTCCGAATTCCATGAAAAACTTGTATCCCATATTAGCATTAATTCCCAAATAAAAGCAATTTCACTTGAAAGGCTTCAGTTTTATAAATAAAAGGGTACCTTTTTCAAAATGTTCCCATTAGAGTAAACAGTTTTATGGATATTCAGTTCGACTTGAATATTTTTTTGGATAGCATTAAGCCCCAATTTTTAAAGCAATTTTACTTGAAATTATGCAGTTTGTAAAAACACTCCATTAAAATAAGTATAAATATCCAAAAGTACACTTCCGTCATTTCCTTATAAATTGGACATTACCAGATGACATGGGATGGGGGTAAAAGACAGGATCAATGTGGATTATGTGGGCAAACTGAACATGGCATGTGTACCATGCTTTACAGTAGACAAACCTTTCTACATCATTTGATGTTTAAAAAAGGTAACTCTGGAAATTCAAATGTATAGAAATTTCTTTCAAGTAATGGTTTTTTATGTTGCTGAGATCCCTTTGCAATAAACATCGCTGTCTGGTAATTAACTGTGCAGTTAATATCGTTACCAGGTACCACCAGCAGCAATGTACATGTACTTGTTATTAAATTAAACTTTATTTCACAAGTAAAATATCTCGAAATGCCAGTTGTGCAGGGAAAGTCTTTAATGTTGAAAATTTGCTAAATTGTCTTTCTAATGTTGCTTTATTCCTTTCAGTATGTGAGAAAATGTTTAAGGGGAAAAAGGATTTTGTGTTTCTTTGCATCGGTTATTTTAATATAATTCTGTGCCTGAAGATCTTTACAGCTGAAATATTATGTGCAATACAAACAACGTACTCATGTTTGTGATTTCTAAAAGTTATGCATTATGTTCGTATATTAAGAAAACACTATGTTTAATGTATAGTATAGTATCTTGTGGTCTCTAAAATCAATGCATGCTGATGACCCTCTCGCTTTTACTAGAAGTATCATTGTTTGTTTATTTTCAGACTGTTTGTTATGGATTACTAATTAAACAGTGTTATTCCCAGCGACATAGCCATGGCAAGGCCTGGGGGTGGGGTGGAGGGGCGGGGGCACCCTACAATTTTCTAGTCCCCCCACCCTACAAAAAAAATCCAGATACATGTAATTCATTTTTAAAAAGAAACATGGCCCCTGGACCCCACTGAAAAGCAATCCCCCCCCTGTGAAAAAATCCTTTGCACTTGAACTTTAGTTTATTTATGAAAACAAAAACCAGACATTTAAGAAAGCAAACACACACACACGTTTGTTGACCCGCTAAATCGAGGACTTCTTGGTTGGTCTTAGTCTTTTTTAAACCTCATCTTCATTGGATTTGTACACTAAAGCAAACTGAGTACGCCCTCGGTCGGTCACTCTACCCGGATCCCTATTGTTAGACACTCTCATAGACACGTTTTTTGACCTGGTAAAACGAGGACTTCTCTTTGTTCTTCAATTAGTTGGTTTTTGCGACGACCTCATTGGTTTGTACACGAACAGGAAGCTCTGTCAAAACACCAGATACTTGTTTTTATAGTGGAAATAAGAACTTCCTGTTGATCTCTTTTTGTGTGTGTGATCAAGTACAGACGTATTTCGTCTTTTGTTATAAAGTCATTTGTGTGAATGTGGAAACAAGTATACACACACAAACAACTGGTTATTCAAGCTTGACTTATTTAGGGTGGAAATACTCACGAAGCAAGTCTTGCTGTCCAGTGTTTTTGCATACACACTTACACACACATACCAGCGCCGTAACTTGGGTAAATCTTAGGGGGGCACAAGGGGGGGGTGGGCACCATTTTTCCTGGGGGGGGGTCACTTTTGGCCAATTAAAACTATTTCCGTTTGTATTTTACTTGAACAAGCCCCTTTTCAGCACTCTTCTGACGTGTTGAGGTAAAACAAAATACATTCTGCATGTAAATAATTAAGAATAGTTTTTAAACCATTACTACATAAAGCTCATAAAATGTTACATTTTATTCTTGTAATTTTTAGTCTCAAAAGTCCAGATTTCAAATGGGGACACCTGGGGGGGGGGCACGGAAATCAGTTAATTTTCTTGAGATTCAAGACCTGTTATTTATTATCATTACTCTTACTGTCAATGGCCAAGTCCTGATTTTAGGTTGGGCAATTTAAAAAGCAAAACTATCAGTGAGGAGTAGAAATACTAGCATCAGAGTTGTAGAGGAAGGCATGCTTGATATTGAAATCTATTTACATCGTTTTACAACATTAAGTCATGGACATTACTTCTCCATAGTGCAGTCAAGATTAATGTATAACTGTCAATCAGTATGCCATGTGTAATGATTGTGTTTATAAAGTGTGTGCATAACATTGGCAAGATGTCCACAGATGTGCACACAACTTACATGGTATAAAATGATCCGTGGTAGAAAACTTCCCTCGTGATAAGTTTGCCTAAAACGCTATAGTGTTTGAAAATTGAGTGAAACAGTTGGTTAGTTTTGATCTCGGGAGTTGTTTTATTTGAAAACTGTGAAAGCACAGACTATGGTTTTCACTATTTTCTTGTCTCTGCAATGACCAATTGAGTTAACACTTACACAGGGTTTATTATTGCATGGATGTCGGATCACAAGGTGCAGATTCTGGTCTTTGACAATATTACCAATGTTGGGCGTGTACTTTAAGTCAATTTGAAATAAATGTTAATATTATCAAAGTATTTAGTAAAGTTAAAATATTTTGTTAGACAACATTGCATTATTTTTTGCAAATATTTTATGAATTATGGCTGTGCGGCTGTCATAACATTGTGTGGAACATGTTTTTGACTAGTTATAATTCTGAGTTTTGTGGTCAAGTGAAGTGTGAATTTCAATATGTAAGAGTTGTAGGCTCAACTTAATGTAAACTCTTTAAAACAAATTGTTGAAAGAGTTTTTTATAAACAGTATACTTGTAAGTAACTGTGTTTTGGATAATTTGATTTTGTTGGAAGTAAATAGTATGCTGTGCATTGATTTGTCTTTGTCAAATAAGTTCACCTTTTTTAGCAACTGGAAATTATTGGCAATCTTTGTGTGTTTTCTGAACAATGATAGATACCTTCACCTATTAGATTGACACTTTTTCAAAAAAAAAATCAAATTGATAATTTCTCATGTAAATCATGTACATGTTCTATCTATTTTGTATATATTTTTAACATCAATTTAAAAAAATCTATCTACAGCTTAGAAACCTTTAAGGTTATAAGAATACATTCACTAAAAACTTATAGCTGAAACAAATATACCATTAAAAGACAAACAGTGAATATGTCATTGTTGGTCATGTCTATATGAATAAGTCTTATTGTGCACAATTTTTTATAACAACACTTATTGTGATTGTCATGACGGTCATTTGAGTAACATCACATTCAATACAATTTTCTGGAAGATGACAGCATTTTGCAGTAAAGTATTTTTTCAGGATGACTGATAAAAGCACTATACCATTGTACCTGATAACTAAAAGACGTGGGCAGGATTTGCAGATAAGGACCTTTTAATTTGATGTAAACTGAAGAAGTAGACAGACAATAAAAATGAGCATTTAAGTGAAGACTCGTTTTTAGGGCAGATTGAAACCATCATCAGATTTTCATTCATTGTAATTGTGTCCTTTCACTGATGTGAATTATAAAGCACGATAGAATGTACAAATTGCACACTGAATGACTCAATGTCTCAATCCGGTGTTAAAAATTCACTGGTGCCCCAGTGGTCCTCCTTATAGCAGTAAAATGTGTGTAAGCCAAAGTTTATTTTACAAATACTAACATACGGCGCATGTTCGCTTTCACAGTGGATTTCAACTTCTGCGTCATTTATCTGCTTACAAATTAGCATGCCTTTTGATTTGGGAAACCAAAGCAGAGATTATGAACGGGCAATTCTGTCATTGACCCCTGTCATGGACTCAGAACGTACTGATTGTACAATAGATTGAAGGAGAAAACTGAAATGACAGAGTTTAGCCCTTAAGCAAAAAAAAACCAAACAAACAAACAAACAAACAAACAAACAAACAAACAAAAAACATCATATAATTTTTGCATTGAATTTTGAAACGCAAAAATGCTAAGGAGTGGTTAATGGCCTCATTTTGACCTTAGAAGAGTCTCTCTGAAAAGATGAACTGAAATTGATCGTGCGTTCAGTCAAGAATAGTCAATACTGTGCTACAGTCTCCAGGATTATAGACCTTTTGTGCATCTGGCCAGGCTGGATCAGAATTTAATACTTGGCATTATTACCCTTTTTACAGAGCATGTGAAAGGTTGTCACACTACCCAGATTCTTTTGTAATAACATTGCATAGAATTTGTAATAATTGAAGAAATGTGTCAATTCTGTTAATTTAAACTTCACTTGATGCAATAGGGTAGACTGATACTTGAGACTTTCTACCAATCTAAAATGCCCTAATCTTTGAACCTGGTCTCTTTTTTCTTTTCTTTTTCTTTGTATTGCAAAGGAAAACATGAAATTTATTTTTTAAAAAACAAAAAACAAAAACGTAACAGTCACATAATGTTTTCTTTCAATTATAATCAGAGGTGTTTATTCACAGGTAAAATTTCTGAATTATATTTTTGAAAGCAAGACGGTTTTCAGGAATTTACACGACAAAGAACTAATTATGTACCATCCCTTATTTGGTGAACACGATGTTTTCAAAGTTCGTGCATTCAGTACATTTTATCTTAAAACCATGTGTACTGGTATCATATATATTCCAAACATTTTAAGATCTCTAACGTATCTTTAATTTTCTATTGGACAGATTTCTTAATATAACTCAGTGGATCACTTTGGGCCACCGTCTTAATGCACCATCTGTGCCAGTGTTGTTACAGTTTGGGAATTTGATATTCCGTTGCCTCAAGGTTTTTAAAGATTTAGCTGAATCAATTATTAAACCTGTTAAAGAACTGGTCCAAGTTTTATATTTCAGCCATTTTGTTTTTCAAATTTATTTCAGAAAGCTTTGGAAGGCTATGTAATGTTGAGTCAGTACCAAACCAAGATTCTATAAATATTCAAACATATAAGCCAGAATCATATCTTTTATCTACACCCTTTTTTAAGGATTAAAAACTACAAAGCAAGTAACCATTTGACAGTTAACTTATTGGAATAACATTTTAACTAGTTATCACATGTATTTTTTAAACTAGTAGAAGGTTGGAAGGAATGTATTCTTTTAAAAACGTTGAGCATAAACCACAAGGAAAACTTCTTTTGTTTTCAAACTATTGCTCTACATGTTCCTTTTTTAAGGAAAGAAATCATAGGTTAAACCGACTATTGTTGACTATATAAATGCATCCATGTACGCGTATACCAACACATTCCTTTTTTTACTGAATACTCTTTTTATGACTTGCAAATTTGTGGATGATTATCAATTCCATCAGATTCTATTGTATACAGTGGTTCCAAAAACCATGCAGCAAGGTCTCCGTGTTAGAACCAAGGTTCATCATGTTGGTTCTACTGAAGGGGTCAATTCCAATCCTATTAAGCTTTGCAAAGAAAATCTTGGTTCGGTATGAGAACTTGTTTGTGGTTTGATTTGAGACACCTGCCTTTCTTGTAACACATGGGCTTTTGTGTTCAAATCTTCAAAACACCCCATGGATAAAACCAAATCAAGCTTTATCAATAATCATTGTCATTGACCAGTTGCTGTCTGATCATGGTCTGTCGGTTTGGGAGTCAGATTGCATGTAAATTTATGGTTAGCATGTTTAAAACAGAGGGATACCGACTAGAAAATGGTGCAACCAAGATTTAGTGTGGTTATCATGTGAAGTGAATTGCGTTGGTATCCAGCAATGCATCACATATATTTTAAATCCAGTTGGGGGAAACTAAAGGTGCTCCAAGCTGTACCCTTTTTTGTTGTTCAATTATCTGTGGATGAATGTAAATTTGAAATGTTGGATTGCATTCTCTAACAAATCAATTTACAGTGTCTGAAAGAAAGACCAAAATACATCCAATTTTTCATTTTCTTTCCCCCATATATTGTCTACATGTAATTTTTTGGATTGGTGGAATATTTCACTGAGGTCAACTTCTGGTGCATGATTTTAAAAAGTTAAATCAAAGTCAACAGAAATGTTGAGTAATTACCATTGGATGATTTCAATGTACACATCCTTTTAAGTGCAATTACTTGAGTGGCTCTGAATTTAGGATGCTTTACTGTAATTTAATTTGTTCAAATATTTACTCTGTGTACACAGTTGGTAATGAATTGTGGAATGTCATCTAATAGCTTTTGGAAAAATGGGACGGGTATAACATTGAGAAAAAATCCAGATGAGTAATACTAGAGGCGGAAGTAAATGTATTTATCACATGGTGTTGTTATTTTTTGGGGGGTAGTGGGGGATATAGAATGATTTGTTGAAAAGTGATGTTCCAGGATTCTAAACTTATATAATTATCTAGGATATCTATACAATTATCAGTCTCGTTCCAAAAACGACTGTTTTTCAATAAGGAAAATGTCTTATTTTGAACTCTCACTTTACTAATGCTGCACAATTCATAATTTTGAATATAAAAACCCATTTCCATTGAGATTCAATTGTATTTTTAATGTACTCTTAAATGTAACAGTTATTGTTATTTATGTTTTACCCTTCCCTGATGTATTAAGCATTGTATAAAAAAATTCCCTTGTATAAATAAACTGTGCAAACTCTTATTGATTGGTTACAGACAATTTTCCAGATTAGTTTTTATTGATAATTACACCTCTTGATTTGTACCGATGGTTACCCAAACTTTACACAACCTTTGCCCATGCTGTCCCAAGCTCATTATACGTCTTAAGTATTTCCCAAACCTACAATTGTGTTCACCTCACTACACTGCAAAAACTGGGGTGTTAAATTTATTCTCTCGGTATCTATACGTGACAACACCGACATGGTGTTAGTTATCCCCATTGCTTTATCGTTGGTAAAATTAACACCATGTCGATGTTGTCATATATAGATACCAAGAGAATAAAACTAACACCCCAGTTTTTGCAGTGCATTTGTTCGCTCCTATTTCATCATGTGTATAATACTAACAGCAAATCATACCAATTGAAGTTTGCTGGCCTAATTAACTCACCAATTATTAATTTGGCTTGAGCTTGATTTACAATTTGGCAGTATTTTAAGATTTGGTGGAGGTAGGGGGTGTGTACATTGTAACCGTGGCCTGTGACTTAACAGCATCCAACTGAGATTCATGCAAATTGATTGCGGTGCTATGGTGAGTAATAAAATCTGTTCATTTCCCCCCTTTTTTTTATTGCTTTCTTTTAATCATCACTTCTATTGCTCGTGAAACTGCCGTAATATTCAAACTTATTCGGAGGATGTTGCCTCGGGTAACATTTATTTTGTATTTATGTTATTTGTTTGTGTTAATTTATTTATGAAATGTAAACTTGTAGTTACATTTCGTTGAATAGTATTAAGAACAAACAGGAATAAACAAAGTCACGTAATGGCTCAGATTGAAAACATCCAGATATCTCATCATAATACCAAGCGAAAAAGAGAGTGTAGCCCAGTATACTGTTGGTATAGTCATTACGTCACACGCCTCACACCCTAAGTGTCCACTATACTTCCGGCTCCAAAGCTGGCCTACGTTTGTGTACAATTTCATCATACAAAAGCATTTCTTATGACAAAAAAAAACGTTTTATTCTGAGAATACATCTGAAGAATCTATGTAAAAGTCATGTCCAATTCTAATAAACTTTTCTTGTATAAATCATCAAAGAAAAACTGCCTCAGTGCAATTCTTATGGGCTTCTGGCGTGTTCCTTTTTCTATCTCTTGTCTTGGTTCTCTCTTTTCAAACTGCTCATTTTCTTTTGCTGCCGTTGTTTCCATATTGCCCTAAACTCACTATTTGCAGTCACTCTATGCCATTGTGATTTTTGTTAAAAAAACTACTAAACTGTACCAAATGAACATGAAAGGGTCGTCTGTCAAAGTGGTTTAGTTATTTACTGGGACTATACATGATCCATTTGAGCTGTTTCCCCATTGTAACACAATAGTGTTTCTAAAAGGGAAAGAATGAGATATGTAATCACCACAGTTAACCTGTGTCATGACACCAAGAAAGAGACGGGACCTGATTTTGCAAAAGGGGAACACTTTTCGAAATTCTTAAGTAATGCAACAATATGGACATTGTAATTGGAGATGTGTAGTTCCATTTCATGTTTTAACCTTACTTTAATGTTTGCATTAATGTTTGGATTACTAGAATCGCTGAAGTCATCTAGCTATAATTATTACTGAAGCACCTAGGCCAGAGAAGCGCTTCATGTTCTCATATTTGTTTTCCTGTAGATAACACCAATACTTCGAAGAGACAAGAAGATGCAGGAAGCTATAGACACATGGGAGAAGGAATGTCAAGTTGCTAATAGCAACCACGCAATCACCCAATCAACTTTGGCCGTACAGAAAGTCCGACGGAAACCATCCCGTACATCAAGTCTTGTTCTTTACCCAAGCCAGAAGCATCGGCCAACTTACGATTACGAGTCTATAGTCAATAAAATGCTGGGGAGAAAACATGCAGTCAAACCCAAGTCTAAACCGGATCGTGTTGAGCATGCTGATCAATATGCGCAAACGGATCAAATGAGTAAAGAACCTACAAAGAAATACATGAATCAATTTATACAGACAGAGCCATCTGATGTACATGAGAATCCAATCATGTATCAACATGGTGACACACACCGTCATAGACACAGTTATAGGATCTTCCTACCTGCGTCTAGCAGAAGAGTCAAATATAGAAACAGATACATTAATATTGACAATCCCCTGGGTGGTGCTAAGGCAACCAGTGCCACTACAATGTATGATGAGACTGGAAGTAGTGAGGCATCACAAGGTAACCAATTTGTTCACACACATGGGAGGGATGACACATACAATGAAACATACCCCACCTCACCCCACCCCACCACACCCCATGACACACCCCATGACACACTCCGTGATAGAATGCACCCTATAGATCCAATTGACGAAAGGAGTGGTCCATCTCGTATGCTAGGAAAACAAACCAAAACAGAACCCACCACATCTCATTATAGAAAAAAAATTCCCAAGTTCCTGCAGCACAAACGTAAATTTGATGTGAAAGTCACTGATTCAAATTTGAACATCAAGACGAGTGGAAGGTACCGCTGTAAAAGTGATCCCTTAATTCAGTCAGTACCTTATGAAATCTGATTTTTAAAATGCCAACAAAATGTAACAATTATCCCATGTATATTTTGATGAATATTTGTAAAATTTAACTTATCAGCCAACGAGCATGGATAACAATTTATAAGCAACAGCTCAGTCTCGATTGCGCTAATCTGGTTTATTATCAATGAATATGAACTGCGATGGAATCATTGTGGTTCATAATCTAGCCTACTTTAAGCATTAAGGTGTCAGTCAGTTCAAAACTATGGATGTGGAACTGTAGAACAAACAGCACACTATGAAGTAATTATTACTAGTAAACTTGTTGCTATAACCATCTCTTTTGGGAGGAGTGTTTGCTTTGAAAACACGCCGTTTTTGTATTCTCGGTGTTTCAAACAAAACAAAATATAGTGGCTTCTTAAACAGTGCCCAAATCAGTCACTCCATGATGCTCATGGCTCTCCATCATTATTACCCCTGTGGTCACTGGGCCATTTATTTAATTCCTCAAACCCTCAAACCATTCCAGCTCCCTTGGGAGACAGCCTGTTGTCAATTAGGCCTATGTATCGCACCAAGCTAAATCAATCACAAGAACCATCTCTACCCTCACAGGTACCAATTTACCTTTGGGTGAAGAGAAGCAATTATAGTTATGTGTCTTGCTCAAGGACATAAGTGTCATGATCAGGATTCGAACCCACACCCTGATGACTTGGACATCGGAACTTGAGTCCGTTGCCCTAGACTGCGAAGTCACGACACGCCACAGTATACTTTGCTCATCATTAGAAGACGAGCACAGTGTATAGCCTACTGTTCAAAACATAATAGTTATCGACACACACCATGTGAATCATCAAACATCACAAACGGCAGACCATATCCAACCAATGCCCTACCATCAAGCACCACGTGAATTTCGATGATAGACTGGTTCCCGGTCCCTACATCGTTTACGTTCTGACTGAATATAGAGACCGATAGCGGGTAATGAAGTGTATGCTAATTATAATTAGCATACGTAATCCCATAATGCAATGCGGCCTTTACACAAAACATTATGGGCACAGAGTCTCAGACTCTCCCATCGTGCAGACTAACATTGTTAAGATGTTGTCTTAAAGTTAACTTGAATTTTGATGTTGAAGGTTGGTTCACTATATGTCCAGATGAAGGGTTATGATACACACGTGTGCTAGTGTCAAACAACATGCACACGTCACAAACGTCATCTCTAAAACTAGAAAATTATTACTGCCCCGCGGGCCTATCAAAAGCGCCATATCGCTAGTAGCTACCAGTCCCTATATACAGTCAGAGGAGAACGATGTAGGGACCGGGAACCAGTCTACTTCTTTGCTAACAAAAGCATAATGGCACCAACTTGGAAGCAGAAATATGAACTGGCTACCTGATAAATGAAAGAAAAAGCTTGTTCTAACCCATAACCTCGTAATTACAAGTCATGTCTTGACCTGGGCCCAACTTCATAGAGCTGCTTAATCAGACAAAGGTGCCTCATAATTTCCTGCTAAGCAAAAAGATGCCGGATACCAGTCGCAAATGGTAAATGTGGCTGGTACCTTATTCTGGTAAGCAATTTTTTGTGCTTGGCTACTTTTTGTGCTTAGCAGCTCGATGAAATTGGGTGCTGGGTTTCAGGACAATGTTAACTACAACAATTATCAGAAATACAGTTATAATTTGATGCAAATTATGTCATGAAGTACACATTTGAAAAAGTTAGATTGAAATACATACTTTGAGTGCAACAACTGTCAGCTTACTGTTTAAGCTCAAAGTTAAATAATCACAATGCTAAAACTTGAATGACATGTTAAGGCTATGTTGCAAAATTAAGGTGTTTTTTTTAATAATGATCTAATTAAATTACTCATATTTAAATACAAAACAAAACATTTGTTTCCATTCTCAAATCACATTCGACAACTTCTAATGAAATATATTTCGCTATTTCCTCTTATTCTATCCTTTCGGAGCATCTGCAATACAAATATTGGGTCAAAATGAAAAGCTATTAAAACATTATTTTTACTTGCAATATAAATATCCAAGCTCCCACGTACAATTATATTTCTATATGAAAATGTACAAAGTTATTATTTTTACCATACCAATGATTTTATACTAAAATTTACAAGAACTGCATTGGTATTAACCTACAGAACTATGCCTCAATACTGTTAAAGATATGACATACGGTTCGTATGATCGTTTATAATACGAGAAATATTTCCATCTGAAATTCTGCCACGAGCGAAAATAAATGCCACCCAAATTACTGAGTTCTTTCAGAATGGCAAATCGATATGTAAGCACAATATGAATAGTCTATAAACGTGCACAAAATCCCTGATTAAACATCAACGCGGTTCTCTGGAAAACGTGACCGTCTCATTTTGATGAAATTGTCACAGGATGGTTGTATAGTGCGTTTATAGACAACGAGAGTAGAGTAAGAAATAAATGAAAATACTAGTTGATAGAAAACAAGTATTATAATTAATTTACTCCTCCATAAAACGATGGCTTACCTTAAGTTGAAGCTATTATTCCAAAACTATAGGAAGGGAATTATTCTGTCTGTTAATTAAACTCCCTGTTACATGAAGACTTTTCTTGCAAATTCATGCAGTTTTACATGTATATGAACCATTTCGAGTGAAAGGTACATGAAATTGCATGCAGGTTTAAAGTTGTGATAAACTATTGATTTATTTTTTGGGGAGAGTACATTGTTTTTATTAACCAATGTCTTAATCAACGTTGTTTTCGAGAAAATTACGAATTACTTTTGACGTTGTCAGTGTCGGAACTTCGTGCGGTATTTTTTTATTATGGCTAAATCAAAATTAGAACTGAAATATATGAGACACTTTTTATGTACAATCTTGAGGATTTTAAGATAGAGGTATTTTTAGCAATTTTGCTGCTGTTATGTTTTTGATTTGTTTTCTCTCTTTCTTGCTCTTTCTCAATTAGTACCGGGTGTTTATTGTCGTTTTCTTTTTATACCAATTTATAGCCTAAGTTTACAAAGTAGGCCAACATGCTTACGAATTAATAAAAGTTTGTCATTTGCTTTTCTTTTGTCAGAGATCATACCTCTTAACTTTGGAAGGACAGTTGTACGTTAGTTTTGTGAAAAACTCATTCATTAAAACCGTTTTCAGGAAAAACAACATCTTAAAACTAATGCTCGCCTTTTAAAGAGAAACATCATTGTTTTTTGGGAAAGTGAATTCATTTTCTTTTTCTAGTTTTCAATAAACACACCATCCAACCAATCAGTGAAAAATTCTTCTAATTCGGTTGTCACGTTTTATTGAAAACGATTTATTGTGCAATCGATTTTACTGCTGCATTTGACAGTATTTCACACGGAGATATTTTTGGGTGGTTTGTTTATGCTGGTTCGAATTGTATAATAAGTGAGCTTTCAGACTGAACCTAATCCTATTCTTTTGTACTCCTCCATAATTAGCCAGTTATACCTTGTCTGTAAAGCAGTAAAGAGAACAATATTACCGGTAACAGTTTGTGCTGTTTCATGTTTTTCAAGTGTATATTTGTCCCCTCCAGATGCAGTTATTGTCTACAAATTGGATATTTAAAAATATATTCTCGCAGATTACCGCATTTCAAGATATATTTTCTTAGAAATATTTTTGTATACCTGTGACATTAATGAATTATGGAAGTATTAAACACCCGGGTATATGAAGGGCGGAAGCGCGGCAAACTTTAAATATAGAAAGTAACAAAAGCTTTAAGATTAAAGATTTTGTTTTGATGCAAACAGAACTTGTGTCTCGTCTTTAAGCTGCAGTGGAGTTCAACGATCCCAAGCGTACATGTACATGTCTGACTTGAATGTGTAGGTGTCATCAAGTCAACGGCATTGAGAATACACAAGGGGATAAACCCACCAGTAATGGTTTTACCGGCTCTGGAATCAAATGGAATCAAGTTTAATTTTATTTAATATACCGAATAAACGGGTTGCGAGTTTCACAATCGTATAGGCCTAATCAGCAAACACAATCTTTTACCATGTTGTTGTTGTTTGGTGATGGGTTGTATTGTTTTGTTTGTTTGCTTGTTTATTTGGTTGTTTGTTTGTTTGTTTGTTTGTTTGTTTGTTTGTTTGTCTGTTTGTTTGTTTGTTTGTTTGTTGGTTTGTTGGTTTGTTGGTTTGTTGGTTTGTTGGTTTGTTGGTTTGTTTGTTTGTTTGTTTGTTTGTTTGTTTGTTTGTTTGTTTGTTTGTTTGTTTGTTTGTTTGTTTGTTTGTTTGTTTGTTTGTTTGTTTGTTTGTTTGTTTGTTTGTTTGTTTGTTTGTTTGTTTTTTTTGTTTGTTTGTTTGTTTGTTTGTTTGTTTGTTTGTTTGTTTGTTTGTTTGTTTGTTTGTTTGTTTGTTTGTTTGTTTGTTTGTTTGTTTGTTGTTTGTTTTTGTTTTGTTTTTTCTTCTTTCTTTGTTCACGTTTGTATAAAGTTTTAGTGAATTGGTTATAGGTTAGTTTGAAATGTGTTTCCTGCTAACTTGGTTGCTTGAATTAATGCCCATTTCTACAGACCAATGTCAAACCCTACCTTTTAAAACTTCCATGGCCCATGGGTTAGTTTTAAGACAGAGTTGTCTCTCCATTTTGAAAGCCGGATGGACCTACCCTGGATCAGTTATAGCCCCACTCTTTCTGGGAAACCATTTTGGTCGACGCCCACCATGTTTGTTGTTTATGAGTTGACTGATGATCATCATAGAAGGACAGATGGGGTGGCAGTTTGCCCATGGTTTGCCTTACTCACATCTCAGCAGATTTGATTCAATAAAAGTGAACTTCTCCCTGTTGGCATCGGTCGGTAATTAGTTGCGCGTGCTGAGAGCCCAGGTACGGTACAACAACATAGTACAGTAATATCCATGCAGAGGGCACAGTGTGGGTACTGTGCCCTCTGCATGGTTAGCATGAAGTGTCATTTCTATACGACTTTTTCATGTCTAGATTCAGTCAGATGATATTTGGGTGGGAGCGAACTTTTTGAACCAATGTCTTATCGACGTATACGTTTGATCTTTGATTCCTTAATAGAGAATTACTATATTAGGTTGGCCCGGTCAATTTCAACATTCAAAATGAGTAATTCAATTTCAACAAACTCCATATGAATTTGTTACCCCCGAATTTGTTCAGTCAAAAAGACAGCTAAAATGCACACAAGATACATGTACATGTAATACTTTTGGGGTGACCTAGATCTTACACGCGCGCTACGTTTTCTCTGTGTGGACGTGTGGGGCTTGAAAAAACGTTATGGACCATTCCATTATTGAATATAGGTGTACAGCTTTTTATGCAGGGGTATAATTCATATTATGTGCCGTGTCAACGCTGTCCACGATTACCGGCGTCCCGAGCTAGCTGTGCTACACAACCCCTGCATAAAATGGTTGAGTCCCACAGCAAACGCGCAGTTCTTGGACACAAACAACCATGTCAATGATAAGGACTCGACTGTTTTTGTCTCATTTTTGCAATGTTTCGGTCAGTATTTGTAAATAATACTTTCAGAAATTGAGCTTGAATTATTCATTTACCATCTCCGTGATTTTTAAATCATAGTTTTAATGATAAAGTTACAAAACTTACTATCACACGAGCTCCCACGATTCACACGATTTTTAGGTTGGTGACATTAAAATAAAACTAACGTTAAGCAATGGTGATCTCAGGAAATCCGTGGACAAGACGCCGCTTGTCATTGGTTAATAGTTTTGTTGTTGGAAAAGACGGCGGTTTTCTTTAACCAATCACAAAAGTTTTTATATCAATAGTTGGAGCACAATTTCAAGATGTAGAGGGCGCTTTCGCCCGTTGAAAAAAACAAACAGGGGCAATGTAGGCTCAGTAAAGGTCACGCCGTGTGGACTAAAATCTCTCCTCCCACACGGAATTTGGAGGAACTTCGAAAAGGAAAAGGAAAAATGACGGTGTTTTTTCCACGGTAAAAATATGAATCATACACTGTCTGAATGCTGATAATCTAAGCTTTTTGATGGTGTTTTCGCCCGTGAAAAATAATGTTGCAATCGGGAGATCGGACCGAAAACAGGGCAAAAATGCAATTTTTTTAAGGCCGATTCTCGGGAAAACTGGGGCGTTCTGAAAATAAAGCTTGAGTGAACAGGACAAATTCATGTTAGCATTCACTGGTCAAAAAAAAGATTATTCAAATTCATTAGGTCGCTGAGATCATCCAGTTTCGTAAAAGCTAACAGCAATAGGTTGGTCAACCATTCATTTTCATCAATTGTAAATAGGTAGTAAAATTTAACTGAGGAGTAGTAAAAATGTAGTCTTGAATGTCTATAAATATAGAATGACTAAACGAAACTGAATGACAAGAACAAAATACCTTCGTGCATGAAAACGAAACCGAATGCAATAGCAGCTTATATTCAGTTTGATCGATATTTCCATTAATCATTGTTTTCACTAATTAACGAAAGGTGGTCATTAACTGTTCAATTTCTATTCATTTTAGTTTTCTTAATTTGCATTTTAATCAACCCTACTGTATGCTTGTATTGAATCTCACGAAGTTGATTATTCTGGACATTATTTGCCAAGATTTGATATTTGGGTATTTTGATATCTTATCAACAATCAACAACATTACTCTTTACGGGCCACACGGTGACTCATTATCAACACTTGGCTAAATACCCCCATTGAAGCACTCCTTCGCCAAATGAGGATATCAACTGAGTGGACCCCAAATGTAACACCCGATTGTTATATCAACACATTCTTCCTCACTAACATCCCTTTCTTCTGCAAGTCCCTTTTTAAGAAGCACCCGCCCATTCATGCAATGTGTTGTCGGTAGGCCCTATTGTGCGATTGTTTTCACATTCAACTATTCTGCACAAACAACAAACAGCCGTTGACGACTGCATGCAGAGATGACAGTATGTTGAATGTCTCGAAAAACCCGTCATGCTTGTTATTAATGTTCGACAAAAAGACAAAGACAATGTGTCAATTATTAACTGACTTACAATTGCGTATTGTAAATTGACATGCGTTGTTACTTTGGCTTTACTTTATTGTTACATTCAATTTTTATGATAGATGTAACTACATTTACTTCCATTATTTTGGATGACGGTATAAGAATTAATAATCTTTTATGTACCCCGAGCTGTTCGCTGTTTTACTTTTTATTGGCCAAACTGTGATTATGCATAGAGTGCAGCAATAAAACAGTTATCGACCGAGCGCCAAAATTGTAATATTGTCTTTTTTGGAGGGAAACTGCTTTAATGTAATGGATGGAGTCGAAAGCATTTGGCGGCAACCCCTTCCTCCTCCCACGCTCTATACACCCACCACCCTGCCCACCATAACTATCCTGACGATAGGCCAACCTTTGTCATGATAGAGCCATCATGATTCCTTCCATTAATGTTATCAAAGCAGCATATAGATGTAAAAAACAGTCTGGACCTGTTTATGTGTGATTTTGCGTCATGACTCGCCATATTCTTTGCCGATCAATAATGACCCTGGTGTGGTTACAGTGGCTTTATGTAAGAAAGTAGAACAAGAAAACTAGAATTTGATAGGTTTTTATTAATCGTGGTAGTTGGTTCTGTACTTAATGCTTTCATGTTTAGCCTCGTCCACCATAGAAACCTATCTAGATCGGATATGACTCTAGAATGGATCCAAGTTCACCTTTCGTTATTATTATACTAAGATATCATAATTAACCTACCTAGTTCAATACAGTAGTGGCGTATTATCTGGATTTTAACATTACAGCTTCATCTTCTTCTGAGGTTTCAGGATATAGTCAATCGTGACCCAGCTGTGAGTTACAATGGTGTTCATGCCGTAAGATCACGATCACTGAGGACATCTCGTACACTTGTATTTAAAGCGGCTCCAGTCCTTCAATGTGGATTCTTTGACATTCTTTAACAATCTTTGTCATTCTTTGTTATTCACAGAGACCTGTTTGAAATATTTTTGTTTTTGTTTTTAAATTTGTATTCCTTTTGACTGCTTATTTCTGATTTGTTATTGTCTTTGCTCTTTTTAATTTACGTTTTTATTCCTAATGTTACTTTGACCAATAACATTGTTATTCTCAGGGCCCCGTGGAAGGTCACATTGTTTGTGAACGAGCTACCTTGATAAAAAGATAAAAAATAAATAGATCTGACATTTTAATTACCAAACCTTTCCAAGGTCAATCCTAATCATGTATATCTTGTTCAGAATCAGGAGAGACTCCTCACCTCTCATCATCATTCTAGAAGAATTCTAACTGGAATTAGAATGGATTTGTGCTGGTTCCACACTTGCCGTTCTGTCGCCAGTGAACATAACAGTTTATGTTATACATGCAGACGGACTCTTTTCTAAGTTAATCTTGATCCGTTATGGGTCACATTGACTTCAAGAGTAGCTCAACATCTCGCATGGCTGACGCGTAAAATGCCGTCAGCGGGAATCCTATTTTGAGACGCCCACGAACTGTAAAACATGAGTCAGACTTGAGAGGTAAACCGCGGTCGTGTCGACGTGGAGGGATGACGGGTTACCTTCTAGCCACGGGGAAATTATTGCCTCATCAAGATTTAAAGACGGGCAGTGGTACGGCTTTTATCACACGGGAAGTGTATTTCTAAAATGTCAATAAAAACTATCATTTGTTTTTAAAAGACATAAAATGTTCGAGTCAGTTTAATTAAGGAACAAATGGTACAAACATTGTCCAGATTGTATTAGAAACCGAAATCCACTGATGGTGAGATGGTGTTGATTGTCAAAGTCTCAAGCGAAGTAGGTTCGTGTAAAGAATATCATTTTAATTTTGAATTAAAAAACACACAAGGCCCAATTCGAAATAAAGGTGCGGTAACAGTGACAATACCAATAAAATACAATTATTCATTGTCATGTGAAAACAAACTAAAAAGATCTAGAGTGTTAAAGAAACAACACTGCCATTAAACAAATCCAGAGGATAATATGTGTCAATTTTGTTTCCCGACTGATTCCTTGTTGAACGAATTAATGTTCTGAAATGACTGTCTGTGATGTTTACTAAGAGGGTATCGGAGAAGGGATTTTCATTTAATGGGAGTCATGAGGTAGAGTATTTGAGACAGCCGGAATGGCTGACTAAAAGATGGTCATAAAACCATCCCACTGTAACTTATTCAATAACGTCCTAGCTAAACATCTACTAATGGAATAATGCAACACTTTCATGTTCTCCATCACTTTAACGGTGCGTCGGTTCAGACCTCATTTATCTTACCAGCTGTCAGAATGAAACCAGAAAGCCTCAATTTGACCAAAAAAACTCTGTACTTGTTTATTTTTTAAAGAATATTTTACATCAGACCCCTAAAATGCTGACACTGATGTACACTGGGGAATCGGCGTGCTCAGTGATGATAAGATAAACAAAGGAGAATAATTCAGTGAGGGATAGAATCTTTTAGGACATGTTTAAAAAGCTGACGCCGTGTGGTCTAAGGTTTACTCCCACGATATGCTAGAGAGACGAGACGTTTTGAGAGCTTGCTGAATGCCTACGTCAACAAGGGACGAGATTGTCACTACAATCTTCTGGCTGTGAAGACACCGTCTCCTCAAGTCTCAGTGAATTCGGAATAAACCTCTATGGGCCAATGGCTTGCAGCACGTAGCAATTGAACTTTCAGATATAATTTGTGATAATTGCGGTCTTATCAAATGAAACGGTGAAAACTTATCAATTTGCAAACTTTGGTACCTGCGGCTCCTAGTCAGGCTGGTTATATCATGAAATATTGAATTTCATTACCGCATTAGTGAGATGTACGACATCTAACGACGCCAAACACAGTTAATCTGCCATCCATGTGCACATAACTCGCCAAACCAATTTATTTATGGAATAAGTCGACTTGTCTCAATTTATCTCGAGTCATCGTATGTTTCTTACTAACGACTTAATATTGAACCCGAGAAGTTGACTTATCATAGGCCCCCTATTAATTAATGGAATAATTCAACTTTTCATATTGATTTTCCCGCCAACACTACTTTTTTAACCTAAGATGTCAACTTGTCGTGGTGATTGATCTCGCTAAGACGACTCACTGAAACTAAGAAGTCGACTCACCATCTCAGTTTTAGTAAATTATCTCGAAGTCGACTTGTCAGTTGGTTCAAAGTCGTCCTTGCAATATTGTCAGGACAAGTTTGATATCTTACTTTCAGTCAGTAGGCTCGGCAGGATAAGTTGTTTCAGTAAGTCGACTTGGTGAGGTCAATTATCTGCATGGGGAAGTGGTATCTCACCTTTAGAGCTCCTTAGAGCTCTGGAACATCACAGAACCCCCCACCCCCTTTATTTTAAAAAAATATTCACGTAAAACTTTTACCACATCACTGCATAATATAGGAAACCAACAAAAGTTCGCGCTCTTGGTGGTATGTACACATTCGAGTCATGTCTCTTGTCGGTCTATGAAATAGCCCTCTTGCATTGGCTGCCATCGCTGAGACGTCAGGCAAACGTTCCCGCGTGTACAGTACATTACCCTCAGGCCGTGTCCGAGTTGGCGCCTACCGCTACGGCTGGATCGCCGAGTCATCATGTGTTGAAGTATAGGATGTCCATAGCAACACCCTTAGCAACAGCCGTAGCCTTTGCCGTAGCCGTAAATTCGGATACGGCCTCAGCCAATAATGAAGGTATTCCTTTTATCTCAGTGAGGGCGCTGTTTGAGCTTCTGACGTCATTGAATTGTTATTGCGCATGTGCGCAAGGGGTCTATGATTCTTACACAATTCAACAACTGAAATCGTCTTAATACGAAACTTCAAAGTTAAAACCAACTCTTGCTGCATGCTCTCTCTGAGAAAAGGTTGCCCGCTGTGATTGATTTCCTCTTCTTAATAGAAAAAAAATCAACGTCGGTCTTAAAAGAATTAGTTTCCGTACCAGGTCGATTTATCGAGCACGTCACCAAAGTTGCTTGTCCCTCTTTCGGGGATGAGCGTGACGGGCGGACATGCTGGCTGTAATGCCCCCGGACGCCGCATTGTCTGAGTCCAAGAAGCCAGAGATTTGTCGTGTATGGTACAGGTGTTAGTTAGCATCATTGCCCACCGGGAATACGGCAAGAGGAAAGGCTTCTCACATTGTGATATTATAATAATCAGCGCGGCAACAGGACAGAAAGAATAAGGAACCTGAAAATACTGTGCAGCCGCTCGGCAGATTTGCACTTTGAGTAACCGTAGACTCACAGGCAGCAAGTATTTCGATAATTCAATATACTGGCAGCTCAAAAGGTAACCCTAAAGCGAGTAAATCGAATACAGTGCAAGGATTGTTACACTGCGTGCTACGTGCACCCAACCATCACGATGGATTATTTAACACATGTTTTACACGCAGCCTCTATCACTGGATCTGAAACAAATTTAAGTATTCTTACTCTTAATGTTGCGAACATTAATGATGCAAAATGTGTGCTAGGCGACAAAACTTATGTTCAAACCATGCACATGAGCGAGGTAGACTTGCAGTTAGAGGTAGAAATAGTCTGGCTCCTTCTGGGTTACATGGTTATTATGCCATTTCCGAATTGGCGGCTACGGCTACGGCTACGGATGGATTGTCGTGTCATCATGCGTTGAAATAATAAATTATAGGACATCTTTAGCAATACCTTAGCAACAGTCGTAGCCGTAGCCGTATACCATAGCCGCCAATTCGGCAATCCAACGTAACCCGGGATGAAGGAACTGAGTGACTGAGGTCCGTTTCAAAACCACGGCTTCACGGCTCCGGCTTAGGCTACGGCTGCCTGTAGACCCGATACCGGGAGCACACATTCAAACATCCTTAAAGCCAGTGCCGAAGCCGAAGCCAAAGCCGTCGTTTCGAAAGTGGCCTTAATTCAAATGCATTTTAGCTTTGAACACTGGGAACACGACTTATACAAATTGATCATGGTGCGGCAATTTTGATTTTCTACCATTCATGCCAATGTAACCAAACTGAGGCTGGAAGGAAACAGTAGTCTGGTCCCTTTAAATGGAATGAGAAGAATTGTCATGATCACTGTGTGAGAGAGAACCAAACAAAGATGGCCACACAATGATAAAAGACTCTACATACAGCTTGTGTCAAAATGCCTAATTGCATATCCAGGGTACTACGTATACGCTTATCTTGCAAGAATCGTGGACGTCATCAATCATTAATTACATAATGCTCAGAAGATAATGTTCAACTTCAATGGAAGACACGTTAAATAAGGTTAGAACTTGTTATGGGTGGCTCTTTTCGTTTTTCTTTGCAAATCGGTGTGTTTGCAAATCATTGCTTGACATTATTAATAATACTACACCAGGGCCCCGAAGTCGTATAGCTCGCCACGGTGGAGTTGTGCACAATAACAACAGGAACTTCGACTCTATTGCAAAGAAGACAGGCATTATGAAAGTCCTGGGTTTTTACGGTTATGACATTCCGTGCATTTAGATGAGAGGAACCATCTGCAGATAGCATCTAATGAGATTGAGGGGAAGAGAGAAACTGCTACAAGATCACGAACTGATCCTGTAGTCGATCACGATATACATACAAGTTGAAGGCCGTTTGGCGGTCAGTCACGAACGCACGAGGTTTATATGGCTTATTACATTTAACACAAGATAGCATTGGTGTTGGAATGGCAAAAGTGTCCATTATAGAATGTGTGGGATGGGGGGGGGGGGGGGTCCATCACATTTGCGGATAACAGTTGTAAAAGTTCCCCTTTTCGACATTTTTATCACGCAATTTTCTTAAACTTTTGTTGTTTTCCTCCCACTATGTTTTACATATAAAAAAAGGTGTAAACTTGTCGAACCAAATTTATATTTTTCCTATTGAAATTCCCCCATGTTCTCTTTAACTGTTTTCAGAATAACTGGACTTTGTAAATGTTGATAATGGACAATAACAGCAGTTATGGCACCACGTTATTTTGTATGCACAACAATTATTGTATAGACAAAGTTATTATGACCTGTGTTATAATTCTGTTCTGACCACTCCACCAGCCGCCAACATAAATTCTCAGCATAAAATCGCTTCAATGGCAAAGAAAATCTTTGATTGGCAACAGAAACAAATAATCCGAAAAGTGATGATGCACCTTCACAGTGTTTCGCATTGTTGGTGGTGGTGTTGTTTTTATTATCAACTAAAATGTTTTGTTGCACTGCAACTTATTTGGCTGCTGATAATATGTAAATGATTCAGTAAGGAAGTTTTATGATGAGTATAAAAAAAAAATACAGGTTTTAATTTAGACACGTGTTGACTAACACAGTGTTGAGAATTCTCTTTAATTTATTCGTCGGGAATCCTTCCAAATATACGACCAGCATTATGGACTTATTGGATATAATAGCCGCATCGTGTGAAACGAGAGGTGGTTGTGGGGATTTGATCACGATAAAACGCTAAAAGCAACCCGCCTAAATTTTACCGCACTCATTCAGTGTTGTCTTTAAAAATTAGTTGTGGATTCGTTTAATATCGGCAAAAGTCCCTCGGGGTCGATCGCCGCTTTGACACGATCTTCGGCAAGACAGTGCGGTCATTGCTCGCAGCACATCGTAAGGTAAAATGAAAAGGAGACATCACGATATACGGCTGTTTCGGGTATCCTTGTGTGGCGAGAGAAATAAACGCAATTTAATTAGAAGAGCTGCTGATTTCTTGCGAGATGGATGGGTACGTGTACTTCAAACCAAGAACAAAAGGGACAATAGTTTCATGATTGCTATCACAAAGGAAAACAATGGGGTCCAAGTTTGTCAGGACAAAGAGTTGAAAAAAGGACGGTCCACGATTGGAAGCCATTACACACTGTGAGGTGGACACTGTGTGAGCCACAACGGGGTACCTGGTTGGGTGAAAGCCCTCAGTTGGAAAGTGAATGCATAGATTGGAGCTATCTTGAGTACTAACAAAAGAGGGACAATAATACATAGGCAGTCCCCCGACTGCAGGTGAATATACACCTGTGTGCGTGCGTATGTTTGAGAGTGGAGGGTCTGCAGCGGTGCAATCAGTTTCTTTTCCACGGGGGAGGGCACGGGGGCAGGGGCGTAGCCACAGGAGCCGGGCTCCACAAATTTCCAGAGTTCCCCCCCCCCGAGTGAAATAATTCTTTGCTGCACGGGGGGCATTGCTTTTTAGTGGAAAAGGGGCCACCTGGGGGCACTGAACAAAAATGGGGGGGGGGGGACATGCCCCATGCCCCCACCCCGGTTACGCCGCTGAAGGTCTGGATGGGACCAGTTAGTTTTCATACATTTAAGAGGATAAGAAAGTAGCACACAAAATGTTCCTAAGAAACATTCACTTCAGGGGCTCTGTTTAGATTAAGTTTTTAAATGCACATCTTTAAATTAAATGGCGTGAATGAGAGATGTTTGACGTTTGTTCATTTCAGAGGATTAACTCATCAACGGTCATATTACATTAGATCATTCAAATAAATAAAATGTTACGAGTCTTGATTAAAATTAAATCAGACAAATCAAACTAATAGATTGAACTCATGACATGGGAAATGATAATATGGCAATCACTTTGGTCGAGTCAATTTCTAATTTTCATATGCAAACAAGTTTGTTGTTTATCCCCAAATTACTACATCAATTAAACTTAACATGAGTTGGTTTATTCCAAAATTACTAAAATTTGTAGGAAAACAACACTTATAATGAATTACCAAGCAGTTAATTTAACTCCCGTGGAAATTAGACTGGCAACTTAAACAGGTTTTTTGAATATCAATAAACAGCCGTCTGAATGGCATATTACGCCAATGCATTCTTTCTCAAGTAAAATTGTCCTTTCCGTAAAGTGAGCATGTGTTGCAAGATTATCTGAACCGTCCAGCGCGCGGATAACTCCGTCCAGAGCACGTCCTGTTGCCATTGAGAAGACCTGGCGCCTCCTGTCCAAACAGCCCATGTGTCGTGTAGAACAATTCGACGAAACAAGAATTGACCATTGAGAAAACGATGAAACAAGATCTTCATACCTGGACGAGTGGCTTTTAGGGGAGAAATAATCGAGTCTTATGATGCAACTAAAATTGTCAGGCTCTACCTCTGTGGGATGATAGATTTCTGGCGGGAGGCGTATAAGAATGGGTTGAATGACTCGCGTTGAAATGTCTGGATGATAGATGTGACTGTAGACGGAAGTCGCGCATAATTATGCTGATTTGTGCTTTTCTCTAAAAATTATATCGCATTATCTGACTAAATTGGCAATTGTCTTTGCTGCTGGGAGTTCCACTTCATTAAAGATAGCCTTTCTTAACTCTGTATGTAAACAAGGAAACTGCAACCAGTGCAATAAAGTTCTTTCATACATCGGTAGTAACACCGTGAGCAAAGCACCCACCAGACTTTCCATCCTCGGAAGCCAGCCTTTGTATAGTTTATCATATAAAAAATAAAAAATGTCAGGAGTTTTGTGCACGTTATAGGTCCTATTCTTATTTCGGTTTCTGCAATTCAAACAAGCAATGGTGATTTTGAATCTTAAAATGCTGTTTTCTCGACTATAATTGTTTAGAATATTTCTCTGGAGGATACTGGTGGTAGAATTAAACTGTATAATCAGTGAGCATTCAGGATTGAACTTGACAATTCATTTATTGTATAGGATCCACGATGAATGTCTGTAAGTTTGGATTGAATGAAATAAAACAAAACAAGGAACAACAAATAAAATTTCTAAGTTAAATTTCAATCACGATGCAAAATCAATTCATACGGGCCTTATAGTAAATAAATTTTTTTTATTGAATGTCAAGTGCGATACATCCTAATCTTGTAACTTTCTATTAAATGGTTTTGGTATGGTCAGTTGAAAATAGATGTTAAGCAATAATCCATAGAGAATATAGATGCTATAATAAAAATAAAAATCCATTCAAAGGCACTAAAATACTCGAGATGATTTAGATAAGGGGGTATGAGAAATAATCTAGTCCGAGCTTAGCTCAGCCTATCAAAGCTCGCCGTTGCGTAGACCCCCCCCCCCCCCACACACACACATCCACCCACACAATATTTTAATTCTACGAAAGAAGCTACAAAAGATGTTGAAATTTGGGGCTTGCAGATCAAACAAAATGTTCTTGGATTGATTTCTTTTCTGTTTAACTATTTCGTTATAATTTATATTAAAACAGTGCTTTAAATTTTCTATATTTAGTTTATATGTTTGGACAAAATTATCTAAGAAACACAAAAATATTGATCTTTGTTGTGGAGAACTCTCGAAAACAAAACAAAGCAAAGAAAGAAAGATTGAAGCTATGTGATAAAAATGGATTTCGGAACAGTAACTCATCTATTTAAAGGCCTGCCCTTTCTCAGATTTTTTTCCGACTGAAGAAAAGAATAACTAAGTAGTCGGAATAGAAGTTGTTTTAAGAATTGTGTTTCCCTGCACGAAAAAACAAAAACAAAAACAAAAGAAACAACCATAAAAAAACCAAGGCATGTTTTCCTCCGCACACAGACTTCCAACAACCCTACTGGTCAGATCTTTATAAGGACGATGTTGTTAAGTTCTGTTATAAAAATTGGTAATCGGAATTATGAGCTCAGTCGGAATAACCATTAATCATCCAGTATTATACGCCTACATTATTTGTTTCACCTTGCTTCTTCTCTCTCCCAAAAGCCAAAAGTGCCCCAAATTTTGCCCGAAATTTGACCGGAGAGTGCCATTGATTGAGCGCCTCATGAACTAATAATCACAGAATGATGTGGAGCCAGGCTAGTCTGGTACGTCTGTGTGTGCGCGTGCGTTGTGCCCAACATTATTACCCACATATGAATATTAATATTGTTGGATGGCGTCACGGATGTTTTGACCAATAGTTGGTGATGTAAGTGACCTAACTTTATTGACTAACTTACAGCTGATCGACCCCACGTTTGTTCGTCGTATGCATAGCACGCGCAGCATAGCATTGCTAGTGTGTATGTTGCAGTGTGGTATGGTATGTGAGGTTGCTATTTGGAGTAGTACGGTGGTTGGGAATAGACGGAGGCTACATGTATGTGTGTACATGGCATGGTTGGAACAACGTACCTCATACTCGTCATGAAAAGGGGGTGTTTTTGTCGATTTTTTTCTTCCTGATAACCTAGTGGGAGACAAGAAGTACCCCACAGTTTGGTGCCAAGTTGTCTGTTCTCTCTTAAGGCATGAATATTCAAACGAATACTATCTGCATGCCCACTTTAGAAGGTTTTTAAGTTGCCTCAGTAAAACATCTTGGAAGATTCGTCTGTGTTAAGGCAAAAAATTTCACTTTAGTTGACATGGTATTGCCTATTGGTAGTGTAACAACAATCAAGTAAATAAAGCCTTATCAGCAGATTTTAAAGGGACTTTCATGTACAGGAACCATCCATTGCGTTATCTTTACCTGCCACATTTTGACTCGCATTGTTACCGGACATGTTGAGATTCCTAACGCAAAAGCTTCGAGCACAGTCACTAAATGAAGTGCAACCATATGAACCAAAGGTAAGCCATAACTTTTTCAAATTTCTTGTTATATCTGTGTAGTTAATAAACGTGATTTTTGTGTGTTTAACTGTTTATTATATTATTTTTTTTATTTTACATTTGCAAATTTATGTATTGTTAATAATATCTTTAAAAAAATAATTTACAAAAATTAAATTAAAAATGCAAAAATAACCAACTTACAATAACTTACATTAGTTGTATCATGAATATTTTTCCTGCAGGTTTGTGTAGCTTTGTTCAAACTGTAGTGATAAAGTGTGAAAATCGCAGCTGAAATGTAATACTGTACTGTAGTAGCTTCCCTGTGCATTCATTAATTATTATGTTATTCAGACATACAGGAAAGTTACCAAATCAGACTGCTACTTCGTTCAGTGATTGTGATTCTAAAATTTGTATTATCTGGATAAATATTAAGATAAAATTTTTGTTCATAATGAGTAAGCTTAATAATGAGTGAAAAACTGGAAGCTGTGTTCGGCATGTAAAATCAACAGCTTTCAAAGTTTTAATGACAATAATTAAAGTTTATGTAGTAAAATGCTTTGAAACGCACCAAGATTTGTGTATTTGCTTGTGATTTACTCTAAGACTGAGGCACAAGACTCGGATTACAACACAGACTCGGAAGAAGAAAACCAAGAAGTGGAACAGTTGTTAGAAGGTTGGTGTAGCATTGATTGAGTGTCACCATTTGTAAGGATATTTGTTTATACTTGTACTTGTGTTTGTGTGTAATTTTTACATTATCCAGGATATTTCAGACTTTATTAAACAGGGTTCATGTGTAAATGAAGTTCATTGAAACTCATTGAAAATGCATGCAACTACACTGTACATTTGCATTTCCATTTGTAAAGTAATAGTTGTGTTTGGAGATCTGAATAAAAATTTTTGCCCTTGACTGATAAATGTGCGCAATACTGTCTGCCTGCGCCGCCCTGGAATCAATGACCTCCTGTGCTCAACAAGATTATTTTCTAGCTGGAACATTGTATTTTGCCATGACTCACTGCACAGCCCAGCTGCAGATGGAAACTGTGCACAAAGGATGTTATTGCACCATTCTTGCACAGTATCTATTCCATAGCCAGTATTTATTGTGTCCCTTGTAACCTACGCATGTCTCTGTAATTCCTAAAACATAAATACACTTATTTTGCGGAAACATAGAATACTATTATCTTCATCATGGCATGTTTTTGTTGGGGATATTTACATGTTTTGACAACCATTTTACACGGGACCATAGAGAAAGGACCCCGAGAACCAACAATCAAACAGCCATTGGTTTTAGGCTACCAAATCAATTCAAGCACGGAATGTGTTCATGTGTATTTGTATAGGGCCTACATATTCTTTACCTTAGTTATGGTTATTTATTGCTGTACAAAGAATAAGGGATTGATTTGGGTTTTTATGTCGGAAATTTAGGCATTGGTTTCCTTCCTCTTCAGAGAGTAATTTGTCAATGAGATTTTTGTGTGCTAAACTTACATGTACAATGTTTGAAATGAGATATGAAATCAACAACAACTTTGTTTCAGAGACCGCTATATAATCCTTGTTTGGATTGTACACAACCAAAATACAGTGTTTATCATAGCTTTCTTGCATTTTAAAAATGGTGTATGAATTCTTGTCAACAGAAAGAAGAATGTGCAATGGATCCTCCAATCCAATTTCTAGTCCAGCCATAATAACACCTCACCCTGTGAGACTAAGACCACTGGAGGATATAGTAAACTCCACAGAGAATATTTTAACATCAGACCGAGACAGACACAGCTCGGAAGAGGAACTCACAGGGTTAGACAAACAACCAACCCCAGAGAAACGAAAGTGGTCACAAATAAGCCGAGGTGGAAATGGGGACGTTTCAGGCTCAAGTGATGAGGAAGTTAGAGAACTCTGTGCCAAACCGATACCATTGAGATTTAGTGCGTCACCGCCAAGGCACTTACAAAGACTGGCGCGAAAGCATTCGGAAGGAAATGCCACCTTTTTCGTGGCAAATGTTGGCCCAGCCGGAGACTTTGCATCACCTCGGAAACGACATAGGCATGCGTATCACCTGGATGACAATCATGTGCAGAATGGTCGCTGTTTAGATTTTGAGAAAATGCAGCAGGTTGGTATCCTACACTATTTGTACACAAATTTCCACATTTCAAATTGTCCCTTCAATAAAAAGTGACATTTTGTTCTTAAGTCTTCAGGAGTTTGTTGAAATGGAATGAAGGCGCACTTTATTCAAATATTTTTTTAATTTTTAGTTTTTAATGAAATTTACTGTGTGTACTTTTAAGATAAGGGATTCAGTTTTTTTGACTTTGCTTTTTCCCTAACTTCATTGAATCTGAACCTCATGAAAGCAGATCAAGAGGACTAGATGTTCTCTGACTTCAAATTGCAGGATGTGATGGTTGGCAGACAAACTTTCACATATTTTATGATTGATTGATAAATGATATGCAGTTGGTGTCCCTCTGAGTTCAGTTTGTGGACGTGCGTTAAACCAAAGCTATAACATTACGGGAAATTCCTGGAAATACAACGTACAGTATGTAGTCAACTGTCAGTATTTTGAAAGTGATGTAAGTACTGTGTAGGTGTGCGTGACATTTTATACCACAGCTGTGCAATATTGCGTGCAAGTGGTGGAATCTTCAACACGTACTGTCAAGCAGATTGTGTACAGGATACAAAATGTACAATAGCATGGATAAGCACACTTAGTATTATTAGGTTACTAGAAGTTGGAACTCAGCCAAATCATTGGATAGCTGCCAAGAACAACAGTCAGGCATTGATATAGAAATGCAAATAGAGTAAATTTTTGCTGATGTTTTTATAGTGATCGAACAAACTTACCGGTCCCATTTTCCCTACTAAATGAATAAAAATGGATGCAAATGAGAACTGTCCAGGTACTTATGAATGAAGTGTGTAGGGTAATAGTCAACATACTCTGTTGATGGGTATTGATGATAGTTCAAAAAGGCAAATACATGAAATAGGCAAAATGGCAAAAAGGGTTGCCTGGTTGAGCTTCCATCTTGAGTTCATCAGATTGCCTGATGTCTGGTAGAGTGAATTAAGTACGTTGTAGGTTACCCTGGGCAACTGAACATGCTTTTACAACAATGGCAAAACACAAGCATTGTATACATCATGTACATGTAAGTGTGATAATAACATTTGAAAGAAAGTTGGTCAATCTGCTATGATTTATCTACATGCTGTGGTTGTTATCTACAGATCTTGTTTATTAATATTGATAAGCTCAAATATGAGTTGACAATACGAGCTGAGATAGAAATTCAATATGAAAGTATGCCAAGGTGATGGGGTTTCACGATATTTGATGCACTCACTATTGCATCTTTGTCTTGATGAAAAATGCACAAGGCTTTTTTGTATGCATGCATGTACACAAAAGTAGATGGCGTAATTATTAACCAACTACCTTTGATCCAGGGTATGAGGCAGCAGGTCAGCTAGTCTGAGCTGAATGCTTTGTGTTAGTGTGCGTGTGTGCACTTGGAATAATTATGTGCCTGATATCCTTGGAATCAAGCGCTCAGCTCGTCCGTGTCCAGCCATGTGTAAAATGGCAGGCTGCTCTAGGGACGGTATGACAGATTGCCGTGTATTGTTCCTCCAAAAGAGCTTGCAATAAAACCATCTTCAAATAGTAGCATCCATGCAAATTTTAATTAAATGTATGGATCTTCGTTGATTGCCTACAATTGCCGACATTTGTTAGGCTAGCTAGTACACGCGAAGGACACACACAATATGTGACTCCACCCTTAAGTGAGAGTTTTGCCCCAGTGTTCAAATGATTGCCTCCCTTGTGTACATAGCCTATGAAAAGTGTGAGGTGTCCTCCAGTTGAGGTTCATGTATGTTAATGTATATTAATATTCAGGAGCTGCCTGCTTGACCTAGAACCAGGGCAAACCTGGGTGTGTGTATGTGTGTTCTTTACCAACCAACACTTTTGGGGTGCTTTGGAAACAATGGAACAATGTTTCCCCACAAGGTTTTTTTTGGTTCAGAGAGGAATTCTTTAGAAAAGGGAACAATAGAGTAGGAATAGAATGACCCCACAAACTCCAAGTGTACAGTGAGGGGTTGAGGGGAGGGGAGGAGTTGGAAGTAATATGGGGGTGAGATTAACAAGTAATTATTTAGACGGAGAATCTTTTTATCATGGGTCATTTTTGATTTGATTAAAATTTAAATGTCATTTCATGTGAGTGTTTGAATTTTAACCTGGTACTTTTTGTTCAAAGAAATGACAAAGACATCCTAACGATACGGATCATGTCTGGTGTAATGCACTAGTCGTGTATGCAAAGAGATGGCTATACAAACTAATTTATTTACGAATTTTGTCAGCTTGAAATGTGCCAATTGTGTAATGTGGCCTCAGGCATGCATTAGAAATGAATGCAGTTTAGAAATAAATCAACAACTTGACTACAGTTCATGGATGTGACCTACATGCATTGTTATGCACATATTGTATGTGATTTATCATGCAATACTGACCATTATGTACAATGTACTCTTTTACCACCTCAGTGGGGACCAATATGTAGTAAGTAAAAGGTCATGTACAAATGTACGAAACGTGTGCTACAGATGTTGATATTAAACTTATTAGGGGCAGATTTCTGGGTCATACACAGGAACAGTTGTCTTTTAAGTTGTGTCCATAGCCTTCACATAGTTCAAGGCCTGAATTTGAGCACACGTAGTACATGTACATGTACCCGCACATTTTCAAGGGGATAAAATGCGAGCAAAACTTATTTTACAGATCTACATTGTACAATGAAAAACAAATGAATTCTAATTCACAAAATAAACTGTTACAATACTGGAAGCATTAGAGTGCTGAAAAAAATGTCTGCCGAAGCAGGTTACCAGCCAAAATGTCATGTGATGTGTTTCGTTTTTGGTGTTATGATAATTGATATTTTAAGCAATCACTCAGTAGGCACTGCTACTGGTCATTTATGGTTAACCAAATCATAGAGCAAGGACCAACATGTACATTACATGTACAACTGGGCATGTCTAAACATGTAAGCCTACAGTGCCACAATGTAGGAAGGAATCTTTTTCTCAGCTTGCAGTTGGATATGTACATTGTACATGTATTTAATGAACATGCCTGTGCGACTGTACTACAAAGAGATTGGCACCTACATTGCAACGCTGTTGGTTGCAACAGATTTGTGTCAAGGCCATGTATTAATCTATTGATTGCAGCATAACGCAATTTTATATTTTAGATTTTGTGTTTTTAATTTTCGTCTCGTTTCAATTTAATGTATTGTAAACGTGTCCTTTCATTTTGTTTATATAGTCCTCTCCCAGATCACAAGGATGCCATAATGCTGTGAAGGTACAAGGACACCCTTGCAATGGTTGTGCTTGCCTCTTGATTTTTTCATAGTGGCCCTGTAAAGTGCTGATTGAAATTTGCATTGTTGTCATCAGAAATTCCATCTACTTATACCAGAAGAAACTTGCTATGTCCTCCGTAGGGCCTATATTTCTGTACTTGTTTTTGTCTTCCTAATTTGCTTAGTAATACTTTAAACACTACCACACAAACCTTATACATAGGGCTTACACATGTTGTGTCTTTGTTATTGCACGTGTATTTAACACTCTGGGAAATATGTTCACTTAAAAATTGTTCTTTTGTTTTGTTTTCCTTTTTATTTATTTATTTTTCGGGGTTTAAAACATATGGCTGATAACATGACAAAGAATACTTACGTGACATGTGTACAGTATTGAAAAATAAAGTAACCAAAATGTTACGAGTAGAAATTGAAATAATTATAGAACATAAAAACTTTGCACATAGTAATTCAAAATTAAATATTAGATTTAGATAGTGTTCGCAACTCATTAAGCCCATCGCTTTTTTGCTTTTATGTTTAATTTGTTCCAACATTTTGGTTAAAAATTGCTTTAAATTGGACAGCACATTTATGTAGACTTTATGCAGCCTGTATTAACCAAGAGCAAATTTGAAGAACTCTCATTTTGTGTCCTCATGTCAGTTTGATTGATTATTTATATAAATTTTGAATTTTGTTTCCATAGAAGCAGTGTTTTAAGAAGTATCCATTTCATGGGCACGGCCTTAGCCATGGGCATGGTGTTAGAGCAGCCAGACTAGTTCGAATTAAGGTGAGTCATAATTCATAACAAAGCCAAAATTTAATGGATTTTTACAAAGTACAGCTTAACTTTCGGTTTCCTGGGAATAATGTTGTAAATTCTTGTTTGAGTATTTCGGGCACGTATTTATGTAACTATCTCATACATGTAGGCCTACACATAATGTAGATTTATCATAAGAGCCCTTTTTCAGATTCCTATGCATTGGGCATGTTCAGTATTGGATTTTAAGTTTCGGTTGTCTTGGAATGTTGCACCGTTTTTTGTAAGCAGCAAAATGACAATTACAGTGATTTTGATCTTGATAACACTGCAGTATCGCATCCACATTACCTAATAGTGATTACTGTGCTTTTTGTACTGAGTTGGGAAGCACCAGTCTATTTTCCTTTGGGATTCATTTTAGACAAGTGTCTTTGCATAGAGGAGTTCAACTAGAGCATGATAGAGGCCAACATCTGGAGTTCAGGATTGCACTGGGTGTGGCTGTTGCTGTGGGGATAAAGAGGGTAAAGGGTTCACCATAGGATGTGCTACCCTCTATTTAGTTTGTATTGCCCCGTCTTGGTTACATGGGTGAAGATCATACTACAACTAGATTGGTAGTGTCATACTGGACCAGATAGCTTGAACTTCATCCGTGGGGTAAACGATGTGATTGCCTCTTAAATCGTTCCCAACTGTAATATTGAATTTCCTGAGAGCTATGTTTTAAGCATACTTGTTTAAATTTACCTTGTCCTTTTTTGTAGTTCAGCGTTTGCTTGGAAGTTTTCATTACCAAAACATGTAGATTAGGAGAGCATACATATACCTGCATATTGTTGTTTGTCTATAAAATATAAATAAACTTCCGCCTATTGTAGCTAATAGTAAGCATACAATGCTTATAAGTTAGAAACTCCTCAGCTTTATAGTCCTGCTGTGTCAGTCGGATGGTTTGTTGCAGGTACATTTGCAAAACAATCAGCTATAAAACATGTGTTTTTTATGTATTATTATTACTATGGATATATTTTTGTTTTTGTTTACCATGCTGAGTCAAGCCCAGGATAAAGTTAGCTTTGCAGTCCTTGATTTTTCTTGCAGTCCAGTCAAGTGTGGGAGATTGACACTTATCAATTGGTATGAAGGTCTGTTTTGTAACACAATGTATAGAGGAAAGGAACCATCTTCATGATGTGCTTAGATTCCCTTGACCTCAAAGAATTGAAGAGCTGGCCTGGGAAATATAAAATATACATCACTGTCAAGCCAAAGCAGCTTTACAGTGTGTCATGATTAGCTGTCTGTGTACAAGATGTACATTTTGAAGGAATACACAATACATTGTAATGAAGCCATTTATAAAACAAAGGCCATAGCTGCGTCAATTAAAAACCATGGTTGTTCTTCCAGGTGTTAGCTCAAAAACGTTCTGAATTTTTGTCATACCGTACACATTTTGAAAGTATAACAGTTATTAAGTTGTAGCCAGTAAACAATCTATGCAGAGCAGAAAGAGAAACTTATAATCATAAAGCTGCTCCTTGGGATTGATTATGTAATAGGTTTATAGCTGTATGGTAATAGTACCTGGAAACAGTTGCCTGATGGGGGTAGAAGGTCATGGATAATTTGAGTAATGAAAATGTCTGCACAACCTGTTAAAAAGCACTGACTTGGGCAGGGAAGGCCTGGCTAGTTAAAAAGCACTGACTTGGGCAGGGAAGGCCTGGCTAGTTAAAAAGCACTGACTTGGGCAGGGAAGGCCTGGCTAGTTAAACAGCACTAACTTGGGCAGGGAAGGCCTGGCTAGACAGATCACAAAATCCAAACGGTAAATATTTTAAGATAAAAAAGAAGAAGAAGAAGAGGACATTTATCACTAGTTTATAGGTGTATCCAGACCAATACACAAGTTGATACTGAGATGCATCTTGTTTATACCATACACTGAAGATAGATTTGATATGTAGTTTGGTTGGCTGTCGTGGGCTTTTGGCTTTCTGATTAGGCTCTAACGAAAAACAGGACAATTTTTATCAACATTTCTGTGAATGACACTTTTCCATATTGCGCTCAATGGCTGTTGGATTGAGGTAAAAGCTGTGGTGAATGCACTGCTTTTGATTCCAGTGTGTTAATCCGATAGCTACATGTATCACATATGAAAACTGTCTCTTGTCAACACATCCTGTTTTGCCTTCCCATGCTTACATTCTGTCTTCAAACTCTAAACTTTAAAGTATTACCGGAACAGTTTCAAACTGGTGGTTTGTTGGCGTGGGGAGATTTGAGGCTGATCTGTATTTTAGTTTCAAACTTCAACATCAACTTTGTCTACATGGTCAGATCATGGATATGGTTTTAGTGGTGCCAGCAGATTTAAAACAAACAATGTAAAAACCATTTCACATAATTGTATCCAGCTCTTTGTCAGTGCAGTATAAAGCACGATTCATAGTCAAACACCATACTGTGCAACTTCAAGATCTGTAAAGAATTACTTGAGTTGCTTTGTTGTTCATACGTAATGGTAGCTTTCTACAAAAGGTGTGCCCATTATCATCATGCCTGGAGTCAGAAAGACACATACAGGATTTTCTACTATTGTGCTCTAACCCTGTGCATGCATCATGCAGCTTTCCTCCATGCCCTGTGCATGTATGTAACAGAATCCAGAAAGCAGGGCTGTGCAATTAGTCTCAGTTCTTCAGTGTTTTACTGCACCTTTAAAGTTTTAACTTGGTATTGCAGAGTGCCATGAGGGGGAATTTAAATGGTGCCCTGATCAATGCATGTTGGGTGTTATACCTCATGGCATAATGTTCATATTGATTGAGGATATAAAGCTGCAGTGTCCATCCTTTTTGGTATTCATGAATACTTAATGTGTTATGTTGAACGCATGTGGTATACACCCCACTGGGTTGTATTGGAATTGACTCTATATGTACATGTAGATCTCGTTCATGATGTTTGCAAGGAGATCCTTGATTGTCCTGGTCACATTTCATCAAAATAAACATCCACTAACTTCTAAAGGTATTTGTGTAAACATGGGAAAAATTGGCTCATCGTGAACATTCATTGCACAATATGTTCAGATTCAAATAAAGCTTTTGCGAAATTTTTTTAATGCCCTCACGTTTCAACCCTGGCAAAGTCTCTTAAATAAAGCTTTTGATAGAATTCCATACTAAAATCCATAATCTAGTAAACAAGCAAGATATTCATAATGTTTGCAAGCATTTGTAAACCACAGCTTTATAGGTCCAATTTAAGTTGCCCATGTTATGTTTTACAGCAGTTTTAAAGTGACCAAGGGAAACAGACTATTCCGATGGAACTTAAATATAGAGTAAGCAGTAGTTTCAAGAAGGCCCTGAGACCTTTAAGTTGTCACCGAACAATAGTCTTGTTCCCTATGTATGTGATTAGCAATAATAAATACTGTTTCTCATTTCATTAAAGGGGGTCAGACTTCTTTGCCCAGACTCTTTTTGATTTGTCAGAATTTGCTTGGACTTGAAAAAAAAAAAAACCCTTGCTTGTACTGTAATGCTTACATGTAGGGCCTACATGATTATGCATAAATCTTTCTTTTTGAATGAGATGCTCAATATAACATTACAGGAGCATGGAGGCAGAAAGTTTAGCATCTTGTGTACACTCCTTATTAAAAGTTTGTGAAGCCTGTGAAACTTCCTAATCTCATGTGTGTACACATAGTGTCAGAACTGCGCTTAACATGTACGTACCATGTCCTAAGGAGATGCAAATAACATTGATTTTATGACTGCATGTTCTATTATGTGATATTTTGGGTTTGTAAATGCTGAACTGAATAGGCTATTCTATGAACTATTGCAGACTTTCTTGGCTTTTGTGTGCTGGAAATCCGTGGTTGCGTGGAGACTGTAGAATTTCAAGGTTTATTGCATAATGGTTTGGTAATAATTACTGGAAGGGTGTGTACAGTATAGCAGTATGACCTATTTTGTCGAATGATCAAGTAAATTATGAAAAGTTTGGGAGTGAATGTTTCACAAAAAACAGTTAAATCTGAATTGGTACTTTGTACATGTTGTAACTTTCAATTTGAGTTAACTGGGGAATTGTTTTCAAGTAAATATAAACTGCTGGTTCATTTTAACATTGTAGTACATGTAGGCCTACATGGCGTATGTGTAGGAAATAAGCTTGAAAGTTTGAACTACAAATTCATGCTGTTTGTCTGAACATGTGAAATGAGCCAAAATTGTTTCTATTGCACATTTAATGTATACATTATCTCATGATTGATTCCAAACCTAAAATGATATTGTTATGACACTCTGCAAATTGATTATCCCACAAAATTGATTGAATTGTAATATTAGTTGTGCTTAATTCCCAGATGGGCATCTGATCGAAAGTATACAATTGACTGTTTTGTTTCAAGAGTAGGTGTGAAAAGTGCATAATGGACATTTATTATATGTAGTATAAACATGTTGTATGCAGTTTGTTTTTGTTGAGTTTATGCCGCATTTAGTTACAGTGTATTCAGCAACATGATTTGTTTGCAGGCAACAACATGTAAAACATGTACACCAAAACATGGTGCCGTTACAATTACTATGCATCTGCACCTTGCATGTATTTAGACAAAACTTTCTCATATGATGACATCAATTGTTACAATTCATTGTCATGAAAACTAAAGGATGAAACATGTTCATTAAAGGGGTATTTACAGGGTACCCAAGTCTTTATACGCTTTACCTTGAAGTAGGCCTACATTTATCACCAGACATCATGACTTGCCCACAAAGGATTTGATCTCACTAGGGTCTGACATGATGATATGATCAAACCATTCAATGGCTGACCTTTGCAATCTTGATCCTTTTTAGAATGGTTAAGTACAGTAGGGAGTATTCTTGCCCATATTGTGTACTTGGAATATTGACTCGGACAGGTTGGAACACTTGTTGCCAAATATGTATCAACTCCCCCTGGCATCAAGCCATAAACATAATTTAATGATCTGAATACAATTTGTACATGGTGTAATCTAGTTAGATGTCTTGTCTCAGCAGATGTTTTTATTCAACAAAATTGCTCGCTATTTTTGAATACACCTGTTTGGAGTGGAATAGGGAGTTTAATTGCTTATCACACATAAACTTTTAAGTGGAGTGCTCTCTGTTAAAAATGTCATAATGCCACAACTTTTTGTCCTACTTCATCAGTGTACAATGTACCTAATGTGCTGAACTGTTATTTTTCACTAGAGCCATTAAAAACCCAGCTAAGATCTCATGTACAGGAATCTTGCCCAGTGGCATTATTGACCAGGGGCAATATACACCCACCACAAAACCACAAAAATCAATGGCTACACCTACCATCAGTATTATGGGTAAATCATTGGATTGAGGCATGTGGTGTGAAGGACATCACAGCAGCCATCATGTGCTGAAGGAGTGATATTAATTTGTCTGGGCTTTCAACTTTTATGGCAAATGTCTGTGTATTCAATTTGGGTTTAGATATGTACACCACGTAGTTGACTTTTGACCTTTGGAAGTGATGATCAATAATTGTGCCACATGTGCTCAAGACTGCAATACTAACACACTGGTTTTCCATGGACTCTTTTGTACAACCTGCGAAGCAAAATCAAGTACATGTAATGTAGGCCGACATGTACAGTACATTTACATGTCCAGCATTCTCCTACAATTCTCTCAAATGGTCAGTTTTGCCTGAAGTTTCTTAGATGATTATAGTGTGTAATGTTTTAAAGAACTACCCCTTCCCCACCTGCAAGAAACTATACTCAACTGCCATGATTGTGCATAACTGAACAGTGTTGGGTAAAATGTTAAATGGACACAGCAAGTCAGTGTACAAAGCAATTCCACATAAAAAAACTGGTTTCAAAAAAGCCCTCAAACCAAAGAGTCTGTGCTCCAGATAAAATAAAAAATCTAGTCACAAAGACCCAGATGTCCTTTCCATACCCTAGCTGAAGTCCAGCTCAAATTTTGCTTGGCAATTGATCCAAGCCTTAATTTGGCACAACCATCCTCTTGGCTATTTTCAGAAAGGGTTGTTCGTTGTTTTGATAAAAACAGTATGCCCTGTAACATATACACACAATGTCTGCTGGCCTGGTTTGCTCAGAGCTTTTTCATATAGGAAGCCAAAGAACTGGTAACAACACTTTGGTGGCTGCCACAGCAGAGATTTGTGTGTAGTTTGGCTGGGCATGGTCTGATGGTCTGGGCAAAGGTATGGTACAGCAGTTTGGGGTTACTTGATTGGGTATGAAGAGAAGGTTTTAAAGTAGTCTCAAGAAAGAGAAAGCTTATTGCTGCTTGTTTTGTTTACAAATAAGCAGTATGCTAGCAGATTTGACAACCCTGAAGTTATGCTGGGAAGAGACGTATGGAAAGTCCTAATCCTAAAGTGTGAGTGCACAACGCAAGGTGATATCTTGTTGCTAGGTTTGAATAGAGGGAGCTTAACCAAAAGTGATCTATGAAATGCTAGCCAAGGCATTTTTTTTTAGTGCTTGGACTTCCATGTCTTGTACCAGCACTTTAATCCTATGCCTTCAGGGTATCTAAGTATTTTAATAAAGACTGATTGGGCTACATAGCAGGGGTTGGGCTGGCAAATATTTGCCCCAGTCATATTGATAATATACTTCACTGATAAAACTGACCAGCAGCAGCTGCAGAATAAACGTATTCAATGAAGGAGGGGTCTTTGTAGGTCATGTGACTTCCTTTTTATGTATGCCATGCCAAAGCTCAGGGCACAAGCTGTACTACACACCTCCATGCTGAGTGAACCAGACAAAGGATTTCAGTTCAGTTGCGAAGGCAGTAAAACAGTTCTCTATGAGGAAATGCATTGTGGGCATGCACATATTGAGTTGAGAGTGTGTCGTGTCGGCCATGTCAGCTGAATAATGTACAATATTTTTCTTGTTTCTCTTTAAAGCGATGTCAAATGAAGTCATTTTACAGATGTGATGTATTCAGATTGGTAAACAGTGTAGGCCGGACACATCCAATCCTAGCATTGAAAATAATCTCCACTTTTGTCCAAAATGTATTATAAACATGTACACATTCTAGTAAACATGTGACTAGCATGTGAGTATAGCAACATTGTACATGTGGTTTTCGGGGGCATCGTGAGGTTAAAAAAGTATGGCCATTATTTTACTTTATTTTCAGGTTTAGACATGTAAGAAAGATTTTGTGTACAGTCTGTTTGAATCAGAGTAGAGTGGGGTACACACATTCACATGTAGTGTGTGTGCTGAATCGAGTATTGCTCTCTTTATTCTAGGACTTACATGGAATTGACTGAAATTCATTCGCTTTAGAACAACATTATTATTACATGTATAATTCTGTAACAACAAATTTTAGGTGAAAATTGAGGATGGTTGTGTACATATGTATTGACTTACACTTGCCATCAGCGACATACTTCTTTTTTAACAGATTTTACACTGTTAAAGAAGACTGATAGAAGGTGCTATTTGTGTCTGCTACTGATTACTAAATTGGATGCTTTCCAGCATATGTGGGAGTTGAAAATAGGAATGTTACAAACTCACTTGGGCCACTTGTTGTCACCTTGTCAATAAGATAGCCTGACAGCAGCATTTCAGCTGGCAGCAAGCCAACGTATTTGCCCCATAATGACTTTGAACTGACTGACTGACTGACTAATCAAGTTGTGGAGGGTCCCCATGGATAAGTCTGGAGTCCACACGTGATGATAGACCCATCAAGATTTGTAGACACCATGCCTTGACCCTTGACCCTTGACCCCTCTCCCATCCGTTGGTGTGATATTTACTGCAGTGGTTACTCCTTTTTGTACATTGTTTACAGTCACACCATATATCACTAGATCAATCACTCATACTACTATTACAGACAAAGGGATTGATGAGCTGTATACAAATTGTTACACCTGACCTGTACCTAAAAAGGACATAGTGTAGATAAATACATGACTTATGGACATGTAAACATGCATTGTACATGCAGTGCATACCCATTGTACATGTACATACATGTATGCCATTGTTACATACATGTATAGTGCACTACTGTATGTAGGTGGAACGAGTCGCATTATGATGGCATTGATGGGCAATCAGAAATTTCTCAATGTAGGTATCGAGCAAATGGTTGCACAAATTTAGTTGGGCACATAGTGCAATGCACAGTACATGTAGTTCTTACATGTAGGCCTATTTGTAACAAACAAAATAACATTTACTAAATTGGGCCTTTATTTTGCTTTAAAACCACAGAGCATGGATACAGCGTATAATACATACAGTACAGACTTCATGTAACTGGGAGTGGTACCTTTACAATCCAACCCATTTTATCCAATTAGGCCTATATTCTAGCCTTCTGTTAGCAAGCACAATGTCTTTTTGTCTGTTTTGTTTATTTTAGAAAAAGGTCCACAGTACACAACTGATACAGAAAAACTGCTTACATGTGGAACCTCCAAACCTTCATTTTAGTTTTCTTTTTCAGTAGGGCCTACAATGTACACAAGTTCTTTATAAATTCGTTGGAATGGAGCCAACCTTATCAAAGGTTATTGGCAATGTTCCAGAGGGGCATCCCCAATCCTGTGGGCTGGGTTATGAACTACATCAGCCAGCTTTGATGAAATCATTAATCATTTTCCCCCCCAAAGCTCTGAGGGTTTTGGAACCTGTCCAGGAATTGCTGTTGTCCTGTTAACATTTTTGTTTTAAGGGAAAAACTAAAGTAACTGAGTGGTCAATGTTTTACATTGAGCATTTATTGGTAAAGTTATCATTCCTGGAAATTGTTTATGAGTGCTTTTGTTTTTGTACACATTGTACCACAGATACACATGAGACTACCAAAAAACAGTTTTGTACTGACCATTGGTTTTTAGACTTGTACTGTGTACATGTCTCTTTAAATAATTCCCTTTGTGATGTGACCTCACAATGGACCCACATCTGTCACAGTTAGCTCTTACTGTATCTCCTTCATGTACTGAGTGTAGGATTTAATGCCCCCTTTCCAACCTGTCTTTATTGTGGTGTACAGCAACATGCATGGCATTATACCTTCTGACATTTCTCACTTCCTTGATGTGTACTCAGTACTTGCTAATGTTTTCTTTGGGGGATTTTGTGTTAATAAGATCAGCCCTGTGTTTGTCTAATGGTTGTGTGCAAGTTCCCTTCATCAGCAGGAATTTGAGTGCATAGATGCAGGGTCTTGGTAACAAGTTATCGGCATAGGAGGTTAGACCAGACTGAGCGAGGAGGAACGCAACAATTTTCCTTCAATTCAAGCAAATGGTTCAGTCTGCCAGAATAAAATAACACAAAGAGCAAATCACTGCACCAAGAAGAAAAGTAAATAAAGAAATCTAACTTAAGAATTCATAAAGTAACAGATTCCACAGTGCAGGCAAACTGTGGAAAAGGGGATTTTCCTTGTTCACTTGTTTCACTTAAAGTTTTTAGAGCAGCCTTTTCCTTCTGAACTTTAAAAAAGAGTACTTTGTACTTCAGATAATTTGACAGACAGGGTTTGATTTCAAGCTAATTTGATATCCTAATCAGGTAGAATGATAATCAGTTAACATTGATTTAAAGGTTCACAAAACTATCTACAGTATATTGGACCCAGCTTTGTATGTCGTCCTATCTCTCCTGGGAATGAAGTACACAGTGCATTAATTATAACTGAAGTCGCTTTCTTATGCTTTGAACAACCCGATTCCTTGAAATTCTCTTTGTTGGGTGAAACCTGAGCACCATGCACAACTAAATGGGAGGACAGAGGATGAGTGTCTAGATACTGTGAGGAAGAATTTCCAATGTACATTTTCATGTACAACTGCAGTTAGGCCTCCTTATAGTACAAACATACACCTGTAGGCCTACATTAGAAACTGCATTGTACCCTGCTCTACAGAGTTTGTGTGCATGGCTTGCATGTTTCATTAGAAAATTGACAAGTTGATACTCAGCAATTTGACACCCACAGCAGAATCTCAGTCATCTACTGAATGATTCAGCGGCACATTGTCAAAGCTGTTCCCCTCCCAATTTAATGTATGCAGCTTCCAATTTGCTAGATTCCTATCATAGTGTCCAGCTATTGACAGTTGCTCCCGGCGGCATCAGTTTCAGCCGAACCCCACTGACCAGAAATTGGGTCATGGCTTTGCCACCAGGCCATACTCAAAAGCATGATTGTGTGTGCATCTGCATATAAAATATCCATCTACATTTCAAGCAAGTTAAACATCTGAGCATGAGAGATTCATTTCGTGATCACTTTATCTGATTCGATGGCAATTTTAATTAATTGACAAGTGATCTTGTTTCCCTTTACTAGTGCTACACAATTGCAAGGAGTTTTTTATTAAGAATCCGAGAATGATGGATGATGGCTTGTGGAGTAAATTGAAGAGGCAAGGGACAATCAAAAACCAAGGTTGAACTTATAATACAAAAAATACAAGTCTTACTTTAATTACTATTTAGGGTCTACCAGTCGTGTACTTTTCAGAAAGCACAAGTTTGTATGCTGTCACTTCTTTGATGTTTCAAAAAGGATACTTTTTCTGAAGTGTTTTGGTTTCTATTAATACTGGTATTAATTTTCAGTAGCACCCCCAAGGATAGGCAAACAAAGCCATGACAGTCACAGAACCACAATGCACCATCTACATGTATGCGCTGATCATTTCAAGTACAGTATGATTACATATAGTGTACTTGTGCTGTGTATCATGTTCTTTGTGTACATGTACATGTACATGTACATTTACGTAGGTATGTACAGGAAACTTTATACTGTTGTTAATCCTGTACTTTCTAAGCATTCTCCTCTTCTGCTTATTTTCATTTAGGAGTATTTTGTGAACTATTAATAGTGCAAGTCTTTGTACTCAAATCTTTTTACTGAACATGATGTCTTCGTTGTTGGACAATTACTAATTTGAAATGCAATATCGCTAAGTGTTCTCATATATAAAAAACTTCTTTTGCATCACTTAACAAACATTTTCTGGTTACTTATTAATGCAAGGATCCTTAAGGCGTGCATTCAGCCTTGCTGCTGGGCCTGAATTCCTAACATCCTTTTATTAAATGCTTCTTCCACCGTCATTGGAGATTTTGGTTGAAAAGAAGACAAATTGCATTTTCCCTGGAAGTGCTGGAAACTGCAGTGATTATCTGAGGGAATTAGATGTCCCTGCGCTGATTAGGATTTCTGCCTTGGAGTTACCAAGGGGGACATTGTATATTCAGGTGAATGGCTCCGGTCACCTTGGCCTTAATAGTGGCTCAAGGGAAGAGACAAGACTCTTGGATCAAACAGTTGATGACTGATGGGTTAAGAAAGGAAAGGATTGAATGTATAATGGAAGGACCTTCAACATTACCAGGAGAAGTGTTATCTGTTAAAGGTCATAAACACCATTGCATTGTAATTGACCAAAATGATTTTGGCTAACTAGGCTTCAGTACATTTACATCATGAAGTAGTCAGCTACATGTTAATGTGGTGTGTAAGTGGATGGAAGGTTGCAATACCCAAATGGACATGTAAAAGAAAAAGGTTTTCCACATTTTATAACCGATGTTGCCATTTTCAAGAAACATGAAATATTCAGATGACTGGGTCAAAAGCTGAAACCCCTCAAGCCATAAAGACATAAAAAGTCATTTGCACATGTGTTTAATAAAAGAAGAAGAAAGAAAGAAAGACTAAACAAAGAGAATTTTGAACAGGGCAAAATACACAGTAGAGGGTCCAAACCTACGTACATGTAAATCCCCCAAACTAGTACTACATACATCACCTTTTCTGTAAATAGCCCTAATCCTTTGCTATAGATTGAAAAAAATCACTGATGTTCCCTGGAGACTGACCTTATCAGGTGACCTTCTGCTATATTTAATCCATATCCTGAATTAGAAATTGAGATCTGTGGCCTAAAGGGAATCTTGTTGACCATTTCAATGAATGTACTTCCTGTCCACACATCTCTAGTTACTGTGTGCTTAGAAGAATTTATTTAATTGTGTACATTGTGTTTGTTTATCTTCTGTTATTCATTGGAAGTTGAACAATTCAATTACAATTCTGTTTTGTGCCCTTTACAACCTTTCAGTTATGAATGAGCTGAATGTAAGGACACCATTGAGCAAGAAGGAAAATATGGAGGCTTACAATGTCCGCACAACCCTTGCCATTTCAGCACAATTACTCTTGGCCATTACAGCAACAACAGCATGCAGCAAAAACAAATTGCAAGCTGGTATTGATTAAGTTTGTGTTTGTTTTGATGATGACATTTGTTTGGTCATGAAATAACAGCCCTTTAGAATTCTGTTTAGAAGTGGTCAGACATGTTTTCCTTCTTTAAATATGGGCATAAAATTTAATAAACAGTTGATGGATTTGTAATGGACACAGATGCAGAGAGTAAGAAAAGAGTGACAGTACTGGAGAATCTGATGGAGAAAGTTTAAGGTGTGAAATTATTTGTCAGTAAAAATGGACACTCAGAATACATTATTTTTGTTTGTACATGTACACTAAGTTCATGACCTCTCTTTGGCCCCTGTGGAAACATTAACAACACTTAATGTAATCCTGTGAATAACTGCAACAGTAAACTGAAACTGGGCACTTGTAAATACATTAATGAACATTCTTGTCAGAAACATCTCATTTCAGTAAGGAGTACATGTAAGTGCCAAATTCTTTTTATTCATAGTTTTCTTTGTATTCTTGCAGTATCAATGAAATTGTAAATACTTAGTGCAGAGTTCCTTAATACCTTTCAAAACTCAACCATAAAAAAATAAATGTAACCCCATTATTATTGGTATACTCTTCTGCCCAACTGGCCTGTGCTACAAAATGTTTAATGTGTTTCTGGAAAAGAAGCATTCAGGCTTTCTACATGTATTTCCGTCAACATCAATTGACTCTGTATGGTGATGCAGGGAAACAATTCTATTATGTCCGAAAAAAACCTGTTCACTTCAATGCTCTTCCAGAAGAAGAATGTGTCTGGGGAAGATGAAAAGAAAAGATGCATTATATAGGGGCTATTTGAGACAAACCAAGCTTAGGGTCCATCCTGGAGCGTGATGACTGGCTTCTTGGAGAGAACATTTGATTTCAATCGCAGCTGTCCCTGTCATGCTTCTGAAATCAATCCACAAGAGGCGCAAGTCAGCATAATAAAGGAGAAAAGTGCAGCCATTCAGGCTGAAAACTCAACCACACAGACATTCACCATGGCATCAAAAAAAAACCTACAGAGGTACATGTCTGCCTTCATGTTACACTGTAAAGAAATGCTGTGACAGTGTGAGGTGAGTTGTTCAACCTACATGAAGTGATCTGCCTTCATTTGACCCTAACTGGAAAGTACACAATCCCTGAGGATGCAGTACTATGCACTCCTGTGAGTGCATTACCAACTAAGTATTGGAATAAATGGAGCAAATTAAATGCAAATTCTTTGATGTATTCACTTGTTATCAATGCACAGGTCAAGATTCTCCTAAGATTTATTTGCTGTTAGCATACTGGGGGATTTTCTTTGTCGGAAAGATCATGTGTTAGCATACTGGGGGATTTTCTTTGTCGGAAAAGTCTTGTGTATTCCCATCCAGGAGGGTTTATTATAATCGAATTTAAATGCATTGTGTAGAATCTTGCTATGTTTTGATTACGTGATATCAGTGTTAAATTTTGACCACTCCTCGTATGACATGTCCAACAAGAAACACTCTGGGAAATCACAAATGCACAGACAACATGTTCTGAAAATATGTGCAATAAACTTTACCGCTACCTCTATGCTTGTATGTCAGCACAGCTTTGTTTTAATAGGTTATTATTATGTAATGCATGTATTTGAGACATTAACTTTGAGACTTTTAAGATAAAAAAACAGAACACGAACTTCTCACTTTGCTCAAACTCTGTACCTTTTGAATGCAAGACAAGTGGCTCCTCTATCAGAAGGGTTGAATGTCTAACCATGGTGAAACTGATCACTAAATAAGTGTCAAGTTTCCTTTAGAAAGTGTTTGAAATTTGGTGTAATCTTAGACCACCCAGACAATACCTGCCAAATCCAGCTTGCTATGAAGGCAAAAAAGATTCTTTTTAGCTGTCTGATCTTCCCTGAGTAAGCAACGTCAGGTTCCTGAGTATATTACTTACATTTATGATTTGTTTTGTGAGCTTCAAAATGTATGGTAATGGAATCGATCAGTTTGAATGTAACTGTACTGTTGGGCAATTCCATATCATGACATAATTTGTGATGGGTTCCAGGACATAATGTACTTTGACCATAATTTTCACCTCCGCTCAACAAATATCTCAAGGGGCTGTGCGATCGGGTAAGATGCAATGAGGGAAAAATGGCACTCGGGGAAATTGAAACCACTCCTGGCTTAGAAGAGCTTAATGTTCTTTGGCAGCTGCCATCAAGACAAACATCTTGTGGGTAGAACATGATGCAATTGGACTATCTGGACAGGGGCTTTGTACTTCTAAATTGCTCCTTCTTGGTCACTGAATCCAAGCTGCTAAGTCTCTTCCTCTTGGATGCAAATGGGCTCATCCTCAGTACAAAACTTGGGTCTGCTTGTAGACCCTTGGGGGCATACCCCATTCAATGTTCAGTGTTCTCACAACACATTGGGGCAATGTCCAGCTCTGCATTGGTGCCACCAACTCTCATTGGTGCCATTATTGCAAGCAATCACTACTTAATTAAAATATCTCCGACTCATTAACAGAGTTCACAGTATCAAATTTCAGAGCTGACTTTATTTAGTGCATTAGGAATTGATGTGAGTCCTTGCTGTGTGTCTGTGTATCACTATAATTTAACGAAGGTCATATCAGGAGGAATTTTAGCAGTACCTGGATATCGCATCAACTAATTTGGAATTAACTTTGAATTTACTTTGAAAGGTTTGTTTACATGTGCTGGGTATAGAGCAAGGACACAACATGAGTCTAGTGTGGTTTGGAAGGTTCAGTGGAGAGGTTCATTAACCCAAGTACATTGTACACACCTTGAAATGGCCTTTGATCACTTCTGCTCACTGACTGAGCAGATGGGCACTTGGATATAAAGAGTTATTAAAATGTCAATCCATTTTCTACTAGCATATGTGTATGGTTTTGATATTCATAAACACAATGTATTAGTTACACACAGAGAGAGAAATCTGCACATTGACTGGAGTGATATCACTTACATGTGTTGATATTATTTTCAAAATTCCTTTAACGATTAGCATCATTTAACCAGATGGCAGGAATGTTTTCATTGTGAAAGACTGTGTCTATTTTTCTGCACTGTCTTCCATTTCCATTATTCCAGTGTTATGTCCTGAAAATGTATTTATTGTTGCTCTTAATCATGAAAGAAATCTGGATGTATTTTACTCTTACTGTGCTTGTCTTGTGAACATTAATGCATTGAGCTCGACACACTTGGTGTGTTAATGGAAATGTAAGTGCATGTATTAATGCTCCATGGAGACTTCAAAACAGTTGAAAAGTTTTTTTTCCACAAACTATATGCAATTGTGTACAAAACTATGGAAGTGAGCTAGTCATAACTTTTCGTCACCAATATGGCTTTTTGTCAAAAATGTTGCTTTTTGTCAGAGAACTGTAGATTTGGCGTATATTTAGCATATATTTATTGATTACTTGAAGCAGTTGAGGAAAGGCTGAATATATTCTTCAGTGTGAACCTTCATTCACTCACTCTGTTGATGACAATAGTCATGAGCTATAGTCACCATGATGATATCGAATATAAAACCTCTATCCTAACAGCAATAACCATGACATCAATGCAATCAAACCACAGTCAATTTGATTACAGCTCTGCTTTTATGGAAAGGGGGAGGGTTTCAAACCCAATCATTCATAGCAACCTCTTCTTCCTGCTGGCCATGGCTATCCAGTTTCCACATGGTTCAATAAACTGAGTAGACTGTGGTGATGGATGGAATGGTCAGGAAATTACTTTGTCTTGGACCAGGGTGATGCTGCTGACCATTCCTTCCTCTGCACTGCGGGTGTTTCACCAATTTGAGGTGTTTGTCCTGATGCAGATCCTATTTGAAGTTGACACCCAGGGAAACCAATTACTGTCCATGACAAATGTGTGAACAGAGGCAGGTGGATTCAATTGGGGATCTAAGGGGGGACGTACATTGGTGACATTTAAGTTGTTGCTTCTGTACGCTGTGGCTGTTCTTCGGTTCGTGCTGAAATTTCATTCAATAGGTGTTGATTCAGTTTGCAAAAGTGGCAAGTGTTTTCATAACCTTAACTGCAAATTTTCCCCAAAAAATGTATGCAATCACAAGCAACCTATAAATACATTTCATATTTTTATATTTGAGTTTGACATTTGTAAAGGGACAGAAACCTTAACAAGGTGTACATGCATGACTTTGTTAATTCCCATTATGACATTTTCTGCAATAATTATGTAATAAAAAATAGTGAAATGTCTACAAAGCACCTTTATCAATTAGGAACTTAACCACTCAAAAAGCAACTGAAGGCTGAATAAAAATCTTTTTAAAGCAATGAAAGTAGTCTGAATTTATCATAAAACTTGTAGGCCCCTACTAGGTGTTTTATAATGTCTAATTATTCCAGCAACATGTGCATGTAAATCAGATATTATTTCTAGTGTAAAATGTATTCAAAATAACAGTTATTAATACGGACATATATGTACATACATGTTTGTGGATATACATCGCAGGGCGTGTTGTGAGATTGTTTACATCTTTGACTACTGAATTGTCATATGATGCAAATTTTTGTCAGTTTTACTTGAAGATGTGTACCGTATCTGTTGGTGTTCAGAACAGAAACACTTTGAGTAATGCACTGAGAGTGTTTGTGTTGACATAGTCAGGCACTGATACCAAGCATGAAGCAAACAAGATGGGGCCCTAGACTCCCACAGATGCTAAGAATGCATCAGGCATAGTTAGTCAGATGAGCCATGACAGTTCCTGCATGTAGGTAAAATAAGACAAACATGTACTGTCTAGCAGATCGAGGAGGTGGTTTGGCTCATGGGAGAGGCATTCTGATTAGTACTGTCTCTCATTACCTTCAGAGTACAATCTACATCCCCTGCTTTGACTCATTGGTGGAAGACTTTTACATTATTATCTCCCTCCCCAATATTATAGTTTTGAAAAAGAAAAGATTCCATGTATGAACAAACTCTATGTCTTTTGTCAGGTTACTGTGCGCTTTCATTTGTGTTTCATTAGCCAGTTGCTTTGGGAATTAGATATGTTCCAATACAAAAGCTGAAACACAAAGCCATGCTCTTGTTATTACTAGCTTAGTGGAAGAACTGGGACATGACCAGTAAGATCTGTCTTATCAGGCAGACAGAAAGAATCTAAAACAAAATGGCCGAGCTGTGTGCTTAACGCCCACTGGATAATGTATATTCCTGTAGAGAATCTGTCACAATCTAAAAACAGTCATGAATCTTGACACAAATGCACACACTTTCAAACTTATGACTGGCATGTAGTCCATTAATTCCCCCATAAATAGAGTCTAGATAATCCTGATGACCTGGTGGCCACTAATGGTTCAATTTTCTTTGAAAAACAGGAAACAGAAGACTCAGGGAATTTTATGTACTGTACATCTATTAATAAAAATGTCCATGCGGACATTTGCACTGGAATACACTGGGGCTGAGTAACAATTTGAAGTCTTCTACCTGATTATTCTTGCAGGTGCATGTTACGCATAAATTGCTGCTTTAGTTGTAAACAAGGTTATGCTCCGTAATTTTGGGTATCAACTTGTATGTTGGACTTATTCATACATCCAGAGTTGATTGATAGCATGGTGTATCTTTTAATATAACAATCTCAGTCGACAAAACACCAATATTTATGTAGTACATATGTAATGTTAGTGCATGTTGATAAAATGGAAGTGGTCTGCTATGTACATGTACATATAAATAAAAAAATACAATCGTTCATACTTCATTGTGTTGTGTATGCAATGGTTAGAAACTAAACATAGGAACTGTGTAGGCCTATAGAAGTCATATGAAATTATGGGCACAAACACTACAATAGTGTTTTACATTTAGTCACCCAAGGGTGCCCCAAGTGAGGACTATCCATGAGGAGAAGTGGAACCCAGACTCCCTACAGACTTGTAAACAATTATGGATATGAATTACATGCAACTCGTTGCATCAACACTCCCACAGGGCTCCTTCTTAAGCATTGTGGTATGCATCCATCACTTATTTCACATCATGGAAACTGGTCAACTATACTTGGATAAATTTAACGGTTTACTGAGGACATGATGAGTTTTGATTTATCAGTAGTGTGTCTTTGTCTAGATATTGTACAGTACTGTATAGTCCTACAGGTTCACCATAGAGTTCCCATGGTTGTATTAATTCACTTTGTGGATTGAGCAGAATGTTACAGGTACATCACAGTACATGTACATGGTACATGTACATGTACTATATGCAGCAGTAGGTGAATGGCCATTTCTACATCCAAATATTGAGATGTTGATAAGAAAGGTCAAAGAAAAAGCTTAAGGATGACACAGGAATGGAGGCAGCAGCATTTATTACCAAGTCACTTCATGATCACATGTGGAAATTAAATATCTTTTTCAAATTGCATCTCTAGTATTTAAGATGAAATGCAAGCATCATAATTAATAAGAACTTATGAAATTGTCATGAAAGGAGGGAATGTACATGCCTGTACATTGTAACAACACAGATGTAAATAAGTCTTTTGAAGTTTCATGTATAGTTTTATATTGGTATGGTCAAAAAAAGTTTATCAAGGTTAGTAGTTCTTGTGCCAATTTAACTTACAAATACTTTGATAAATTGGAAATTAGGTTGTGACCACTGTTTTATTATCTTTGTTATAAACAGTATACATCAACCCCCCCCCCCAAACCGGATACAGTACAACCAACTATGACCAACCATACCAATTGTGTCATATTATCACCTCATTACCATATTTTTACATACAGGTGCTGCCCTATATTTTCATAGGTGGTTCAGGACTGGACCCTTACCTCTCTGAAAAGGGGAAAGAATGAACAGGGATAGATAGGCCTTTAAACTCAGATGAAAAGACTGTACGCTTTGGTGGGTTAGGTCCATTTGTGAATACAGTTAGTGGTGCATAGATAAGACCCTTGAGGCGCGTGGCAGTTCAATGGGCTATACAAACACTCCAAAGTAATTCCAGTGGTACACTGTTTTCAATCTGATTCAGAAAATTGTGTTTTTTGTGTGGCATCCCCCCATGCCAGGTCATTGTGAGGAGGACATGTGTCAGAGAGGGTCAGCCTTTCTGCGCTTAATCACTGGAATGTGAAATTATTTCTAAAACCTTCACGGGAATAAAGCAATGGTCGGTTTTTAAAGGAGCACAGAAACTGCTTTTTAAATAGTTTAGTAGGATCATGTAGCTAACTTGTAATTCTATAGAGATGCAAAATACATTAACTACAAAAGATGGTTTGGGACCAGATGGCAGGATTTTAAAGATCAGTTTAAAATCCAGATTTAAGTATGCAAATCTTTAAAATGTAAAGGGTACCGGAAATGACCATGCCAAATTAATGTTCAAGTATTATGTACTGAGTTCATGTGGCCATTGCACCCTTCATGTGCCATAGAGCAAGATATGATTATCATGTACATCACACGTGTAGTAAGATTTAAATTCAACACTTTTTGTAGATCTACTGATGGTACATTTTCTCTCTTATTTGCAGTCACATAGTCTGGGAGATAATTAGTTGCCCATTAATGGGAATTCATTACAATGTAGCTAGTACTTACTGGAATCTATTTAAAATCAAGGACACCTAGTTTTAAACTTTTATTGAAGCAGTTTGCTTCATTAACTCAGGTGATGGATTTAACTACATTTTTCTGCAGGCAACATATTAAATTTCAAATGGTAAGAGATCATGGAATCTTTCCACACTAAAAATGGTAATCAATAATGGGTTCTCATTTTTTGTTTTTTTGTTTGGCCAAGATGCATCATGGGAGAAGGAATTTGGAGGCATCAAAACTTCTGTTAAGGCCACTTTCTAAGCCCCAAAAGTAGAGCTGATTTCTTAATTGAGATATCAAGCTTAAGGAGGATGGTGTAGCAGTATTCTGGCAGCCAGAATGAAACATAAACATACTCTGATCATGACCAGAGCTTGCGCGTATCCACATCTGTTGGCAGGTCATTCAAGACCATTTAAAACAATGTGTTACTGGCAGACAGAATGTATACGAAGTTGAGGATTTGTTTTTAAATTTCCTAGTGGACTTTATTGCTTAAATCTACAACTGAGTTAAAAGGCCTTCTGCTGATGCAGAAGCCTTTATAATTGAGATGTACAGAGTTTTATGTGCATGGTGAGCAGACAAGATAGAAACTGATTAATGTGATTGTATTTCATCTCAGATAAAGTACCATCTGCCTTGTTTTTGTCAAGATTATATTCAGATTATATCAAGATAGATATCGACTCTGTATGCCTTATTTGCATACAGCTGCCCATGGGGTTAGGCAAAAGTACATAAAGGAATGTCATAAAGTGGATTAACACAGAAAGACAACGACGGAACGTAACCGCAGGATTTGGATTCGTGTCAAAAACGTTGACTCATTTGGCAATTTTGTCCTCAGAAATCACACCAAGGTGACCTTTTCTGATGATACTTGTGAATGTCAAGATTCTCTCAGTCTCTTGATGGGTCCATATCGCTTGATCAGTCAGGCTGTAGAGGTCATGCCAAATTGACCTGACAATGTGAAGGACCTACAGAGTACAATCAACATCAGGCTCCCTTCACTCCAAACCTAAAATGCTTGAATCAATGTATGAGCAGAATTAAGGGAATTGGGTACTGTTTCTTTGAGTGAGTCATTGAATTTGACCATATTACAAATATATTGTCTTGTTTCTTTAAAAGGAAATGTAGACATGAATATGCGAGAAAAATAATGTACATGGACAAGCATATACATGTACTATCAACTAAACTACATGTATGTTCATATGTTTCACAGTATAATCTTACCAAGTAAATCTATCACGTTCATTTGTTATATATTCTGTTTTTCTTTAGAAGTGTTTTTTCCCCCTTCTTTCTTCTCCCATAATATACTGTACATACTAACAGCTCAAACGTAAGTGCCAATATAAATAAAACAATAGTTTTTTAGTATACAAATTTGAAACTGATAAGATCCATGTATGTTTATAATGAAGCTGGGGTCAGTGTCCCTCTGTATAATGTTACACATTCTCAAGTAATCAATACGTCTGCAAGTAACTGCCCATATCTTGCCAATCACCAGGCCATACGTGTGCAACTGTGCATGCATACCCAACCTAATGGTTGGGAGCCAAATTCGTTTAATGCCTGCAGTCGAGCAGACATTTCATTATTGAGTTCATTGGCCCACTCTATACACATTTGAGTCCTGCTGCCACTGCATTATGGTGTAGCTTCTTTAATTGCCTACTCATTTATATATTAATTACATTTATGATCCCTTTATACATCTGCTTGTGTAGAAATTTTAACCCTTAAAAAATATAATGGATTGTGGTTGACCTTGAACACAATAGCCTGAAACAATAAATTCATTCACATAGTATCAGGTTTGATCAAAATAGCATTTGAAGATTTGTTTTGATTAAAACAATAAAAAAAATAAAAAAAATTAAAAACTGAATATGACAAAACAAATATATTGTTTTTCATTGTTTCCCTGAAACAGGATAATCAATGAAATTATTGATTCAATGATTCAATGAAATTATCCAAGGTTGTTTTGCATGGTGTATTTATTGCAAACTAGAGGATAGGAATGGGTTACTTCTTCCAAGAAGTAAATAAGGATGTACTTTCCCCTTCAGTATTCATAGATTTTTTTTCACAGAGACACAAACGAATGACATCAGGCTTTACAAATGTGATTATAGAAGTGTAATGGTTTCTCAGTAGGCCTACTTGTTCCCTCTGTCTAATTTTGGCTCCCATATGATCCAAATGCTTCTGAGTAATATGAGCGGTCTTTATAAATTGATGCTGTGGACCAAGTGTAAATCAATCAATAGTCACTTAAAACGTACTCTCAATACAATGTCAGCAGCATCAAGGAAAAACAAAATAGGCAATGCTGTTGTGAAATGAACCAGCTAGTATTGCCGTATTAAAAATGTTACCATGGAAATAGATGACCTCTGAAAAGAGATCATCAATTATTCATAAATATGTTTTTGAATATTGACCAAACAATTGTACGGGAATCTGAATCTGAATACTCAAGAAAAATGCTCAAAATACTGATCCCAAATTACTAATACTATTTTTGTTAAATAAACCTTAGAACAAGCCTTTAGTATAAGACTTTTCATTGTTTGATGTGCCCTAAATACCTGTTAGTCTCGTTAAGTGGCTGTGAGCTTTGTCAAAGAATACCCTCTTGTTGGGAAATGATTCCATCTGAATTACACCTATCTTGAGAAGATGAAAGGCATTGAATTACATGCAAATGATCATTCAGCATGGCTGTTTGAAAGCTTCAATGTTCATTTCTTTTTTTGTACATATATGCAGGTACATGTAGCTCCTTTCATGGCACTGATTTGTTTCCTAATTTCCCAGTTATAGTGCTGTTGTTTTTGTAAAGCCAAATTGGTTTGATAGGGAAAACAAAGTCTGTATCTTTACTTGTTGATAGGGAGACCTAATGTCTGTATCTTTACTTGTTGTAATGTAAAGAGTGTCCTCTACTTGAATCTTGTAACATCTTCACTCCTTGAGGACATTCAACCTGGATTGATCAGATTCATCAAGATTCTCATTCATTTCTTAAGAAACATGTACAAAAAAGTTACTGCTCCATTGAGGTTGTAGTGTAATTAACAGATCTTATAATAGAGGTCATTTTCGGTCAACATAACAAAATCCGTTTTTAGAGTCAACTTCTCACATTTCCCCCTCATTTTTGTTGATTTTGGGTGACACAGTATCAAGTGGATGTTGTTATTTTCTCTAGAATTGGCAGGTGAGAACCTTCACCAAGTGTCCACCATTTTGGGCTCAAATTCAACACTTCACTCTTTGAGATTCCGGTGAGCAACATGAGTAGGATGTTAACCTGAAACCTCAGCTTATTATCCTGGTTCTGAATTATCTGAATTACATAGCTGATGTATCAGAACTAAAAATATAGGAATGACAATACTATTGTGTTAACTTCTTCCTTTTAAAGGAATGGCACAAGACCGATTTACAATAAAGGTTGTTTCACAGCATGTACCTTCATTCAAATCATCTTCTTCTTTCAAGAAACATCATGAATCATAAACTTATCAGTGAAAAGCATCTTGCAGCTTTTTGTTTTGGCTCTTTTTCTTGATGAAGAAGGTTGCATTCTATCCTTCCTTGAAGATGACAGCATTTTAGATGGACAAACAGGTCTTCTCAGATCAATCTTACAAGTACCAACCTGACACCAGGCTTCAAGAAGTCCTGAAATCATCAAAATAGTTTCTCCTAATCACCCAAACTAAACCATGCCTTTCAGAATTTCTTCTGCAGATGGCGGTAAAGCTTCAACAGTTCGGCTCAGCTGAGAGCTTTTAATTTACTTGACCCCATGCTGTAAAACTTCCTCTGGTAGAAAGCATTTGTACGATTGTGCCGTCTACTCATTAGCAGTGCTGTATAACTGAAAAATGAGCCATCCCAAGGCTGGATCCCCAGCAATCAAGTCTAGCAATTTTAACTGTCCAGATCAGAAATAATTGGAAAGAAAAATACAGCTCGCTGTACCCAGCACATGTAACAGTAATCATACATGCGCCAGCTGGGTCTGTTATTGTAGCCGCAGTTGAACCAAAAGGGGAATGGTGATATGAATTGCACAAATTCCATACTGCCACTTGAATGCAATCAATAAACTATGGTATGGTTTGAGGCACAATGTGCCCTCAGTGTATTGAATGAAGCTGTGGGAATAATTAAGGGTCAAGTTTTCCAGGTGTAATTAATAGTGAAACTTTATTTTCATTGAAAACAGAACAAGTGTGCAGGTGTGTTTTTAAGATAATGACATATTTAGAACTGTCTATTATATTGATATGACATATATAATTGTATTTCACAATGAAGTGTATGAAAATTTACAATCAACTGAATCAGTCAAGTTCAAACGTGTAAAAACAACAGGCACATTGTAAAGTGTGTGTTTGGTTCTACCATTGAGGTTCTACCTCTGCATTGGTTTTTAAAGGGCTCCTGAAGTGAATATTTTTTAGGAGCATATTTTGTGCTATTTTCTAATCCCCTTAAGTGATTGAAACTAAGTGACATCCCTTTTTGGTTAATTTTAATGACAACCGAGGGCGCTGTTGCCATGATGTCATTTCAGGGAGACACTGTGGTTTTCTATTGAAATTCATTGTTAACCCCATTTGTGAACCCCATTTGCACATTGAAAGCATTTGTGGAAAAAGTTTGCCTATTGGCTTACTGCCATGAACTGACACAACGAATCACTAAAGAGAAGAAAGTTTACAACAGCGAAATATCCTAAATTCTGTCAACTTTTTGTCTTAAAACTAATTGCAACATTGCGACATCATGCCTTTGCTTATGAATATGGAAATTTTCATTAGCATAAAAACCAAAAAGGCACAAAAATACCCTTGTAAGTGGCAAAATGAAAATTAAAAATGATGTGAAATACGACACAAATGTGCATTTCCAAAGACTGCATTAAATAAAAACATTGGCCCTTCAAGATTGTGGGAACTGGGGCACAAACGTTTTATTGAAGTGAAATTAATTGAACAAGGTCGTCTAGCTGTTTTCTTGTTACCCCATAATGTTCCCATTATACATCATTTTGTTCATAGATTAATTTCATATTTTTAGTTTTTGCAGTGATTATTCCAGGAAGACTTGATAGTTTAAGGAATATCCTTTTCATGTTGACCTACAATATGTACTGTACATCATGATGTAACTGTACATTTTGGCATCACTGCTGTACATTCTTGCAAACTGACTCCATGCATTTTTGTGTACATTTAAAATGTACATGTAAAGTGCACTATACATCATTTGGCCAGCCTTCATTAAAATAATTAAATATACCTGTACATAGGTATGCCTAATATATTAAGTACTTAAGAGCGTTTCTCAGAAAGTATGCATGGCATCAATTACTGCCCGTGTTGAAGTGTAATGACCTTACAGAACCAAATTGGTCTCTCAAGCTAAATATTGGAGTGCACTCATTTACTACAATGTGTATGACTTCATCATTTATTAGTAGGGAGACACTTGTATCAAAGACATCTGATGATTCTTAGCGTTGCCTGTAGCAAAGGCTGGCAAGCTGATGATAATCTTCTTTATGTATGGTTTGCCAGCTCGTATTCCTCTTTGTACAGCACGCGGTGGCTTACGATCAGATGATGCAAAGAATGAAGATGGATCTGATTGAAATTCTACCCTCTGGCTGGGGGGATAATATCCGGCCAGGTAGAAGCAGTTTGCCACTAAGAGTGTCTCAAGTTAAGACTTCCCGCAAGCCGCTTGCATTTCTATCACACTTTGACTAATTTCAGGGCCCCCCAAAAACTGTGTTCTTATTTATATTTCAGTGGATTTCATCCTATTGAATCCCACTTGATTTCATTTGAGTGTGTTTTCTAACTCAAGTATGGAAGTGAATTCATACAAGTACATGTATGTATGTGTGCATTGCATGAAAAGTCTAACCTGTTCTATAAAATATTCTGCATTTTTAACTGTAGCTAAACACTCGCTGATCCTTCCTCTGCCAAACTTTCTTCTGCAAAAGAATTCCCTCACAGTTGAGTGGTGTGGCTAGGTGATTTGAAATCAATAAAGTTTATGTGTGGCATTTGATCACACACATTCAGACACCCACACGTACTGCTCAATACCTCTTGGAAAAAAAAATGGATTAATTGATCATGGCATCATAATGGAGGCATTGTTTGTAGGTGCAGTAGACATGTACATGTAGTTATTGGTCTTGACACACCATTAGGATGCACCTACAGTATGAATGAGTACACGTGTTTACAGAACAGTATGCATACATGACTACAGTATGAAATTTGTGTATTTTTACACTTGTGGAGGCATGTTTACATTCATGTACAAGCATTGAGAGAGGACTTTCTGTTCAGTAATTGGTGGATTACGTACACAGTTTTTAGTTTAGAAAGTCTTTGAATGAGTGACATTGCTGTACATACATGTATGCATGTATGCATGTACAATGTACATGTGGGTACAAGAAATGTGTATAATTGTGAATATGTACGCTAAGTGTAAATGTACACAAACATGTACATGATGAACATATGAATTTGAACAATGGAGGAAGATTCTTCACTCAGACAGTCCTATGCCATTGCCAATGCTTGATGCAAGAATGACAACTGGATTATGATGCAACAGTTGCAACATTTGGCTACATTGTTTCAAACATGTCATTATAATGAACCCCTGGCCCAGGAGTTCCTGTTCTCTTCCATTATCTCAAGCATGCCAGTTGCAATCACCCCAGGTCTTAAACTAGCTAAGGCTTTCCCTTGATTAAAGTCTTCCTGTGATCCCAGATGACTCCTGGGTTTACAGGAAGGTTGTGAGTCCCAGATGTAACTCCAGATACTGGACCCTGAGCATCCTACCATACCACACTTCACTGGAATCATTTATACTGTGTGTTCAGTCACACCTACAGGTAGTCATAATGGTGGACTAGGTTCAGATCAAGGTCATCAATCCAAATGAAGTCTGTAAATGTGAAGTTATCCTGAAATACAATTTAACACAAATAAACTTCAGTTGTAAGATTTCTTTTCCCTGTAAGAAAGATGTACCTAGTGTTAAATACACTTGTGCCTGTAGATCAAGACACCCTCAAATTAACCTTAAATAAGGTTTAAGCATTAAGCATTTATTGGGGTTTTATCAAAAAAAGTATGCGATGAAAAATACTAATAAATAACAATTGATATTGATCTAATTTACCTGATTTCATTACTTGCGGAAAATGTTGGTGGCACCATTTTGAGAGTTTCCCTGTGTGTTCGTGTGAGCATAGAGATGTGAGTGAGAATTGTAGGCAACGCATGCGCGGTTACCGGTTAGACGCAGTTTGACTGTGAATGGTAGACCATGCAGACTGTAGCTTTGTGTGATGTCAGTTCCAGGGGTGTCTAATTCTTTATTACTGAAACTGAATCTTGAGGTTCCCATCAACATGTACATTGTAGCTCATGACTCACTAATTTGAAAATCTTGGCTCAAAGTGTGTGCACGTGCTCTGGAAACGTTTGTGCAACAATAAATAGGATGAAACAATGCTTTGCAAGTCTTACATACAAAGAGAGAAAAAAAAACTTGTCATTTACGCATGAAGTACAGATATCTACCTTATATATCTGTGTATTCTGTATTGCTTAAATTTAGACTGCACAGTTCTGCAAAAGTTGGTGCGGCATTGGATTGAAGTTACAATGCTTTGTGAGTCTTACATGCTGGGAGAAAAAAGAAGAAAAAAAACCAAAACCTTGTCACACATACATAGACATCAGTGCATGATGTACAGGGCTTTACATTTTACATATGTGTATTCTGTCATTATTTATAGACAGACTGTTAAGGCACATGAGTGTTTAAAAAGAATCCACGTCCACGTCAGTCGGAATGGGTGGCCTAGAAAATTTGTTTTGTTCATTCCGAACCTTCCCATTTGTTTTTATAGACACCTTAATCTTTGGAATCTCTGGAAAGGAAATTTGAATGAGCTCAAACTCTGAGGCACCGCCCTTGTTTGTGGATGGACCATGCTTTGTGCATCAGAGTAGTGAATTGCACCGTTGAGTTTAGGAAGTTAAAATTATGGTCATCAGCACCCATCATGTAGAAAATTCTTATCATTACTTTACACAGTACGAATATTGGGGACTTCTTCGTTGGCGCTGAGAATTTGGATGACAATCTTAATAGCAGTTTAAAAGCACATCTGTGATGTCACTTGTTCATGTACCTTCAAATGAAATACTTCATAAAAATGACTGCTTTATTACTGTGTAGTAGTGATAGGGTTGATAAAAGTGTAGTAAATCCTACTCATTATGCATTTTGTATCCGTTTCAGATGGGTGTATTAGTTTTCTAGAAAATTAAACCTACAGCATTTTAACAGGTTTATGTTGGTTTGGTTTGGACATGTTCCATTAGTGTACGTATCCTTCAAAGTTAATGTTTAGTATTTCATGATTTCCTTTCTAAAGCAGTAGACGCTTTTTGCCTGCCACAGTTTGACCTTGGTTACTCTTGTCTGATGTCACTTGGCAATGGTCAAACAGACAGTTCAGGATGCTTGTCTGTGTCTCATGTTAATAATACATTGTGTGGAGAATGTGTAATGGGAGAAGGCCCTGGGGGAAAAAAGTGTTGGTCACACGTGTACATTCCCCAGTGACTGCACCTGTAATTGGCTCCATGATTCCTGTGTCTCAGTGGATTCAAATCCAAGTTGGATGGGACATTCACAAGCCAAGTTGAAGGATGTTGCACTTCCAGGCTGAGTAAACCACAAGCTTCTTGTTGACTAGGTTCATGCTGGGAGATAATTAGAAGCATTCATCCCGTTGTATCATCCGGTTGTATAATCAGTCACGAAAGTAATAACAGCCCATTGATAATGATCTCAATGAATTATTACATTCTATGTTAATAAGTACATTGGTCATGTGATGTGTATGTAGAATGAGTAGTGACCCCATAGTGAAATGCACTTTCTTTAAAACCTGTGTGTTATCTAGGGAATCTGACAACTGGGGTGCTGTGTAGGATATTAATTATATACAGATTTTGTTAATGAAAATGATTAAAAGATATGAAGTTAACTTTGTAAACTTTGTTAATATTTTCTACAGGGAATCAACCTGAATAACAATAGAATGGCTCCACGGCTTCTGTGTGATCCAGCTGTATTCTCCTTCAGATCTCTGAGTACAGTCAACCCTATGACCCCTGTAGAAGACCCATCATCACTTGCTGCTTATTGAGTCAATCTTAATATACTGCAAGCTGTTGGCTTGGATAGGATTGCAGCTTCTTGATCTTGTATGGATATTCAATGGAGCTGTGAAGGAAAGAGGAAGAGAAAGCCAAGCTAATTCTTAAGCCTGGACCTTTAGCTCTTAGAACCCTCCTTCTGTTGATACCATTTTGTATAAAGTTGACTGATCATTCAAAACCAAACAACTGCCCAGTTTTTGTAGGGTAGAATACCTGTGCACAGAATGGACTATTCTCAGTCCTGATGCATTCACTGCATGGTGTCATACTGCAGGCTGACTTAATGTCTGTATCTTACCATAAACCATTCAAATGACATTGGAATGAAAAGTCAACAGGAGGGTGTCCTACTCTTTCCACCATCTTTCCCATGTTCAGTTTGTATTCATAGAATTTATATTTAACAGTTGATTTCTTTCTTCTTGTAATCACAAATGAACTGAAAAGTTTGTTTAGATCTTTGCTTTTTAGTATTGAATAATAGTTGGGGATTCTTAACATCCTCTATTTTGTGATTTTTTGGATCATTTTGAATGAAATATGCAGCGCCATTGTTTCTGGGCTGTGTTCCTAATTTGTAAGCATTAAGATAATTTTCAGGTAAAAGTAAATGAAATAACTACCTCTTTGGTGTAATATTTGTCTTCAAACAAAGTGCTGACTTGTCTCGTTTTTTGAGTAGAACTATTCTCAACGTCGTGACAGTTGTTTTTCCTTTTTTTTTTAAGTGAGTGACACATTGTGTAAAAATGTGACTATCTTGATTAGTTACTTCTTAGCGTTAATGTACTCTTTCAATCAGAGAACTCAGGTATTGAAGACAACAACTGAGTAGTGGCAGTTTGAAGGTGATGGAGAAGAGGTTTTCAATCACTAGAATGTTGGACAAAGTTATGGAAGGGGGTGGCATTTGTTCACAACAATCTGGGTTGGTTATACAACATTGCAAATGTCAGGCCAATAAACAGCAACAGACCTAGTCTTTTACCTTCATGTATATAAAGGGTTTTGATCTGCATAAATCATGGCGTGACATTTTACTGCTGGCACGCACACTGACTTTGGGAAAGGGTTTGGCTGACATACATTGTACATACATGATAGGATTTGATAGGAGTGGTCTGGGATACCTTGAATTTTTTTCAAAACATGGTGTTACAAGTGCCACTACAAACCGCATGAATGACCCTGAAAGAGAGCCAAACCTTTCAACATTGAGTTCACAATGAAATGCTCCATGAATACACTATGGGTTTGATATAAGTCTAGAATGTTAAAGCATGCAGCATGTACCACATCATATGTCAGACCTTGGACAGAAGTTCATAGTATGCATAATCGCAAATTGCATGAATTGTTCTGCAATGGTACATCGTGTGAACTATTTGAAAACCAAGAAGGCCAAGTGACAAGTTGAAAGAACTGAGTCCTAAAGGACTGTACAGTGACAGAATTTCCAGCTACCAACGTAAGCAAAATGACATTGCTCTGTCACCGTGCTGCGATTATTCATTGCTGGGCTATTAGCTTCTCATGGACAGTGAAATAGAACCCTGGAAATTTAATCAGGCTTGGCAAATATATGCAAGGTAAACTCGTTGGGTACAGTTTGCATTGGTGTGTACCTTGCCAGGGCATGAGACCTTTATGAGCCAGTAAATCAAGACTGCCAGAGATGTAGGCTGGGCTGTAATGTGAACCACTAGGGAATTCAACCAAAAATGACAACTGGGTGAGAAATCTTCTTCCCTGTGTACATATTTGTATCCAGTTGTGGTATGTGGTGGTCAATGAGCAACCACAGAAAGAAATTTAAGATATATCACATAAGACAGCCCCAGCAACAACCACTCGGCCCACCATGAATCCATGAATGTTTATCATTTATTGTTCTGCAAAATAGTTCAGTCATCTCTCCTTACATCAAAGGACTGTTGTCATAGTGCAACCATCTTTCCATTCAAAACATAGCAACAGCACTGAGCTTCTGAAGGCAAAAAAGTGTTATCAATGGACATGTGGGGAAATGTAAATAAAAATGGTGGCATTGCTGTACAGATCTGTAAAGAGTCATAGACATTGTGTATGTACCTTGTAGAGATGTACAGTTTTCTACTTGTAACTTTGTTCAATCAACATGTATGTTAAAGAAAATGTGTATTTTTGTCTCCATCACTGCCAATTCTCAGTTGTTTCATCAGCGAATGTCATGAAGTAAGAGCCCTTTGGTCAACTTACTTGTGGTTACATTGCAAACATTTTTGTACCATGTTGTAATTCTATTGACAGTTTGATTCCAACTTTGGGTGTGTTTTTTGTTTTTTTGGAGAGCTTGGTGATTTTGGACAAGCACGGCATTCGCTTGAAAGAAAGTGCCACTTTTGAAACTAGTAAAGTTTTTAGTCATTTTTCCTAGAATGAACAAAAAAGTCTATTGCTATAGTTTTTAGATATTAATGTTCAGAATGAAAGGTATTAATATAAAAAGAAACCTTACATTTAAAAAAAACAAAGTAAAATAGATAACAACGAAAACCACTATTGAAACTTACAATAGTGCTGTTAATATATTTTAAAATTTTGCAACAATTATTTTGTATTGTGTGTGTAGTAGTGTGCTTTTGATTTTATTTATGGAATTTAAGTTTGCTCTGTATGTTAATGTAAAGAAAGCTTTGGAATAGTATTAAACCTTGTTATTTGATTTTACAGTTTTTGTTTGTTTTTGAAACATTTTTATGTCATTTTTTGGGTTGGCTTGCTTATATAAGTCTAGTAAATTTAGAGAATACTTTGGATATATTTTATTCATTGGAGACAGTGGATCTACAAGGGATGAAAAGTTGATGTTATGTTTGTACGGACCAAGATTATTGTAAATTTTGCATTTTGTTTTAAAAGCAATCTTACTTTGTATTATTCCAATTTAGGTGTATTGCTGTGTAAAAGAGTAACATAAATATGAAAAGTGTAAAAGCAAAAAGTTCTGCAGTGTTTGAAAAGGTTGAAGGAAATGCCATGGGGGACTACAAGCTTTGTCTAGTGACTAGTGATTATTTTATAGATACATTCACCATGTAAAATACTCATGAACATAATGGAAGTTATTCAGGGGGGTCAAGTAAACACCAGAATATGTGTTTTACGACCATTTCAACATGTTGCAGCTGTTCGGCCAATTTGTTTGTATTTATTTGTAATTGGCCGCTTCTAGAATTTTTTGTTTTCCTTCAAAATTGTTTAATTATTGTTTTTTGTTCCTAGAGAGATAAGTTTGTAACTGATTTCACCAACTGTTTACATTTTCCATGAATGAGAGGATACATGTATGGGACAAAGACGTTGAGTTACAGTTGGTTTAGTACTTCATGAAGGCTTAATCTAGCTTCAATGTTCTCATATAGACATTTTAATGTTGTTGGGACAGTGCCCTTTATTCCTCAAACATCCCCTTGCCCTCATGTCTGGGAAAAATTCATACATTGTTTGCAACGTGACTGAACTCCTTAAGTATGTATGGTGGGATAAAATAGTAATACATGGCAATATCGACATGCTTGGCTCGAACACGTAGCTTTCTTTCTGGGAGGGAATCAAAGTTGATCCTTATAAAAACTACAGTCATGCTTGTATGAAGGTAAACAAAATAACACTTCTGATGCCCTGGACAATTCAAGAAAAAATACACAAATGCAATGCAAATATTTCCAATCAGAAAAGTGCACTTTATAAAAATGCCTCACAACTTCCTTTTTGTGTTTTATCAGTGGTGAAATAAATTACACACAGGTTGATCACTGAAGTAAGGTACCATGAGAAAAAAATGGCCATTCGAAACCAGTATGAAATCAAGCTGTTGTTAATTTGGCTTGATGACAGTGAGTGAGTTAAGGAATAAAATAGGGACTTCTTATTCAACTTGTGTTTCCCTTTCGTAAGGCAGAGTTCTTAAAGTCTTTGTATTTTCCATGATAGTGGGAAAACCATTGGCCTTACAAACAGACTTGTATTCGTTGTAACCACAGAAAGAGAATCATCATGGATGATCTGGTTTCAATAGAAAATTATGCAGTACAGAAACACTTCTTAATTAACTGCAGAAAATATTGAGTTTTGAATGAATACCGTTGTTTTGATTTCATGATAACCCATGAGCCATAACCAAACATCCAGAAAGCATTTGTCCATACAGTGCGTAAAGCAATGCCTTCAGGACATACAACTATGTCATCTGCTGGACAATGCTTTTAAACACCAAACCACATCGGAGTGCTTTGTCATTCCATACCCTGGGTAGAGTTTTCCATGGAATTGACTTAATAAAACAAATACTGCAGTTTTTGTTGGAAGAAAGGATGGTCAAATAGGCTGAAAGCATGACTGCACTATATGAATTCAGCACAGTGAAACCAGGACATTCGTCAGACAATATTCTTTCAAAACCACGGTCTAAGAATTGTGTCATTTCTTTCTCTTATTAAATCAGTCTTTGCAACAAAGATATCTAAATACAGGTGGACACAGGGATCTCAGACAAAGAGTCAAGCATAGTAGAACTTTATATTTGCCAAACAGCCTCGTCAGCTGCTAATACTACCAGCATTTCAAACAGTTCACAACCATAATCTGGTCTCATTGCAATAGTTCATGTACTAGAATCTATCTGTTTTTAGAATTGAATAATTCAGTAACAGTTACATGGCTTGTGAAAATGAAAACGAAAACTTCATATACATGTAAACACCACCTTGCACATTATGAAATTGCTCTAGGAAAGCACAAGGAATAAAAGGAAGTACTTTCCATTAATGACATTTTCATTCAAAAACGGGGGAAGTAAAAGTCAAGTTGTTCCTTTGTGTTTTGTTTTTCAAAAGGAAATCTATGCGTGAAACTTGATTTCTGAGCATTTTCATTATACATTAAAATTTGGAATTTTGAAGAAGTGTGTGTTTAAGGTAAAAAAGATTAAGAGCGGTAGAAACAGTTTTCCAGATTAAAGTGTCTTGGGTTGGTTTTGAGAATTGTCCTGAAAACTAGAGACTATCTAAGCTCATTCTTGGTTACTTGTAAGGGGTATGGATCTGCTTTTATATAAATAAAGATATTGCCAGCAGCTTAAAGGTGATTAGCCCATGCTGATCTGCTTATGGTCTAATCCCCTTCTCCCATTTGAATTGCTGCCTTCAATGGGATATTTATGATCAATGATGCAAAATACAAGCTGCTTGTGTGTTTTTCACTGCATCAAAATCAGACTTGTCTAGATCTGCGTACCTTTTAATGTTATAATTAAACTCCATGTACTTGTGTTGGTTTGAAAGTTTTCTTTGGACAAAGTTGATGAATTGGTTAATATTTTGGTTGTATCGTTGAAACAGCGGATTTGTTTTCTTTCCATTTTCAAGCAAGAAAACAAATTCACTGTGGAATGATTTTTTATTTTGTTTTTATTATTGGTAATTTTTGGGGAATTATTATGACAGTTTGGTTTGAACAAATGTACAGTCAATTTAGACATTAAATAGATCTTTGTATTGCTACTGTGATTGCTGCATTATATGCATAAAAATACCACATGAAGCTAATTTTGTCTTAAGAGATTTATTCTCCATGAAATCTTAGGTTTATGTTTGGCCATAAATAGAGTAAATACTGAGCCAGTGGCCATGTTATATTGCTTGCTTCAAGACTGAGGCCCATTTTCATAGAGCTGCTCAAGCAGATAATTTTGCTTAACATTTTTCTGCTAAGCAAAAATGAGCAGGATACCAGTCACAAATGGTACATATGGTATGACATTAGTTTGGCTGGTAAACTTATTCTGGTAAATATAATTGTTTTGTGCTTGGATACTTTTTGTACTGAAGCAGCTCTATGAAATGTGGCCCTCATAGAGCTGCTAAGAAGAAACTTGTCACTCTGCTAAACAACCATTTACAGGGAACCAGTCACATACAATATAATGTAACATGTTTTCTGATTGGTAACCTATTTCTGCTTAGCAGGATCATTCTGTGCTTAGCATATTATGTGCCTCCGTTGTACAGCTCTATGACATTGGTCCCAAATACCGAAGGTGAAGGTATTATTTTTTGTTTATAAATGATGAACCTAGTTTTGAAGGAAGTGGGTAATTTGACCATTTACCCAGGTGTGTACATTACAGCTGTAAGTACCTAATATTAAAGTCAAAGGTTTAATTAAGGTGTCTAGGAATACTTTCATTACTTCAAACTGCATTGCATTAATTTAGTGTTTTGAAACTCGCAAAGATTTATCTAACTTTACAGATTTTGTAAGACACTAAGTTGTTAAAATTAACAATTGCAGTTATTTTAACCAACAATTTTGGTTTCAAAAGAGAAAACTTTGTGTACATTTTATTCTAAATATAAGCAAACATATTCAAGGGTTTGAATTGATGCCTAATTTACATTGTTAATGTTTACAGTAGGCTATATTGCAGCTTGGATTTGAGAATTAATAATTGTAAGAAATGGAAGTTTCTTTCTAATTTTAGTGAAGAATAATTCAGACTATTAAGTTGTTTCTGGCAACGGTATCAGAAAATGGTACGCCATGCCATCTATAAGACAATATTTTTAAAAAGATGTCCATTTCTGGATTTCACAAATAAAAAAAGTGTATTTAATCAATAACTTGTGTTGATGTTAGTTTTTGGTGTTTCAAACTTTGATATCCCACTGTATCAACCCCGTGAAAAGTTTTGAAATTGATTTTTTTTAAACCTGTTTCCAATTCATTGTAGGTGTGTGATTTGATCAGAAAACCAGCCTGTATATAACCCAGATAAGGAGAGTCCTTGATCTCTTTGTTTTTGCTCCCCCCCCCCCCGCCCACAATGATCAAATGGTTGCAGTCAATAAAATAGGCTGGCCCCCATAATGTATTGATTATCATTATGGTGATCATACTGACACCCGGTATAGAGAATCCAAAAAATCAATGGCTTGATATCTGTTAGAACAGTCTATGGCATTGTATTCAGAATGGATGGAGGCACAGGTGTGGCAATTTATGGGTGTGAAGGGCGTAATCCTGTTTCTACAAAAATCCACAGTTGGGTCCTGCATACACTCAGGAGTTTATATTTGTACATACGTTAACAAATTGGGAGCATAACATCACCACCCCTTCAGGATATCCGTCCTTGCATAGTTAAATGGACACATTTAGCTTGCCTGCCAGTCTCCTGGACCATCACGATCCCCGACATTGAGGTTTTGAGCTTCATCAACAAACATGTTTCCCAAAGCAGATATCAGAACAAACATTAGATAACCATCCTATGATCAACCACAAGCCATTATGGGTAATGTGAGAGATTTCATGAACCTCTGCCCACTGTGAACACAACTCAGTCAACATCGATTCCAAAAGACTAGCATTCCTTTCGATAAATCAAATTGGGTCATGACGCAAAAACCACCATATTGTGTTGGTTTCCATGGTGGTTGCAGCTTACAGACTGACGTAATAACGACCATGAAGGAAGCAAAAAATTACAGTTTGTAAAATCATTGTGTTCTCTTTGAACATGAACATTTGTATGTAAATCATTTCTCTTCTGAATAGATTGGAGTATTTACTGCACTCAGACATCAGTGTTAATACAGACCTCAACCGTTTCCAATACGAGGAAATCAAACATAATAAATTGAAAAGCTTTTTTTGTCTTTACCACTTTTGATTTAAATTGTTACTTTTCAGTTATTCAATAAAACATGAGTCAGAATATCTGCTACTTTGGCATTGAGGTTCTATATTTATTTTTAGAAACTCATTTACTCAGTTACAGACAACAATGCAATCATTCATTTTAACAACTGCTGTGCATAAAATGATTACTAAATAAGTGAAATCATTTCACAAAACACTTTATGTTAGATTTGTCAAACCTTTCAAGTCATTATTGGCCCACACTGATTAATAACAACCTGGTGATTTGATGAGTTACACCATAGAGAAAGGACCATGGCACCCTGGAGTTCCTGAATTCTTATACCAAGTGTTCACTGACTTCGCAAGTTTACAAAGGTGAACTTTCAACCCTAGAAATAGTTCACAGGAAAGCCCCATAATTACTTCCCCCCTTTTTTACAGCATGTATCTGGTATTGCTACATCCAAAAAGGATGCCATCACTCATGGCACCAAGATTAACATTACAAAACTAACGTGAAATATTCCATCAACTTACTGTTTTGTTACCAATTATGAATGTACTTTTATTTCCTGTAAAAATTATAATAAGCATTGCTGAAAGAGTTGCTCTGTTAGACACCCAAATGAATTCAGATCTTGTCTGACCATGGCAAGATGAGTGAGCAACCAAAAATTGATGAAAATGTCACCTGTAGGTTTTTGTCAAACCTTGCCATGTATTTCATTGTACTCTTTTGATGCCAATGATCCCTCCAAACAAAACCAAAATGTCACTGTGTCATCAATGCTGTCAAAGTGAAAATTTAAATGATATCATCGTTCCAGAATGCAAAATCTCGCTAATTGTACTTTTCTTTAAAAATGACAGATGAAATTAGCAGGAGGTAGAATTGAGTCCATCGTCAGCTTCACACTAAGTAACTTGGACAGGCCAACTCAACCATATGGTTATTGATGACATATAAATTCCAAGGTATCCCTTATCTTTAATAAGCTGTGTTCCAAATTCTCTTAAGTAACTCTGGTTTTCTCATTGATTGTATTTCCCACATTGTACAGGATGACACTTTCATTACTGGGTGACTGTACTGTGGAACATTTCCTCCCAATCTCTCCTCTCTCTCACTGGCTCTCCTTTTCTCCAAAGAACCATCCTGCTCACTTGCTCGCTCTCTGCTTTCTCAAAATAATTGTGTTAACATATTCTCCATTATGTGCAAGGCCATGCAAACTAGAGCCATTTCTTCCTGACACACGAGACATTGCTTCGAGCCAAATTGCATTTCTTCCTGTCAGGTTGAATATGCGGGAATTTGTTTTGGCAAAAAAACACAAATGGCAATCATATCTGGTTAGCAATTTAAATTGAAAGGACCACTCAGATTTTCTCCGGTGGTTCTTGTTAGATTATCTGGAAAAGCAAAGGTGTGGAAATTTTATGGAATTTCCGTTCAATGAGTGGACCCAATTTGCCGTGTCTCCAGTGTCTCCATGACACACAAATGCAGTGTAGTTTTTTTAATGAAATGAAATTGAACTTATTATTGAATATTTTAAAGTACTTTCTGCTTTTTTTTTTCTCAAAAGCAAAGAGTACTTCAGCAAAGTGCAAATACCAAGTTAATTATTTTGGTCTGTTTTTTTTTTCCTAGAGATGGCACAATATTATGAAAATTTGTCATATAATTAATCAAAACATCTTGTAATGTGTGTGGTACAAGTATTAAAACCACAGAGAAATGCTTGCGTGCATCATGTTCCCTCACCATTAAGAACATGGTGAACAAAAAGGCCCAACTGAAAAGAAACACTCTACAGTTAACGTACTATTTCATAATGTTTTATATATCGCTGAGGAAATGTCATTGCAGGCGACTACCCATATGTCGATTGCCTCAATGAGGAGTGTAGTTCAAGCCGAAACATCTCTCAGGGTGACTGGTCCTTTAACCGACATAGCCGAGCTTTGAATATTCATTCCTCAATTTTAAAATTGGATTAATTCCATCGCTGTGCCAGACCTTTAAGAAAAAGAAGCTATGATCTATAAGCCCTTAGGGTTGAATTTCAGTTGCTGCTCAGACATTGGCATGAAATGTGATGAAGCATGTATTAATTTACATGAGTGCAAACCGATGTAATCAACCATACGCAACTGTTTGATAAAATCATTCTGATGATATGAAAGCAAAACTCAATCTTTCGATTCCTGAAGGATATTTTGAAAGATAAGCAAACTTGAAGGCCCAAACAGTTTCCTAAAAAAAAAAAAGGAAGAGGAAACAAGGAAATCATTTAAGATAAGATTTGTCAGCTTTCATTTATCTTTCAAACTTCTTTTAGGGAGAGAAGACTTTTCATTTAAAAATATTTTTCAAAGGGATCAAGGTTGTTTTTGCAAAGAATTAAAGCTCAACCCCCCACCCCCAGGTCCAAAATGTGTGTGATTTGTTATAATGTTTATTATCAGCAAACTGCCATCACTTTAAGAACTGACAAGCTGCGGCTTCAGGTTCCATTCAATCTTGGACTAGAAAAGCCTGCTTGATGGGGGCGGGGCAGGGTGGGGGTCAGGTTTGGTTAGTATTTTCATTCATTTCCGTAGTGTTCAAGTTTTCTTACAAAAGTCAGTAAATAGAGAGGTTAAGGTACACGTTTTCTCTTAACAGGTACGTTTAACATCTGCATTACTTCATGGATACGATGTCAAAACGACACTCTAGATGTTTTCAGGAATGGTTCAGAAAACAACGTTATAAATTTAAACATTTTTTGTAGGGAATGTTTTTACAAACTGTTTCTTCTTCACCTGCTCTGCTCTTACAAAGGGCATTATTAATTGATGTTTGTGCCCCTCTCACAACGTTGGCAAACACGCAATGTGTAGGTCTATATGTTTGCGTTGTCGTACGCGTTACGCAATAACGTGTAGCTTTACCTCTCCAAGGTCTCCCTCTTGCAATTAACAAGAATGAACAAAAATCAGCGCACGACTTGTGGATATCACTAGGATCTTTCACTTTCATTGCCAGAAAGACGTCATAACAATTAAACCATTTCCTATTTTTAATTGATTAGATTTACTTTATTATGTCAACTTGGCCGTGTTCCTGCCTTTTTTCAATACCGCATAATATTTGTTCTTAATTTCATTAGTGTGCTTTGGGTGTACCAATTTATTTTCAGTTGACCTGGTCATGTTCAAGCTAAAGTCTTCAAGTGGACTTGGCCATGTCCCAGTTTGCTTTCTGAGTCCAACAAGTTGCCTTCTCCCTGTAATTTACTTGTTGTGGCATGTGGTGGACAGATGAGCAGGCCAAGGTTTTTGCCCAGTGTTTGTCAAGATGCCACTGTTCCTGCCAACACTTTCTATGCCAATGTTGCAGCATTTTATGTCTACTATTTATGTAGACTGGTGAATGTGCAGTGTTCTGCTAACTTCTTGGAATCAACTAATCACTCATTAATCAATTGTCTACTAGTTTATGCTATCCTGATCATGTTGCTGACTATTTTTTCTAGCCATTGGACCTTATCCTTCCTGTGGACTGGACCATCTTCTGCTTATTTTCTTCATCAACTTAGGGTCATCCTGTCAATTTTGTTGAATGCTGAGTTTATCATTTCCTGTCTACTTTTTCAAGGCAGATAAACTACTTTGAATGACTCGTTTGATCCTGTCGCTCTTGCTTGGAGATCCCATCTGGGGTACGGCAACCGTCCCAATAGAAGGAGGTATTCCATTAGACATAGCAGTCTGGCAACGGGCCGCACTGTCCATACAACAAACCCAATACAACATCTCACGATCATCCCTGGCTTGAAAGATATACTGCTGACCACTCGATAATCTACAGGCAAAATCAAAATTGTACTTAGAAATACAGGCTTTGGAGTACAAATCAAGTGAGTCAGATTTAAGAGATGGTCGCTTCTTTTGGTAAAGTGTTTTTTTCCCACTTCCTCTCTTGGGTCCTTCATGTTTGTCTCTTCAGTGCATTGTCCACCTTTGACAATTGAGCACTGTGTGCATTTAAGTTATCAATTCAGCTGACAAGTACTTACTGCACTCTGAAGACATGTTTCTTTTGTTTATATTCCAATGCTACGGTGACGTACGCATCCATCAGGTCTACAGGTTGTTCATTATGAAGGGTCTTGCCTCGTATTTTATGATCTCTGCTCTCATAAAACCATAAGAGCGTACCGTGCTGTACAATGTACACATAGTGCCAAGATCTGGATCCAAGAAGAGTAGGACACGTACAATACTTAGATAGTAATTTCATTCAAGTCAAGGCTGATCACATTTTAAGAATAAGGCAAAAGAGGTTTTTAATAATGTTGAACTGTAAAAAACAGTATAAACAGTTCAATTGAAATTTCATCACATGCTCTTTTTTCTTGGGTACACCATGAGACTGAGGAGGTTGAACAAATAAAAGTCCTATTTGATTATCTAAGCGTTTCAGATTTACGAACCTGTTTCTTGATCGCATGGCATAGTTCTCTTGTTCCTGTTTTCTTAGCAGAAGTCCTTCAGCCTCCACTCCATATTTCACGGCACTCTCTCCCCCTCCTTCCTGTAGATCTGCCTCACAGCAGTCCTCTTCCACCTCTTGCCCCTCTTCATCATCAGCATCGAGACCCTCTGAGTTTTGGCTTCTGTACACAGTACTCTGGTACTGACTACTGGCATCCGAACTGGAATCTACTTGAGATGTTTCCTTGTCACTTTGTTGACTTTCCAAGAAGCTGTTGGAACTTCCACAATCACTAGTATGTAAATCATCTGTAGTATAGGAATAGCAAGGAGATGATTGGTTGGAAGTTTTCAATGGGTGTGGCCCACCTTCCTGATTACCACACTGTGTGCCTCTCAAGGTTTTATTTCTTTGTTCAATGATGGAATGGTCATAAACTTTTTGGTGGTTCTTCTGTCCTCTTGTAGGGGTGTTACATGACGAGAAGGAATGATCCATTCTGAGTGTGTTTGAAGGGCAGCTTCCTGGTCTGGGAGATGGGGAGGTATAAGCAATTGTCTTGATTGCTTCTAAGATGGTGTTTTTAGTCTGTAAAAAAATCAAAGATAAAACAGGGTTCATCAAATATAAATCCATTAGTTCAGACAAACTATTCCAGTAAGGCGTGCTGCATTCGGCCATTACATTTTCTCTTTCATTCTGTCTTTCTTTTATTTGAGATTAAAAGAGTGTTTAGGCACCAGTCACTTTTTGAAGACTAGAAGACAGGAGTCAACTTATAACATCTGAAACAAATTTGACAATTGTTCCCAAAACAAACTTCAAAATTGTGTTTCCCCTGAATGAAAGACTGCGAGTTATGTAGAGGAATAGAAGAGAAGGAGGATGCATAAGAAAATGGATGATTGATCAATTTTGTTAAAAATAAATCAAGTTTTCAAACCTCCAGATCAGTTTCCTTCTGTGAGACTTCACCCTGGAGAATACAAAGAATAATTTATTTTATTACACATCCAACAGCGTAAGCACCAATAATAACAGGACGAATAAGAGACGATGAAGAAGAGTTCAGTGTTTTTGATGTGGGAGGAAAACTCCCCAAAAGGAAAAACCCATGTAATCAGGTAGGGACTGCAAACCCAATCAACATGCATGGCTGAGGTATGAGGCGTGAATCAAGCAGGGGTCCACTGAGAATAAAAGGCAGGGAAGAAAGCCCTAAGCCAATCTGATGTCCAAATATACCATTGTAAGAATATATGCAGATATCATCAAGTTCTTATATTGTGAGGCCCAAATGCACTTATTGTTATCCCTACCACTAATTCAGATTTGCATGTAAATGTGATTTTAGTTTTGACATCGCCATTCCTTCAAATTGTTCAACTCCCAAGAAGTGCACAAACTCAAGTGTGAAACAGGAGTCACATTGTCAATACCATTTCAGCCCTTGCAGTTCCACTTGTAAAAACCTGGCTCCAATTTCATGGTTCTGCCTACTGCCAAATTATTCCCTCTTGTAGAGGAAGGCATATCTTTGCCTTGTAGTTTCTTTAGTTTGAACCTATTTTTGCATGAGTGCCACCCCCTGGATGAACACAACCTTTTTTAAGAGTGGTTCCCCTGAGCCCTTTGATTTATTTTGGCTTACTTTAGTTGATTTCAGGTAATTCGCCATTAACACTGTGTTGGTTTTATAGAGGGAAACACCTTTTTTCTTATAGGGAAAGTTGGTTTTGGTTTTACCAAAGCTATCTTTGCTAGAATTCCTTTTTAGATTTATTCTGGATTGGAAAAATTTGTTGTCTTGTTCAATAACAGTAAAATGAGATTTGTTGCTACTGGTTAACTTTTTTTTTTAAAGTTTAAGTTTAATAAATTTGCATTTTCAGGTTCTGTTGTTAAAAGAAACTTTTACTTCACTTGTTCCAATTTGTTTAAGGAAAGTTTGTGACTTTATCATTTAGATCTAGATTAATCTCTCATTTTATTTATCCTTGTCATTGTATTTTGGTGAACCAGTTTTTCAGGTTTCACCTACGGTGCGGGTCGTAAGCACAGATTTTCATGGTAAGAAGAGCTGTAAATTTGGGCCAGCCTAAGCACACAAATTTGCTTAGCACAGAATAATCTTGGTTAGCAGAAACAGGTTACCAGCCAAAATAGCATTTCATATAACTATGTATGATTGGTCTTCTGCCTATATTTGCTTAGCAGATAAAATTGCTAAGCATCTCTATGAAATTGAGCCCCGAGTAAAAAGATGCAAATTGTTCAAGTGCATTTTTAAGGGCCACAAGTAGGCTAACATGACCAGCATCAGACAACTCTGTTATTCAAGGCCCAACTTCATAAAGCTGCTTCTGCGCAGAAATAAGCTAAGCACAAGACAATTTTGCTTACCAGAAATACTTTTTCAGCCCAAATACCATGCCATATGTATCGTTTGCAACTGGTTCCATGCTTATTTTTGCTTAGCAGAAAATTGTTAATCATTATTGTCTGCTTAAGCATCTGTATGTGATTGAGCCCAGCTGAACTTGAGTCTAATTTACTAGACTGCACACACATTGAGACCAATCACGAAACCAAACTTACTTGTTTGTCATCTAGTGAGTCATTCAGAAGAAGAATCTGACGATTCAACTGCCTACATTTCTGATTGCTGTGGGAAAGTTCTTCAGTTAATTCAGCCACTTCATGCTCATACTCAGCCGACTGCTCTTCTAGGTCAGCACATTTTTTCATGGATGCGGCCTAGAGTTGATAAAGATAGCTCATTTGGTGTTAGCTTGTGATATAAAAAACACTACATCTAGACCAGCCCAAAAAAACTTCTAGGTACATTATCATCAACGCCTAGATCTAATTTCTCTCTCTTCCCCCCCCCTCCAAGTTTACAAAATGAATCAGAAATTACAAGACTCAACCACTGTTCTGTTTGTTTGTTTGTTTTCTTTTTAAATAAACACATAAAATCAAATTACCTTTGTGTAGTTTTGATAAAGTAACCACAACATTGTGAAATGTTTCTTTGCAACAACATGTTTTTATATTTGGTAGACCATTCAAAGGAAGGTGTTTCTTTTCATTTCTTTGTCCTACTGCCTCATTTGTTTTACCTTACATTCTCGTTCTGTGCTTAAGTCAAGCACTGTCTTGTCCAGAAGTTTTTGAGAGCGCATCAGTTGCTCCTCTCTTGTCTTCACTTTGTTGTTTGCTCGTCGTAAATTATCTTTCAATGACACTGGATCAAAATGTAATTAAATAAATAAATAAATGAACAAATGAAATTCATCTGAAATGTCTTCCTAACAGGCTCATCATTACTCAATCCACCAATTGGCGGCTATGGCTGCCTCATCATGCATTGAAGTATTGGACGTCCATAGCAACACCATTAGCAACAGCCCTAGCTGTAGCCATAGCTGACAATTCAGATACACACCATTAATCATTGTTATCTCAATCAGTGCTTTCATTTCTCTGACAAAATGGACTTATTTAGAATTCATGAACTTTGATGTAATGATGAGTTATACTTAGTACCCTGTTCTGCCTCTAGCTTAGTGCTTCGGTGGATAAACTCCGATAGCTGCTGCGTTAGCTTCATTACTTGGAAATCCCTCTCTTTACATTCCTGTTGTAAATCAGTGATCTAACACCACCACAAAAAAAAAACAATCACGTTAGGGGATTTCCATGCAAATGGATGAATAAATTAATTAAAGTTTTATGGCAACATGGTCAGAATGGTATTGTTTTTGTGTAGATTGAAATTAAATTGAAACAGTGTAGGCCTAATGGTGATGATGAAAATAATTGCCTCCAGGAAAAAGATTAGTTTGAAGGATTCATGTTTCATTGGTTGAGACGGATGTCTAATTCACCGACCAACAAATGCAATCAACAAATTGGGTGAATACTGAAGTCTCATTTCCAACTGCTCATTTTCATTCCTAATTGCAGTGATTGTTTATTAACAGAATATCAATATTCTACATGTCAAAAAGCTTTACAAATGTTGGGAACAAAATATAAACCTTTGATTTGATCAAAGTCTACAATATAAAGAAAATTAACAATTATATAGCTTTAAAATTTTGAGACATTACAATAAATGAAATATTCCATTAAGAATCATCAGTTTAAAATAATAACAGCAAATGATTAAACGTGACAGTTGTCTCATCAGTAATGGAAACACTTGTGTGAATTAACTAAAGAGTTTGTTCACATCGAATCATCAAACAAATTCCTGCAGAATAAGGGATTTGATTAGGTGTTAAATTATTGACCCGGACGAAAATTATCAAATGCTTGTCCTCAAGTAAACCATATCAGCCATGTTGAGTCTAGTATTAAAAAAAGAGAGTATAGTTCATGGTACTGTATGGAATTGATGCAAACGTCTTGATTGCATTTCACACGTGGCTGATTAAAGAACTGATTTACATTCAATATATACCCATGCCTGGCTGTATGGCCAGGGGAAAAAAATAAATTGGTAGGTGTCCTTTATTATCAAATTGCAAAGGGAGGGAGGCATGTTTTGATATTTTTTTTCTCCTCGTGAAAGAGCAGGCTTAAAGGCTATAGCACTTAAGGATGTTTTATTTTATAACATTTATTCAGTTTTTATTCCAACAATAATGTTATTACAATTTTTGGATATATATTTATTTTTTCATGGGAATGGGAGCACATCGGACAAAATTTGATAAGGATTGGAGAGGTGATGCCCTTACAGATAAAAACTTCTTCTCCTTCTGAAAGTGTATAGACTTTATAAGTCTTTCAACTGTGGTGTTTAACTTGTTGCTTTGTTTACATTACACAAATGTTGACAATATTGTGATTGGATAAACAAACAGAATTAGTAAACAGGGTTTGAGGGTTTCAAACCATCACAGACATGACGTCTTATCAAAATGCTTGTTACTTTTTTCAATTTTACGCTTGATTATTTATTTCTATGAATACGTGGTTGTTGATTGTTTTCTTTTATTCATTTATTATTGTTATTGTTATCATTTTTGTTTAAGTCAAATGAGGTGACTTCAGATGATATGGTTGTATTTATTTTCTGATATTCCTGTGTATACTGTGTGACCAACAAAGACGATGGTTCCAATCATCTCCTTTGTTTGGCCAGGAAGACTTAGTGTCTTATTCCCCTTCTACAAGGCCTGTGCTTCAGGTCTATGACATCAGATGCTTGTCACTTTCTTTTTGTCCGCCTATTTCTCCTTGGTGCAAATTGGAGCAGGGGTAATTGACAGTGAAAGGTAATCATATACGTGTGTAATGGGCAATCTCAACACCTCATTTTGTGTTGTTTTTTTTTTCGTTTAAGGTGAAGAGCTGAAAAATATCAATGCGCCTTCGTTATTAATATCCTTGAGAGGTCAATGAAAATAATGTCTTACTTTTCTTTGCTTACAAAAGCATTAAAACTATACATTTTCTAAAATGTCTTTATTATTTTTTTAGTTTATTACACATCTAACAGCAGAAGGGCCAAAAACAGGATGGATAGGAAACAAGGAGAAATGTTCAGTTTTAGCTATGGGAGGAAATCTCCAATGGGGAAAACCCACGCAATTACACATGCAAGGCTCCTAGGTGGGATTCGAACCAGGGTCAACAGCGGTGAAAGTCAGGGAAAGAAACCAAACTGATCCCCCCAAAAATGTTTTTATACAAAAAAAATGGTGCCATGGTTTTATTTCCACTCACAGTACTATATTATTTAGAATTCTACTTTAATATCTTATTAGTTTTCTCATGAATATGTCTCGCGAGATAGAAGTTGCATTTTTTGTCTTCTTTTGTATTGTTTGTGTAAAACGTTGTTGGGAGCTGAAGGAAACAGACCAATTATGTTTTAGTAAAGGAGGCTATATTGCAGGAATTATTCTTACACATATTATTCTCCTACCAATGGTTTGTATTAATTTCTTGGTTTAAATATTTCATGTACATGACCAGTCCATTCCAAACCTTGCCCAAACAATGTGCTCTGAAGTTAGGATTCTAATTATAGTTTTATCGTTGGGAACATCAGTGAAAATAAAGGTCATTTTTAGGGGGCACAAGGGCTTGCACCATTTTTTTCTAGGGGGCACTTCTGGCTAGTGGACATCAATTTAGGGGGCATGGGCAAGTGCCCCCTCCCCCTCCCCTTAGTTATGCCACCATTGGAAAATAGTTGGGATGTTTGTTTGGGAGGTGGTGGGGTCACACAGTGAAAACTGCATTAGGGTCCATCTATAAACCCTAGCAACACGGGGGATTGGTAATGTTGTAACTGGCGTACTAAAATTGTCAATATTGAGAATTTCTGACTAGTTCTCCTACCCTCATCTCTCCATCTCATTGTACTCTTAGAATAAGAACCCGATTACCTTATTTTCTAGAGTCTGTACTTTATTCTGATATTCCTCAGCTATCCTGGCCTCCTTGTATACACTCGCTGCACTTGAAACTGAGCCAGGAAAAAGTTATGGAAAACATTTCATCCTTGAATGCAATAATGAACATTCCAATATCTGTAAAGTCTGTCCCAACCATGATCTATGTCATGAAATGAAAGTAGGTTAACAGTAATGATTCCTCAAGAAGAATGAATGAATTGTTCAAGGCATAACTCATGCTCTATTTTTGAACCTACCAGAACGTTTTATGCTTTTGAAGGAATGTCATGAATGAATTACTTAGTTGTAAACTATATGTTTCACAAATAGAAGATAAGTTACATTTTAGAGTGCAACAACAATCATTTTAAAAAAAAATTTAGCAAAACCTTAAACACATTTCATCTAAATATTGCACTGTTTAAAATATTTCGGACCAACTTGAATTAAATTCAAGGACCAGTAACTAGATTTTTCAGAACAACTCCTAAGCCTAAATAATGAAAGTAAATGACTGAAAAGGCACTACATAGGATGATACCATACCAAGTGGAAATTGGTTCAATGCCATATTACCATGGTAACAGATGAGGATAGAAGTAGTCAATTGGACATCTCTTAACATTCCTGAATCTATTAACCATGGACTTTAAAAATGAAAGTAAATTACAGCGATGGTAAAGACATCATCCTAGAATTATCAAATAGCAGCATTATAGGACTCCAGTCCACGACTCAGATTCCACACAAGTGACTTGAGACTCAGACTCGGATTCGGATTTGACCCAAGTGACTCGAGACTCAGACTTGGATTCGACCCAAGTGACTCGAGACTCAGACTCAGATTCAGATTTGACCCAAGTGACTCGAGACTCAGACTCAGATTCAGATTTGACCCAAGTGACTCGAGACTCAGACTCAGATTCAGATTTGACCCGAGTGACTTGAGACTCAGATTCGGATTCGGATTTGACCCAAGTGACTTGAGACTCAGATTCGGATTCCACACAAGTGACTTGAGACTCAGACTCAGATTCGGATTTCACCCAAGTGACTCGAGACTCAGATTCGGATTCGGATTCGACCCAAGTGATTCGAGACTCAGATTCGGATTTGACCCAAGTGACTCGAGACTCAGACTCAGATTCGGATTTGACCCAAGTGCCTCGAGACTCAGACTTGGATTCGGATTTGACCCAAGTGACTCGAGACTCAGACTTGGATTCGGATTTGACCCAAGTGACTCAAGACTCAGATTCGGATTCCACACAAGTGACTTGAGACTCAGACTCAGATTCGGATTTCACCCAAGTGACTCGAGACTCAGACTTGGATTCGGATTTGACCCAAATGACTCGCAAGCAAGCTTCTTAAAGTTTGGTTCAAGCACCTATTTTATTGTATACTGTCTTTGATTAGTTCATTAGCCATTGGAGGAGAAACAGTGATTGTACCAATCACACTGAGACATCTTTCCACTCCAAATCTTTTTTTGTTTGAGAGGGGAAAAGGCTCTAGTCATCTCATGATTTTTTGTTCTTTTCCCAAGACATGCATGAGCAATGAGATAACGGCACTGAGCGATATTAAAGAAGAGCTACAACAATATCAATCATTGTTCAATATACATGCCTCCATTATACCCCATCAATTTTTTTGTACCTCGGACTTGCTTCATTTGCTCTCTGTATAAACGCTGCCTTGCACATCCATTTTCATTATCTGTGGTCAGCACAGTTTGCACAGACTGATGTTTGATTGGGAGTGGGAGTGACTCCTTCACTGATTGTGATACATTAAGCTGGGATCTGGCCACGTCACCACGGGAACAAGTTTCATGGAGCTTGCAGCACAGCTTTCTGGAGGCCTCTAATCTGATAAGAGATATAACGTCAGAAATTTAGTCTAAAGAGCAGAAGTCAACTCTTTTTTTCTGTGGCTTGGCTGAGATGTTGCTAAGACTGATGATTTCTTGTGATTGTAAGCCATCATGCTTCTAATCCCAGTCTTATTAGAAATACCTCTTCTTCATGGTTAAGAGAACATCTCTTGGCCCAGTGGCGTCACCTGCAGGGGCAGGAGCCTCTCTGCTCAGAACCCTTGCCCCCCCCCCCCATCCCCAATGAGATAAAAAAAAAATGCACAAATTAGTGGTTCAGTACATCGAAAGCCCCTCCCCCAAAAAAACAATGATAATAATAATGAATTAACAAATTAATAAATAAAAAAAATAAAAAATAAAAAATGAATACTTTCTTTGCCCCTGCTTGTCCCCAACCCCTCCAAATAAAAATGTTTAGTCACACCACTGTCTGTGCCTGATTTACTTCTTCTTCTTTTTTTTTTTTAATTAAATGAGTTTGATTTGAGATGACTTTTACTGTCACCATAGTAATTAAGATCGAGTCATTGGCTAACTCTGGAGTCTTAAGCCCAATCTTAGCCGTTTGTCAAACCGGAAAAATAGTGAATAAACTCAAAGGATATTGTTTACACATTGTCACCACATTGTCTAGATAGTCTGTCAGCATTGCAATGTCTTGGAGCAGTTTAGCGCAGAGGTGTCCTGTTCAGATGAAATTTGATTATTCTCAACAGATGTTGATTTAATAAAGAAATAGTGGATATAAAATATTAATGAATGTTTTGTATGGCTTGGTTTATATAGCTGAAATCATGGATTCTGATTTCTCTTATTAAGGGGTGGTAAGTTATAGCACAGGCAAAAAGCTTAATTTCAAAATTGTCAAAAAAGTGTTTAAAAGCTCACCGTTGATGTGATTTTCCCTCAGAAATATTTGAAATAAAATTCTTTTAATCATTGAAATGATGAGCATGTATTAAAGGTTTCACATTCAATTTGTATTTCTCAAGCTATTTTCTTATGATACAGTTTGTGAAACCAAAAACTTTTTAATGAAGTCCATAAAAAATAAGAAAACAAAAACCTTTTCTCATAAATCGTCAATGTTTTCACGAAGGGACGGGCATGTCAAATTGGAAAAAATCGTGTTTGTGGATAATCACACAAGAGCATCATCACATTTCAAAACTGCAAAACAAAAGCACAATGCTTATTCTTTTAAGTCTTTACTTCCCTCCTGTGATTTATTATGAGTTAAACTTTCATCAAATGTGATTTTTTATGATCAATTCATCAATTTATTTATGATTTATTCGAGAAATTATGAAAAGGAAGGGCATCCCGAAATAACGCTTTTTGTGTTTTCACGAAGCGACGGGTATATGCCCGTCGCTTCGTGAAAACCCTAACGAAATGTATTATCATTGATGGTATCGTGTGATACTTAAAATCATGATGAAGTTCAATGGTTTTGCACTTATTGGAGAAAATAGTAGAAATTCACAAAAATTAAGTTTAATGCGGAAAACACAAACAAGAAATGCTAGAATAAAAAAGTTATAAAAAGCTGCAGGAATGTGAAAGTTTGACAGTGAAAATAAACACAACTTTGTTAAAATTAGCCAGGAAAAACCTATACTATAAGAATACCTCAAGGACTTGAAGTAAACAAAAGTAAAACAAAAGAAGCAGGTAGAAAGGGCTAAAGGTTTACAGAGCTTTGCTATCGATGGTATTTCAAAACAATGAATAAGAGCTTTTAAAAAAAAGTGGAAATTGACAAAGAATTGGAAAGATGTGGGCCTCTGCTTACTCTTCTCTTAGTAGCTGGCTGTTGTACACTTCATCCTTCAATTGTCCCTCTAGGGTTTCAATGTGATTCTAAATAGTAAGAACAAGGGTGATTTAGGAAGTATTCTTATGGGTATACTTTTTTATTTAGTGATTAAGTATCAGAAATAAAATGAAATAATGAGTTGTAAAATACTAACTTTGTTTATTGGTTAGTTGACGGTTAGTAACCTACTGGTACTGTTCACACTTCTAGTATTGATCAGGGCCCAGTTTCAGTAGCTAAATACAACAAAAAGATGCTTACCAGATAAACGTTACCAGCCAAAACACAATGTCACATGTACCATCTTAGACTGGTGTCCGCTAATTTTTGCTAAGCAGAAAATTGTTAAGCAAAATTGTCTCCTTTAGGCAGGTCTATGAAAATGTGCCCAGATTGTTTCGAAGTTTTCTCATTAATTAAAATGTATTTCATGTGAGGAACATACATCTTTAGTCAAGTTTGTGGGTAAGGTTGTTGAAATTGACAAAAGACAAAATATAACCTGTCTGTGATGTCTTATGAAAGAGAAATGCAAACATTTGAGGGTTGTCTAATCTGAGAAAAAAATCACCAACTTGGCGACTGTGGTCTACCCCGAACTGTCATTGTCATACGTACCTTCATATGATTTATTGTTTTCTCTAAAGTCGCAACTGCCACTTTGAATTCTTTCCGTTCTTCTTCCTGAATTACATAAAGACGAAAATTAGTGTTTCTTTATACTGACCTTCCACCTGTTAAGCAAGCACCACTAAAATTGACGGCACAGGTGTATAGCGCCCTCATACGTTTTACACAAAAATAAACTATGGGCCAATCAGCACCGTAGCAGGTTGTGCTGCCTTCTTTTCTGCTGGTCAGTACCATTTTGTGCCAAATTCATTTGAGACAGTTATTTAACTTCTCTGATACAATTTTTTTTTAGAATCGTAAACAAAACCATTTTTATTTATAATGTAGTTCTTGATCTTTAACAACATGGCTGAACAGTTTAATCTAAGTTTTAAACACTTTTGACCAAACATTGCAGTTAAATTTTCGGTGCGTGTGGTCAGCCAATTCTCTCTGTCCATACAAATTTAGTTTTATGACATTACCAAATGCATATCTTTACTGCATAGCTTTGATAGTTTGCAATCATTTTTCGTCAGGCTTCTGTTCATCTCAACAGCTAAGATCCCATCTTCACTCTTCCCCATTGCTTCTTTGGTCATTTGGATTGCCCCATGCGCTGCAATCCCTACTGGTAAACTCTCACTGCGATGCATTGGGCTCTGGTCCACCTCTTGCTGTTCTAATTCCAGTTGGAGTAGAGACATCGCCGATGCACTTCGGCTCTTGCGAATAGTTAATAAAACAGTCGTAGGGGAGATTATAGACGCAAAAAACTTGCTGCTGTTGGTTTGCCCAAGGGATCCAGATGTAAAAGGTTCCTGCATGTAATGCAAAATGTTTAGAATCGATCGAGTGAAAGGATCTTCCGCTATTGTTAGACCGAAAATTTGCTTATTATTAATCAGTGCTTTTAAATCGCCCCTGAATAGGCCAACCACTACCAGTACCACCAACTTGTACCCGTTGTAGCCTGCACTTTCCTTGAACTCACCAGTCCTGTCAAATGACAATGTCCACACAACTATACCGTCTGGCTAGATACTGGCGCTTATATAGTTTTACGCTGTTAATTTTCTCTATTTATTTATTTATTTTTAATTTCAATCAACGAACTATGAGTACGAACTAGGCATTCTAATCGTAAATAATATATATTTATATACTTTTAATGAGACACCACAAAGGAATCGAGAAGTTTATTTATAAATGCCTTCCATGAAGGTAATGATACAATGAACTGGCAACACCACACAAAACTATATTATTTACTATCAGGCCATAAACAAGTTAATTTGTAGTTCACATTTAAAAACAATGTACCATTTCATAATAAAACATAACCAATTTTACTGTACTGTATAAAAAAAAAAAAAAAAATCGTTGTTTTTAATGTTACATCGTTCAAAAAGTTGCCGATGCCGTCATTTTTATTATTTTTTTACAGGTTGCTTTTGCCGATAATGTGAATATAACACGTCTGCACGTTGTTTAATTAGTGAATGCAAACATGACATTTCATTAGGTAAGATGCCAATAACAATGCAGTTACTTCAAATTCACAAGATTATTCAAATGAGCATGAGCGCTCTCCCGCCGGCAATCCAACAAAAAGTAACGTCAGCGTGGGCCTAAATAAAACCAGGCAGTTCTCAGGAAAAATTAAATATTTTCTAATAGTACGCTTTAAGCTACTGTCAATAATGTACATTCTTACCTTGCTTGTCATATTTCCTTTAAAATTAAAGTCAAAGTTCCTGTAGCAGCATCATTGTCATCATTACTCAGTAGAAAGAGCGGGCTAGCATTGTGTCAGAATGGTTCTTTCACAAATTACGCGCCGGCGCGTTTCTATATTTAGGAACGCGTAATCAGAACAACGATTATGTTTTTTTTTTTAAATTGACATTCCCCTGTGGGTTATGGGAGTGAATACCTTACAGTGTTTTTTTTTTTTTTTTTTTTAACTTGTTCTGTTTTTATAAGTTTTTATCTTATTCGAACAGATTTTTATCTGCTTTCAACTGATCTGCATTTTTTTTAACAGTATGGTCAATGTCTGCATCAATTTGTCACCAGTCTTGCTCAGTCTTGAGACCGTTAGAATTGAAAACTTTTAAGAGGTTAACGACAGAGCTACCCATTAAGTGCGTCACGCGCTGTTTTGACCGGAACGCGCCGTGTTCAAAAGCTATGCGCACGTTCGCTTCAACCTGTCCGACCAATCATTTGCAGTATTATGATTATTCTCCGTGTGTTGATGGGTATTTTCCTTTCTACTTGCCTTCAACACATTTATAAACAAATACAATTTAATATAACGAATAAAAACACTTTACTACAAACATTCTGATTTGTTTGAGGTAAGGTTTAGGCCAGATTAGTCCAATTTTCATGTACTTGTCACTGTTTTTTCCATTTTTGCAAGTTGGCGAACACCTCCTCTACACCGTGTGCCAAATTTCGCAAACGTTGCAAACGACTTTTGAGCCCAGCGCGTTCCAGGTTGAAAATGTGTGCGTAAGTTGAGAAACGTTTGCGTTATTCGCCTGAGTGGAACAACACAGCCCAGTTCAGACACGCCATGTTTACTTAGTAGAACGAGTACGCAACAGACAACGACATTCTCCTGTACCAGCCATAACTGGCTGCTTGGTATTTAAAACACAAGCTAAAAATTCAAAAACGTGGAACTTATCTGCATGATGGCGGGGTAACTTCGGTGATGTGTCACAATAATTATAAAAATAAATTATATTAAGTCTCTCTTTCATCATGTTACAATGTCATTAAAACTGCCACAATTTTTTAATTCACAGAAGGCAAGTTGTGGCTGATGTTCGATTTCCGCTCATTAAATCAAGCAAGTTAGAAAAATAAAACGTGAAAATTAAGGGCAATAATAACAGAATTCTTATTTATTTATTCATTTTTTCAAAATAATTTTCAAACAGCGCCTATACGCAGGGCAGGGTTGACATATTTTGCAGGTGTCAAACCTAAAGCAAATGTACACATTCCATTGTTGTTCACCATGATATAGGTCCCGTAAAACACAATCTTGAAGTTGAATAATAAGAATTATTTGCATACAGATTAAAATGAGGAACGGTAAAATCAATAGTATCCAAGGATGTAACTATGGTGTAAGCGTGAGTGGTGTGTGAGTGAGAGGAGATGTATACTAATATAAAAACAAATTTGATATGATGCTTATGCAAATTAGTTTGTTGAAATTCTGCAGTAAAAGTGACTGAAGATTGATTTGTTTCCCTCTCTGCATTAAAGGAAGAAACTGCGTCAGCTGTTTTGGAAATACTACATCTGAGCTTTATTGTTATTAAAAGTAATAATCTTTCCAGAAAACAAAACAACCTTAATACAATTATTCTTTACACATCAATTAATGCTTATTTTTTAGACAATTAATTTAAAGCCGCTGCAATAGATAACATAAAAACCCCTATCCCACTCAAATCCTTCTATATCCCATTTGCCAAAATGAAGGATTCAGAAGGACTGATGGCTGTAGGCCCAAAAAGTGAATGCTTATCACTGAGTCAGGCATTTCAATCTTATCCAAGTCCAAACAATTTGATGTGGAGAAACATAGGAGAGGAAAATGATAAACAGTAGTGTAACCAGTGGGGGAGGGGCAGCCCCCCACTCAGAACCCTTGCCCCACCCCACCCCCAAATTGTCCCCAAATGAGATTGGGAAAAATGCACAAATAAATGGTTCAATACATTGAATGGCACCCCTCACCAATTTCTTTGCTCCTGCTTGCACCCAACCCCCCACCCATAATGAAAATGTCTGGTTATGCCACTGATGTTTGAGGATCTATACGTCATAGAGTAAGATTTTTAATGTGATCTGCACGAGATTACTCATATTATTCATAATTTTCTTGATGGATGAGTTCAATGTCAATGCTTGGAAACACACATACATGTATTGGCTATAATAGTATCATATTTTAATGTACAAGTCTTAGCATACATATTATACCTACAAAATGATGCTGGGCTAAGATCACAATATTCAACACTTCTCTTTCTTATCTACAGAAGTAAAATAAAGAATATTTCAGCCAACCAACTTTAAATGCTGTACAGTAACTCTATTAACAACTTTGAAAAATAAAAATAATAATATATACATATACAAATGAAATACAAGCTATATATTTGCGATCATATTAACTGATACACTGTTAGCAGTTTAATCACAAAGTAAGTCAACTTCTTTTTGTAGCTTTTAAAAACTCTTGTGCGTAGCCTCTCTTTACAAATAGTTTTATTAAAAAGTGCCAACACAAAATCAAATAACGCAGGCAATAACAACAAAAATGTAGCCCAAGCATGTATGATAAAGGGTTGATTTTGATATATAATTATTCCATGTATTTAGTACAGTGCTTTAAGGTTAATTATCTATTATAGGAAATTGATTACTTTGTTTAACGCACAGGACAACATTGGTAATTGTCAAAGACCAGTATGCGTACTTCATGTGACCCAACATGTACTCTCTAAATGTAAAAGAGTGTAACACCACTCGTTCTGTCCACCATACCACTCTTGCAAAGACCCTTATGAAGGACAACTCTTGCTATAGTGAAAGACATATATTTTATACTTGAATCAAAATGAAGTTCACTCCAATTTCACTCAAAAAGGGTGATGCACAGTGAATTTGCACTCTCAAAAAAGCTAAACTGACACCACTTGGGCGCAAGAGTGAAATGAAATAACAAACTAGTGAAACTTAAGCTCAATCGGTCATTGGAGTGGTGAGAAAATAGTGAAACACACTCTTACATGTTTTCACTGTTTTCGAAATTAAGGTTTTGGACTGACGAGATCAAAACTAATTGTTTTACTCATTTCTTAAAAGAGCAAATTTATTTCCAGGACAGTTAACCACAGCTACAGCCCCCAGTTACAAGTAATCAGGAGCCAGCAGTCTCACAAAAGCAATATCGCTTGAGATCCAGTACACTATTACCGTGACAAACATTTCACAATTACAGCTTCATTAGGACGTACAACCATTAATGAGTTCCAAACTGTCTAATTGGGGTAAAACATCTTTAAAAACAATTTTGCTCACCAAGAATAAAACATTCCTTTTCTAAAACAAATCCATAAAATGTCTAACATATTACAAAAGCTAACAAAAAACATGGGGAAAAGAGTATTCACAATTAAAAAAAAAAAAGAAAAAAAAAAAAAAAAAAAACACTGGCCAATGGCCATTGATATATTTCAGCTATATTTTCAAGAAAGAATACAACATCATTTAGAAACATTTTGCCAAGGTGTCAGGTGCTATCTTACAATACTAACATATTTAAGATGATTTTATAAAATATTCCATGATAATTGCAGCCGGTTTATACAGAACCTTTCAGTTGTTACGGAACACACCAAGCTTAATTGAGTATCTCTATAGCAACATACTACGCTGATCTTTACTAGCAGTGAAGTCATGTATTGACTGCAAGCAGGAAGAAGCAAGTCAAGGATATAACCCTACTCATACAACAAACACTGTCTCAGGTATACTGGCTAAATATGGAACTGGCATGCCTTAGTGTATACAGTGGTAAAGATGGTGGAAATGCTTCTCAAAAGCAGTGGTTACTGCTGGAACTACATGTATTGTAAATCAAGCTGATCACCAAGGATCAAACAGTAGCATTGTTTGATGAGGCTCAAGACAAAGATTCATTATGAGACATTTGGGATTTCTGTTTGAGAACTCAGTACTATACAGACCTTGGCCCATATGTATGGTTCTCCTTACTCTGGAATTCTGTGCTTATGGCCCACACAGTTACATGCTTAACAGGGCACTGTAAGTGCAGAATTATGACATTTGACCCTCATTGACATGACATTTGACCCTTGTTGGTTGAACAGTGATATTTAAAGCATGATGACAACATTTGGTAATTGTCAAAGACCAGTAGGCCTACATGTACATGCATGGCTTCCTCCATAGTACATGTATCTACACTTTGTTTGACCCAACATTATGCAACATCGGAGTCAAAAGAAAACAGCGCAAAACCCCATTGATTGTATGTGTTTTCACTATTTTAAAAAATATAGCATTTCAGGCAAAAATATTTGAAGGGAAGTTTTCCACCATAATCATCTTTATACCATAATGTGCAAATCTGTGAACATTTACAGTCAATCATGGCAAAAATTTCGGCAATAAGATTCAAAATGACTTTAAATGGGACGAGCAGGTAAGTGGCATGTAAAAAACAAAAAACAAAAAAACAACAACATACAATTGTCATTTATGCATGCTGCGCTCACTGCAGAAATTTCCTTTTACAAAGATGAGCCATAAGTGGTTTATAAGGGATATGTAAGAACATTGTTAGAGTACAGGGATGTTGTGTGGAATTCATCGCTCACTAAATGCTGAGGTCCATACTTTAGAGAAAGTGCAGAAGAGAGCGTGCAAAAATCATGTTGGGTAAAAAATAACAAGCCCATTGCCTCAAATTTGCCCAGTCATTGGCCAATTGCAAGCAAGCACAAAACCTCATCAATCCTAACTGAAAAATGGTTAGAATTTGTGTAACTCTCACTCTATCTCATTGCTTCCCTGCAGGACCAATCAATTCAAAAAATAGCTCCTTTCCACACTTCATTGACTTATCAAATTTCTGATTGTAATACTTCTGTAATGATGTGTTTTTGTGTATTTTTTTTTTACCCATGGTGGTTGTGCCATCCTTTTTTAGTGCAGTTCAATTTTCTATATTTTATGTTGATAGCGTAATTACAATCTGTCTTTATTTATTATAGTGCCTATTTAATTTTCAAGGCTTTGCCTTTTTAATAATTTTGTTTTTGACTCTTGTAGTGTATTTTATTTTTTTACTTTTCTATATTGTGACATTCTTATAATTTGGCCCGTCGGCCAAGAGTTGAATGATATAAACCGATGCATCACACCCTTTAAGAAGCTTCTTCCTCCTAAAATGTTCTACCAAGCAATCAACAGTTCACAGTTCACAATCATCTTAACTAATATTCCATTGAAGACATTTTCTGGTGAACATAATTTCTAATTAATTTTGTTGGTAATAAGTGTATTGTTTCAGTTGCTTTCCTGAAACACTTCCAACAATGTCACATGCTACCACAGGTTTCATTACTTTCAATTCCAGGAAACTACAGCTCAGTGATGAAATGTCAGCAGTGGATGAAGTGAAAGGAGTAAAATTAATCTAAATTTATGAAATTAAAAAAACACAGACTTGCAAGCAAGAATGCTGAACATGTCATGGCTTCCCCTGTACATATTAACATCTTGAGGTTTTTATATAGCCTAAGTAGATGTAAGTGGTTAAACAAAATGGTACGTGACATACAAATTTAATCAAACATTTTTGAAGGTTGCGATATTGACAAACTTGAGTACAGTACCTGGAGGCCAATGAATTAAATTTGTTTACAAGTCGTTACATTTAAGAGGCAAAAACAAAACACTCAGTCACAGATTTTAATTTTTTACAGATTTCATGTTACAAAGTGCAAACACTATTGTATTTTTGCAAAAATCCTTAAAAAACACATCTATGATCATCTTATTTAGTACTTCTTAATTGGTGCATTAATAAAATTGTATAGTACACTGCAGTATTGTTTCAATGAGATTTCCGTTCAGTTTACCTTTATATAGAAATGAAATTCAACGTTACAGGTCGTTTTTTTTTGTGCCAAGTCATAAAATCAATACGATCAATCATGTACATGAACACTGAATAATAATTCTATTGAAAACTACTGACGCACTGACATCAATTTTGGTTAACTATGAATATGAATAGTAAACACACATACAGTCAAAGATAAGAGCCATGCATAAAGGCGCATCAAAGAAAATACATTACGACCATAAGGCATGCTTGCATAAATTGCTCTCCAAGCACATCTACTTCTAGAAGTACAATGCATGTCAGATGCTGTCTAAAGCCTTCAGTTTTATGCTTGTAATAAAAACCATTTGGTCTAACAATGTCCAAAATATTATTGTAATTTTTGTTTTTTTCTACACTACTATTTCCAGCCAGACATTTTATAGATAGATATGCATTTATGTTTATTACAAAAGCAGGCAGCCAATAACTTAAATTTAAGCTGTTTTTTAATTTAAACTAAGATTTGTATAAATGCAGTCCACTTCCAATAAATACAGTCTTTATGAAAGTGGAACAAATATTACAAGTATCTAACCTCACGTAAAAATTGGTGTAAAACGTCATTTTATTTTATATTTTATTTTAGAGCAAACGAAACATGACTCTATTGGATGTCTGTCATGTCTGTACATTCCACACAGGAAATCTTTTCGAAAGTCAAAATTCAAGGGCCATTTTGATTGAATAACATGTTTAGTCCGGAATGGACTAAATATTCCCTGCACAAAAATGTTAAGAACCATATTTGAAATACATTTCACCCTGGAAGGGTTTGAAATACAATGGCATTTCACACCATGTGAGGTAAGAGACTTGTTTCCACTTTCATAAGCACTCTATCTATTGAAAAATGAGTGCATCATAAAACTGACTTTGACATTAAGCCCCTCTTTTAATGCATTTTTAAACCAGGTTGTGTACAAGTCAAGCTGCTGTTAAATAAGCTGCAATATTCCAGCAATGGAAAACTGTTTTGATGCTGGGAGATAAATTTGATCCATTGATAGAGACGTCATTTATCTCTTTATATTTTAAGATGAAACACGCATCAGATGAAAAACAAAAATTAAAAGAAAAAGGTTTACCAAAGGTGATTCACAAATTCTGATTTGTTTGCGGGTAGAAGGATAAAACAAACAGACAACAATTTGGGATTCTAAACCGTAATCCATCATCTGAACAATTGATGTTATTCAGGAGAAATGTTCATTCCACAATCTCATCGTCGGCCGGCCTTTTTCACTGGTGCAGGTCGATGTTTGGTTTCTTTACACTTTGGAATGTGACGCTCAGCCACGGTGGGGTCAAACCTTCGCTGACAATGAGGGCACTGTTTATAATCAGAGTTTACCGCTGCAGGAGGGGGCGGTAGATCGCGGAGATCACCCCCCTTTGCAAGGTGGTTCTGTACCTTACGGGCATCTTGTACTGCCTGAACTAACTCATTATGTGATTCCCTCCAGTTGCTTTTCTTCTTCTGGGGGTGATTAAAAGAAAAATAGAAATCATGTAAAGAGATATACATGTAGGCCTATGAGCCATGAAATAAACCAATACAATGTGTCGTTCATCTTAGCTAAAACTAAATTGGATGTACCGACAAATCAGTTTTTGTGCAGAGTGTCTCTTTTGAAAAATCCAGATATGTTTTTTCTCTCTTACATGAGGAAACTGTTAAAACACTGGAATTTGCTGGTCCATGCAGAGTGACAGATACTTTGTGAGATATCAGACACTTTGTGAGACGGACTTCATGTTATTCATATAAATCCATCTCAAGGTCAAGTCTTATATGATTCACCCTCTTGAGAGAATTATACTTGAATTAATACTCATTATACTGACATCTTGGATGTTTAAAACATTAACAACTTGGAAAAAGAGAAAAAAAAAAGATTAAAAAAGGAAAAAGTGGAAAAAGAGTCTGGCCTTGACCTCCATGACTCTAGGTTTGAAGCAGAGGATGGTTAAATTTTCTCCATGAAAAAAAAGAACTACTGGGTTCCTGACAAAGAAGAGTTGCATATTTTTGATAGCGCAAAATTCACTTAAAATTGCATTGACTTTGAATCATCAGTAACATTTTTCAGCAATTTGACATTTACAAACTAGGACCAGTACCATTACACAATTTACATGAATGCATCAAGACAACAAACTGACAAAGAAATGTGCAATGTTATATACAGTTACAATTCAATAAAAACAAATACTGTATAAATTCACTCACAGGTTTGTAGTTTCTTTCCTTTTCAGAAGGGTGATAATTATCAAGTTCAGTTCCTTCAGCCCGCTGCTTTCTTGTATCAAACACCTTCCTGGGTTTCTTGGTAGCTGCCTTTTTACAAACCTTGGCATGCTTGGCAAGTCTGTCCACATTGAAGTTTCTACCACAAATAGGACAGCCTCGGAGATTCAAGTCTGCCCTAGCATCTGATGATGTTTCAGCCTCTTGTTCATAGAAATCAACTCCTGAGTGTTTAATTGATGGCTCGTCATTATTCTCAGGCAAGGAAACTTGTTGTGGTTCTCGCTTTGGCTGGCGTTGTTTCGGTTTGGGCTTTTCCTTTGGTTGTACCTTCACTGGTTTTGTAATGATACTTTCACTTGGCGTTACTAAACTCATATCGTCATAAGGTGTGCTGCCATCTGACCACCCAGACTTGTTCCGTGAGTAAGAATCATGCTTTGAGAGATGTTGTTTATTACTATTCTTTGATTTGAGCTTGGGTTGTCGTGGGGAGTTATCAATGTCCGATTTATTATCATATTGGGATAGCTCACTTTGTTTTTTGGCAATTTTTTCCTCAAGTTCTCTCATGTATCTATTCTGTTCCTCCATGTCATCAAGCTCCTTCTGGCGTTGTTTTTGTCTGGCCTTTTGTTCTTTCACTTCAAAATCATATTGATAGTCCACCTCAGGTTGTCTTTGACTCTCCATGTTCTGTTGGTAACTTTCCAACCTGTTGACGCGCTCAAGGTCTTGTTCAAGTTGCCATTTTTGATAGTCGGACATTTTTTGGGTGTTGCCTTTTGGTCTCTTTTGTGGATTGTTTGGTTTTCTCTTGATTTGTGCAGCTTGAGGAAAATTTGGGCTTGAAGTTTGATTCCAGTCATCTTCATCATCCGAGTAGGAAACAGGAGGCTTCCACTCTGGTTTAGGTCTGGCTTTGGGTTTTGCCTGTTTGGGTTTAGTCGGTTGTTTTCTCTGATTTGATGGGTTGGGAGCTGTATCACCTTCCCCATCAAAGTATGCCACCTCTTCTGGAGGTACCCATTCTGGTTTGACTTGAGGTCTGGTTTTATTTCTCTGTTTTAGGGGTGATGATTTCTTGGCAGGGATAGGCAATTCATCTTCCTCTTCATCACCTGAGAATGAAGATCGGGACTTCCATTTTGGTTTCATATTAGACTTGGGAACTGTGTTGCCCTTAGGAGGTTTTGCTTTCAGTTTATTTGAGGTTTGGCCACCGACAGGAGGCCGGGGTTGAAATCCTTGCGGGCTGAAATCCTCTTGGTTATAATGTCTTAAATTATCTGTTGTTTCATAAAACCCATCTGGGTTTGATGTTCTGTGCATGTCTTTCATGCTTTGCGATTGTCCCTTTCTGATAGGTGCAAGGGGTTGGGAACGACTAAACCCTTCCCTCTTCTTCTGTGACAGCTGCCTCTCACTGTTAGCTCTCCTCATCTCATATAACCTCCTCTCTTTCTCTTCTTCTGCTCTCCACATCTGTTCACCTTTGCTCTGACGCTTCTTTTGTTGGAAATGTTGAGTTCTATCCAAAGGAGGATCAGAGTCTGTCTGCTCTAGCTCCCGACGTTCCTTGAAAAAGTCTCTAACCATGCCTCGCTTGTTACCTGATCCAACGACCCGCTCAATGGCTGTCTCCTGGTTCTGTTGATACATTTTGATCATTTTGGCCTCTTTCTCACGAAGCAGCTGATTTTGGTATTTATTTTGCATCATAAGAAGTCGGGATGGTTCAGGAGCACTAAGATTCCGTCTTATCTCATCTTGCTTGACCCTGCTCACAGGTATGGGGATATGTGAAGAAGCAGTGCGTCGTGTTGTACCCTTTGATGGGTAGGGGTAGGAGTGTATGTCTGCCATTTTTCACAATCGGTTACAGGTGGTAAGTTAAAAATTCATGTCAGGAAACATTTTCTGAAAAATACGCAAAGTGATATAATAACTGAGTTATTTTAAATCTCATTTTGGTAAAAAACAGGTTGATACTTGTTATTATTGTTTTTAGTTTTAACAGGTTTACTTAAATGAAGTTTTTCTTAAACACTGTGGGAATTCATAACAACATTCCGAAAAACAAATTATCACTTTCCCTTTATTAAAAACAATAAAAAAAAATTAATGCAATTATAAGCGCAGACAAATGATTGATTTCAATACACTGGTCACAGCAAGAACCAAGAAGTGTTCGTTGTTCCATTTTGGGGGGTCCCTTTTAGTGTTATGAAAAACACTTTGAAAACCGATAAAACTTTGTTTCTCAAATTATTTGTAAACAATCTTCAACTTCAACAAAGGCTATCTTCATTGCATCCGATGAAGTTGTTGCTACGAAAGCTTTGCAAATATTTTAAGTTATTTAGTCATTTAATTGTGTTTTTCCCTGACTGACAGTAACAGTAAAAGACAAGCTCTACAAAGACGCTGTAATACTACAGTGTCTTTGTAACAAATAGTGCAGCTGTGTACATACTCAAAGCAACAAGGTTTTACTATTATCAATTTCAACTAGAGCTATAGGCCTAGTATACAAATATTGACTGCTTCGAGTGGCATAGTAAAACTAGTCACTCAAGGTGATCCCCGGAGCAGCCTATCTTCCCGAGGAGGAGCAAAGGGAAGATAGGCGGCTCCGGGGATCACCGAGAGTGATTAGTTTTACTACACCATGAGATAAAGCATTCAATATTTGTTTTATAACACCGCAATGTCATCCATTTTTAAACAACTCAGCGTATATGTAGTAATCAAACTTCAAACAACTGTATAAAATCTGACAGGAAATCTTGACAAAAAGAAAGAGGGTTACCAGACTAATATTATTGCCTTCGTTCTCATATTGTATTTCAAATGCACGTATAATTTGATCATTACACCAGGTTTGAGGTTGTCACACAGCTCATTTAAATCAACGCTTGAAGTCAATGCAGTCAGGGTACCAGGGTATCCAATCGATAGTACATCAGTTGCTAGGCTATCGTTGGATAGTACCGTTTAATAATTCTTTTGGTCAGTGTGCATTGCAATAGTAAAAATACACAACACCATGTGACGCACGTTCGGCCAATCAACAGATAGAATCAAAGGAAGAGGTGTTATAATGTTTGTTATCCAACAAACACTAGATGTTCAGGAACAAGTCAGTGAAATGCATGTAAATATTGGAGAGTTTTAAAAGCACAAAACGTTTACAGCTTGCAACAATTGCTTTAGTAACATTTGTTTAAATCTGTTACCAGAGGGTGGTTACCAGAATGTGATAACACCATCATTGTTATATTTTTATAGAAGCAAAGGTTTAATAGACTGATCCATTAAGCCCCGCCCCCATACGTGTTGACCAAATACAGCCTTGGCTACGCCACCCAAAGTTCGACAAAAGTCCGACACGATAAAAATCCTAATGGAAAATGTAAACATGCGTGCGCATACTTATCGCGTTCATATCGTGCAGTGTGGCATTGCAGACACGCACATTTTGTTGCCCACGTGTACAGTGGTAATTTAGCCAATGCTGTGATTGGTCAATATGTTTAGGGGCGGGGCTTAATGGAGCGGTCTATTGTCATTTCATACACTGAAACCATGTTGACTACAGAGTTGGAATTATGACTTTTGAAAAAAACGTTCACTTCAACTTCCAATTGGAGTTATGTGTGCAACATTTGTTCAGTTTTTCAAGACCTATCCGACATGTCCAATGATGTATAGATTGTAAAAATCCATTGTGTTGTTTAAGAGTTATGATTTTTAAATGATCACCTTTGAATTATTGTAAATTTGACTTCTGATGATGTCATAATGGCAGCATTGTGGTTTCATAGATATTGAGGTTTACTGTTTGACATTTTCTTTGATGAGAAGAGTTGAAGAACCTTGCTCATGAACGTAGAATTGACGTTAATGTTGGTCCTTCCGGATCACCATAACATGTGCTTTTTCGATCGTGCAAAAAGCTTGGTATCTTCTTTTCACCCTAATTTTTGTTCAAACAAAAATTAGGGTGAAAGAAAGTGAAAGTGTCAAATGACACTTTCACTTTCTTTCAAATTTCACAAATAGGATTTAATTGATTTTATCCAATTTAATTATATGTATTAAATTTGGTCATACAATTAACGATTAACAGTACAGTTTTAAACTTGTCCCTGTAGAGCACCGTTAATTGTGATGACGTCATCATGGTTATAAAATGTATTTGAAAAGCCCATGGAATTTACATACACTGAAACCATGTTCAAATACTCAAGATTTCATGTCTACTTCAGAGATGAAATTGTCACTATTAAATAATGTAATTGTTCAATTAAATAATTGACAAACTACAGTTATGTACACATTTGGCAAATTTTTCAGCACGCACACATGCGCTCCGGGGAGTTGGTATGCACCACGTCCCAAATTGCGAAAAAAACAAAAAAACAATATTGTTGTTCTGGCTTTTTTTGAGATGACAGAATTTACTACATAAATGCTAATTGAAAACAATCAATTTGTCAATGACTTTGAATCTTTCCCTCGGTCTAGAAAGTTTAATTTCGTCAATGCCTGGATTATTAAATTAAATCAACATGAATCGCAGACAAAGGATGAATTGCTTTTGTCCATTAGACCTTATGCATTCACCCTCATCTTTGAGATCAAATGCAACATTTAACGGGCGTTGTAGCTACATGTATTTCGACCTCTGTGTGAGGGTGTCCTTTCTTGTCCTAAATTTAGTAAATGATCATAGTCATTAGACCCAGTAAATGGGGCGCTGTCCTCCCTTTTTGAGATTTTGACATTTATCGGTCGTACTACTACTGCTAGTAGTAGTACTACTACTACAAGTAGTACTACAGTACTAAAAACTACTACAAAAACTAGCACAATTGATAATGTCAAAATCTCAAAAAAAGAGTACAGCGCCCAAGCCAAGCAAGTGACTGGGTCTACATTTAGTCATACTCTCTAGTCTAGTGACGTCATGCAGAAGGTCTATTAAAAAAAACAGCAAAAAGGCAAATAGAAGACAACAATGCAAAAACCATGCCAGGCCTAATACACAATTACGACCTTGAGCTGGTTGGTATCATCTTCAGTATCCAGTTGATAAAACGGCCGTCTGTTATTGTTAACCCCCTCGGCAGGCAGGCGCAGGCCAGCCAACCAGTTTCAAAACATGCAATCTTCCCTGGATGTAAAAAAGGCCTATCTAGCTAACGGAAGTCGCAACCCAAAAGGCATAGAAAATGTGTTCTGCTTTCATTTCCATTCAGTGCATGCTTACAATTGCTTAGTGACAACATAAAGAACTAATATTTACCTCTTCGGTTTGACTGCGTATCACGTTCATAAAGATTTCCAGCAATTTTTCGACAAGGCCACCGACTCCACGAATCGCTGTGCATGATATTTAGTCTCTTGGAAACAGTAAACAATCTGACCGCGCTGTGACCTCATTTTGACCTAGTTAGTAGTACGTTATTAGTGCTGGTAGCCTAGCTGTAGAGGGCGCACTTTAAGTTGGTGGCCATTTTTAAATAAACTTCTGAGAAAAAAGTTCGAGTTCGAACATGTCTCGAAGGATCGGAAGCAGCAGAGAAAAGAGGGAAATATCGAACTGTGTCGATGAGATTTATGCCGGTACGAATCTATAACGGAACAATACAGCAAGTGGTAGGCCTAATTATTGTTTAACTTCAAGTTTTAACACTGCTTAAAATCACATTAAAAACTAGTTTGATAATCATTAATTAATGTGATTTTTAAATTTAAATTTAAGCGCGCATAGTATAGTTGCGATAATCTGGAGGGTTACCTTACGATTGTCGCAACTGCATTATAATAATATTAAAAATTAAACAAATGTTAAATAATAATAAAATTAGGGGCTAAAATTTTGACAGAGTATACAGAGAGGAACAGGCACTTTGAACGATTTCAAAGTGTCAAAATCATGAAAAATAAGCGATTTTCATGTCTACAATTGGCTTGACAATGCTACTCCAGTACTCGCTAAACGCCATTTTAGTTCTTTTGGGCATGAATGCCCAAAAGTGCTGGCCCTGCAATGAAGTGTCCGCTCAAATTTGTTTTTTTTTACGGTAAATGTTTAGTAGCGTTTTAGCTACCAATTTCGCGAGAGGAATATTAAAAAAGGGGAAATAAAGCCCAACATCCATTAAAAAATCAAAACAATCCCTTAGTCTAGAAAGTGGCAGTTTGTTATGGAAACTTTTCCCTTGCCATGCTCCTACCCTAAACATAATCAATAGACCAATATGCATCACCCTTTCCTTCCTCACTCAAACTTATGCCCGCCTTGACCTCAGTGAGGGTGCTATATTATACATGTATATTGTGTGTCGCTCTGTAGACCACTTGCGGTGCATATGATGGACTCCCTCCGCTTCTTGGTTGGCCCTACGAACATGTAGCATCAGGGACTGTGATGACATTTCCAATAAAAACGAGTGGTTTTTTTTCCAAACATTTGCCCTGATGTTCACTTACCTCACATGCCTCATAATGTAAATACTAAGTACGCATCTGACGTTATGTGTCCCATAGAGATATGTACAACAGCGCCATCAATGAGGTCAAAATGGCCGTAAGGTTACTCTAGAAAAATGGTTGTGCATAACCTCTACATATATAAAAGCACCTTCACGGTAACTACGCCATCTTGTTCAAGGGGCAGATTTGTTTAATTCGAACGCACGTTGCTGTCTGCAACAGGGCACAAATCGACCGATTGGGCCCAACATGTACAGTACTTGTTTATCATTCATACCTGCCCCATGTTTAAATATATGTAACAATTCAGAATCATGTAACTATAGCCAATGTAACTTCCATCAGAAAAATCTTATTACTTTATTCACATTGCTATCATCAAATATGAAATATGTACACTTAAATTTAAAAACATTTCTTGAAAAAAAAATTATAAAGCGAACAATACATTTAATTAAACCACATCAGTGATCTAGTTAAAAACACATGTACAAAATCCAAACAAATAAAATTAAATTACATTAAAATTGTATACAAAAAGTAACCAATAACCTGAATTAAATACAAAAAGCTAACATTTTATAAAGATGTACAAAACGGTAGGCCCCCCAAAAAAGACCTGGAATAGCATTTCTGGATTTGATTGCAATGGCCTACCTACATTGATTGAGTCCACTTGTAGCTAGCTCAATGCCAAGTGGTACAACCTTGGTACAACTGAGGTGATCTGCTTTATGCGTCAGTGTTTCCAGTCAATACTCAGACTCAAAGCACCTTGACAAGACTGTCCTTGAAGATTCTGCTTTGAATGGAAAACAATGGCAGTTTACAACTTCTATACAGCTGATGCTCAGCCCCAGTCAAAGTTAGCCCTGTTTGGACACCCAACCCCCATTTAGCTGAGTTGGATGCCCAACAAGGGATTTAAGTTAAAATTTTGAATGTAGTTTTGTTAAATTTGTTTCTTTTTCTTTCATACCATTGCGTATTTCAGAAGATGTCCATTTAGAATGAATTTCACAGTTGCACCAATCAACTGATCCATCATCTAAGATGACATTATGATCCGTTTATTGCCACTAGAGGTACAATCTTGCCTACGCTCTGGTATTGCTACCCCGAGTATTGCACAGTGTGTCGAGGAACTAGTACTCAACAGTGTAGATGCGGGAGCAACCTGCATTGCCATCCGGGTTGATGTTCCAAACTTCAAGATACAGGTTTGACTTATGAGCTTTTTTTCCTTATATCCTTTTTGGCTATGGACTCAAAAGCGGTTTCAAACACAGAAATGTTTTTCTTACCAATTTGTATCAGCTTGATCTACATAAGGAGTAAATGTTTCTGTTAATCACTGAAATTAATTCTGTGAACAGGTTGTAGACAATGGAAAGGGACTTAGTGAAGATGAACTTGCCCTTGTCGGTCAACGCTATGCCACAAGCAAGTGCCACAAGCTGGCAGATCTGGAACACTTGGAATACTTTGGATACAGAGGAGAGGCTCTAGCCAGCATTAGTGACATTGCCAGAGTGCTTGAAATTGTCAGTAGGACTAAGGGGTCTGATGTCACCATGTCAAAGCTCTTCCAAGCTGGCAAGTCTGAGGTACTGTAAGGCATCTTTACAATATTCTGAAGAATTCTCCTTTTTTTCAAACTGTGCAGGGGGGGGGGTTCAGGGTCACAAACTTTTAAATTTCATTCAAGAGATAAAAAGGAAAAAGGGGAGAAAGGAAGAAAAACTTTCAAGTGTTGTGTTGTCTATAGACCACTATGACAAAATATCACCAGAAGTGAATGAGTGGTCACAAAGCTTGTTATGTGATTGGTTATCAAATTTTAACGCAGTATGTATCAGACAGTTGAGATTACTGACTGTATGACTCCATGCATTTACCACAAACTGCACATTTACTGATTGAACCATGTAGAACTTTATCACATAAACATGGAATTTTAGGGTAATTTGGGTCTACAAAAGCCAACCAGTTTGAAAATATAATTTCACAGATAACCATTTGCAGAGATGATGGGAACCAGTTTGGTTGCTTCATGACTCAAGTTGTTGATTGACTCATTTCATTTCACGAAGCACACTTACATATACGCAAGCCTATCCTGTCTGCCATTTTGGGAGTCAAAATGTACACAAAGGAATTGACTTTCCAAATGGTGGAAATGGTAGATGTACAAGGGGTCAATAGAGGCTGAATTCAATCCAATTTAAAATAAGCTTGAAATCTGGCTTCTACCAGTTTGAAAAATGATGAAGTTTATGCCGCCATTTTTCTCCCAGTGTGTAGCCCCTGATCAATATGCAAATTAGGTCAATGATGTTTACCAAGTGCTGTGTGTAACGGTCTATTGACCCAATTTACCTGATATCATCACAATAATCTTGGATGCGCCATTTTTGAAGTCAATGTTACTTTGTGTTATTGTGCATTTTATACAATGCGGCATTTACATGTATACATATTGACTCCCAAAATGATGAACATGGCACAGTTGCTGCGTGTAACATGCAAACAAGGGGTGAATTGGCCCAAAGTTGTATGCCAACTGTCAAGAAGATTGTACATTGCTGGGTGCAATTTCATGGTTCTGCTTAATACTGGGGAATTCTGTGCTTATGATGCCCTGTTAAGTATGGTACATAATTCTATGGATCATAAGGGCAGATTTCCCCAGTAAGCAGAGCCATGAAATTGGGCTCTTAGACAAAGTATAATTTCAATAATGTATCTAGGCCTATTGGTTGAGAAATTATTTTGCAAGGCTTTAATTATAAAACATCAATTGTTAAACGTTCTTGTTGATATGTTTCCTTCCAGGTATTTGAGGCATTAAGAAAGAGGCCAAGCGTTGGGACCACTGTTACAGTTCATGGTGTGTTTTATAATATGCCTGTCAGAAGGAAAATGACATTACATACTCTAGACTATGAGAGGGTCTGCCGACGCATTGAAGGTCTTGCATTGATCCATCCCGACATCTCATTCTCACTACGTGATGACAGCACAGGAACCAAATCCATCCAGACACACATTGCATCATCCACAGTGTCGACATTTAGGTTTCTCTTTGGTCAGAGCAAAGCAAAATGCATGAAGGAGGTAACCTATCGAGAAGGAATATTTTGTATCTCTGGGTATATAGGAACAGATGGTCATCCAAACAAGAGCTTACAGTTCATTTATGTTAACAACCGCCTGGTGCTGAAGACAAGATTCCACAAAGCCATCAACCATCTCTTGAGGAAGTCACTGATTGCTCACTACAGGCCACGCTTTGGGGATAGAAAGAGCTCAGCTGATTCAACCACAGTCCTGGATTTATTAAACAGCCCAGGCAGGGCCGCAGATATGTATGGCATTTTTGTTTTGAATGTCAAATGCCCCCGCTGTGAGTATGACATTTGCCTGGAGCCATCCAAAACACTGGTTGAGTTTAGAGACTGGAGTGTGGTGTTGGGATGTGTCCAGAAGCTTGTAGACCAGTTCCTGACTCAAGAAAACCTCACAATGAAACAAGAAAAGGAAAACTCAGAAAGCAGTCCATGTGATCTCCTGACACTTGAGGATGGATCAAGTCAAGAAGATGAGGAGATCTCTCCAGGTGACAAAGACAGAATGGATTCTAACCTCACCTCAAGGCTGTCTCAGAAGTATGGGCGAGGTATCAGTGCTGCTTCATGCAGCAGCACGTTGCAATCACTCACAGTCAGGAGGCCACTGCGTAAACAGAAAAACAATATCAGCACCTCAACAGAAGTTATTTCCCCAGTTTGTATCGACTCCTCATCAGATGTGAGCTCCCCAGTCAGTATTACAATTTCACCAACCTCCATGATGGTTGGGGCAGCAAGCAGTCCACTCCTACAGGAGAATGATACCTCAAACCAGCCAAGGAAAGCATCACATACATCACAAGCAATAATCAGTCATGTTGATTACATTGAATCTACATGTATGATAGAATATCCAAGCAGAAAATGTAAAACAAAAGACAAGAAACCTTTTGACTCTAGCATCCAGGAATCAAACAGAGAGAATTTCACTGACCAAAGTGAGAAACAATCAAATGATCTGAGCGAGATGTATGACCAGAATCTTGGTGTCAATGCACATCATGTGAAAACAAATTCAGAGCCTGTACCAGACTTTGAAGAGGACTTATCGAAAGTTCTCTTTGCCAGCCAATGTGATTCAAATGAGAAATTAACAACAGAATTGGACTCTGAAGAAACAAATAACAGGTGCTCTCCTGTAACGCATGTTGTAGTCTCGTCTGAATTCCAACCATCAACTGAAATTCCAAATGATGAGTGTTTATCCCATCGGGATCATCGTCAGGTCATTAAGAGTACTCCCAAAACCATTTTATCACATTCTGTTGTTGACGACAGTGCCTCAGTTCATCTGAAAACATCATCTCATGACAAAGCAGTTTGTGTGTCAAACTTTGGACAAATCAAGGGAAATCGTCAATCAGTATCGGATCGTGTTGAAAAACAGTCTTTGACTTCTGAAGAAAACAGCCTTGTGTGTAAGGTACAGCATAGCACAAACACTACTGGAAAATCTCCTACAGTGGTAGTTGAAGAAGTAACACTTGAATATAGTATTCCCAATGTGTCAGTTAAGAGTGATATGTCAAGCAAACGTTCATTTGAAGAGGACAAAGTTGATGAGCAGAGCAGAGATACAACTGTCACTCTACAAGAACATCTCAGGGAAGACATCTCAAACTCAGCAATCACATCAGATACAAGTGTACAGATAAATATGGTAAACGATAATCAGTTTACAACCCCCAACGTGGAAATTACCTTCTCCTTAGTAGGTAAAAACCTGAAGAAACCCATTTCGGACTTGTCCAAGTTTGGGTGGGATACTTCATCTGTTGATTCTGATGGGGAGAACTACACATCAGATTCATGTGTCCTCATTGAACAGGATGAAAAACCATCAGCTCAGACAACAATGCCATCAGTTGGTATTGCAGTAAAAGAAACCCCACCAAATCCTTCTGAAGTTTGCTGCATGAATTCGAGAGACAAAGCCAAGCATCATCTCAAAACTCTACAAACTTTCAAGCCTGACAATTCAAAAAGAAAAAAACATCTTGTTTTCAATACATTTTCATCTTCATCTTTAAGGCGTTCGGATTTGACCACAAGTTCCTTACAGATATTCAGGAGGTCATTTAGAAGTGAGCCTGATGGCGACAGGGCTGTTCAACACTCAATCTCAGAGTTACTGAAGGGTAAGGATGTAGAGGCAACAAGTAGATTTCGTCCTAGGAATACAGGCAGACAGAGTGAATCATCTCACTTCACCACCACCTCCCCTGTGATGCTAAAGAGGCGATTTCCTCCTGTAGACATGATAATGGGAAACAACACTTCTGATGAAAAATCAATCAAAGATTGTCTGAAGAAAAGGCAGATGAACATATCCAACAAGAAAAAAGAACCAGCAGAACCTGTCTCAGATCTTCTTAACGGCACTGAATTAAAAAACAAGACTTGTAGTCCACCAACAGAATCTAAAAGAATATCAAGAGTGCAGGCTAGAAATAGCCTTGATGTACATGTCTTGACTGAGGATAAAGGAAGAAATAGTGAACAACAAGGAAAAGCCACCATCACTCATAAACCAAATCTAAAACGGCTGAGGCAGATACACATGGTCTCAGAAATGAAATCAGCTTGTGAAGCAACAGTGTACGATAATGCACAAATCATGACACAAACAACTACATCAAAAGAACCCACAGCCTGTGAGAACCTGATCCAGGAAAGAAACATGGATGAGAAAAACGCACCATTGACGAAGAGGTTCATGACATCGGACAGCTTTCTGCAAACTTTCCAAGAGGTTTTTCCACCAGGTGGTATTAAAGCAACAAATTTGACGGCAGAACGAGAAATTTCTAGTGATACGAAGATACCACAAGTTCTTCATCATATTCAACAATCCCCTCAAGCAGCTAGTAACAAACTCAATGTGAGATATCTTCAGACAGGGCAAGACACGTCTACCGACTTAAAGTTTCCACAAGCTGCATTAAATGTTCAAAAGCCCCACTCATTGTCCGTTTCCAAACTAGAGGAAAGTAATAGGCGATGTGATGAAATGAATCCTGCTGCAGCTGTTTTACAAGTATGTGGCTTAAGTTCTCATACAGAACAAACTGGACAAAAGAATAGCCCTAAATTTGGAAAAAATCACATCAACTCAAAGATCAGCAAATGTGGAATTCAGTCTCAAGTCGGGATTGAATTGGAAGAAGAGGCAAAAGATGTTGAAGACCAAATCAAAGAGGATGACTTTGAAACACAAGATGGAAGCCAAAGAGAGATCCATGAACAGCGAGATAAAGAACCTGTTAGACAAACTGATCTAAGTTTTGATGACAATGTAAGTAAGCATTTCTCCCAAAGGTTGGGGACAGAGAACATGTTTTGCAGCCAATCATCTGAGGAAATCTCACCAAGCCTTTCAAGAGATGAGCAATTTCCACCATCTGTTATCCTGTGTAATACAAAGACCTTTAAACTGAGGAGAGCACAACTGTCCAGTTCCGCTACCCAACAGTTAAGATCTTCCATCCCTTCCAGCTGGACTGAGGTCAACTGTTTGAATGTCTGCAATGAACTTACTGAAATAGAGCACATTGGATGTAACATCAATAGTGACAAAAATGATTCGCCAACTGCTGAACTTGAATCTACTGAAGCATCACTTTTCAATTTGAAGAGCAGGTCTGAAGCAACGTATGCTTATCCTACCCGTCTACCTAACTCACAGGCTTTAGAAGGAGAGCTTACAGCAAAGCAAGAAAATGCAGAGGTAGAAGTTAAAAGAGAGACCGACAGAAAATGTGACACAGGCTTTGTACCACATCTTGATGTCCAGTCTCCAAGTAATTCTGTGTCTCTCATGGAGGGAGGAATTATGAAGACAGAATCGTTTCTTTCAAATCCAAGTCAGCATCCCAATGATGTACATAAAGCAAGCAATCCAATGTTAAAAGACATGCACCAAGTGGAAGGCCAACAACTTGCCAGCAATGAAAGCCCACCAACAAGTGACCCTGAAATGAACCAACTTGAAAACCAACAAGAAGCCAAGAGAGACATGTCAACGGAAGACAATGCTGACTTCCAACCCGCTGAGAGTGATGGAAACTTGACTGTTCAGAGTGATCACAAACTGAGGCATCAGGAAGACTTGCTGCAACTAAATCAAACTCCACATGAAGAAGACTTAAAGCAAGTGTCTGACATGGAGTGTTGTAAAAATCAACGGACAAAGCCGTTCCCGCGAGGAGACAATGCCGACTGCGAGCCCACTGTCCATGACAAAAGGTGGGTGGTGCAGTATGATCAGAAGCTGAAACGGGAGGTGTACATCAATTTGAAGACTGGTAACTGCAGTTATGAGAACCCAATGATGAGGAAGGAGGGACCGTGGTGTGATGGAGTAACTGATGGCAATGCAGTCATCATTCAAACTGGTAAGAAATACAAATGTTTAGGTGATCATTATTTTACATTCTTTTGTACCATCGTGTCCTCTTCCAGAACACGTTTTCACAAATAGAAACTTCCCAATATGGACAGTCAGTGATGTAGAATTATTTTGCAGACTAAATGAATGGCGTTTTTTGTAATGCCCTTTTGTTCAAGATGGAAGTCCAAATTTTCTCTTCAGTAATTTTGAGCGTTTTTACATTTTTCATTATCTTTTTCACTGTCTTTTGAGTATCTGTCATTTCCTAGATGTTTTTTTTAACTGTATCAAGTATCTTCAAGACCTGTTTCACTTCATTTGACTGAAGAGTATCACGTTTTTGGAGTGCCTTTTTGTGAATGTATGAGTGGAATGTCACTCGCACAGCTTATTTTGTGCCATATATTGTCACTTACATCTTCCTGAAGTTGAACGACAACAAGACCAACGTCATCATCTTTGGTTCACTGTCCTCGATGAAGAAAGTCCCATCTTTAAGTGTTATTCTGGGGGATCACTCTAACCCAGTTACTGCACGTGCACCCGCTGGCCATCTCATCAAAATTTGGCCCGTCGTTATTATATTGTGATGTGACGGCCAGCGCGGGCATGCAGCAGCTGGGTTAAAGTTCATAATTCCATGTGCAACCACAGGTCCTGCGTTGATCATGACGACAGTCCCCCTTTAATGCACACGGCCAACATTGGTAATTGTCAAAGACCAAGGGTGGATTTCACAAAACTAGTCGTAACTTAGGACTGGTCCTAACTTATTACAAGTCATATAAGTTAGGACTAGTTACTCATCCTAACTCGAGATAAGACTAGTCCTAGCGCTTTGTGAAATCCATACCAGTTTCCACACTTTATGTGAACCAATGAACATATACATGAAACAACAAACCTTGGAAAGTTTAAGCTCAATCAGTCATCGGAGTCACAAGAAAATAGTGAAAAAAAGACATATTATGTTTTCACTGTTTTTTTTTTTTAAATCAGGTTGAGGGCTTGTGAGATCAAAACTTATTGTTTTAACGCATTTCTCAAAAACTATAGCATTTCAATATTCAAGGAAAGCTTTCCACCATGACCACCTTTTAATTTATGAACATTTATACATTCAATCTTAACCAATGTTAATGCATACCCTTTGATTTTCCAAAGAAAAACCTGAGATTTCTCAATCTTTATTGACATCATTCAGGTAGGAAGAAGTCCTACCTCCACCGAGTCCACTCACAATGTGCTGAGCCATTCCTAGCTTCATTATCAAAGCATCATAACCTTGTTGATGTCTCAAGTGGTACCCTATCTCCCTCATCTCATTCTGCACTCATTCATATGGTAGATGAACACATGGACCAGCAGGGTGGTGACATTGCCTCCAAGTGGAGAGGAGATCACCCAAGCAAGCAAACAGGTATCACAGAGTAGGAATCAAGACAATGCATCTGAAGACATGGTACAATTAAACTCGAATCTGATAGCTCATTGGTTTGAAATTTGTACTTATTTCAATCTTTTGGAGATTGCCTTAATTACCCTCATCTTATTTCTATTTCAACAGACCAGGGACTGATAGTGGACCACTTATTTGCCAACTGGACTAATCCAATGTTTGCTACTGTGGAGTCTGGTATCCTGGATGCTCAATGCACAAATATCCCTCATAGCTCCATCAGGGCACAGTCTACCATCCACCCATACAAATTCACGAAAGCAATGTTCCAGGACATCAAGGTATGCAGTGAATTTAGTTAAAAGAACATGCATAATATTTCCCTTAAAACAAACTAATTGAAACTAATTTAGGTTTTTTATTTAAACAACAAATTAGTTTCTATGGTGCTATCACAAACCTCTGTATATATTGTACCCCCACAGGGCAAAGCTTCAAATCCTTAATTTTTCAAATCCCAAATTATTCAAATCCCAAATTATTCAAATCCATCATTCAAGATGAAAGATGAAGCTTTTGTATGAGACATATCAAACCCATATTTCATCGGCTCAGAACTATAAGGTCATTAACTTCCGTAATCGACAAAAGGTCATTAACATTTTCAAACTAAAAAACAGTAAATAAGATTTAAAAAATAAAAACTATTGTTTTTCTATCCAAAAAGTAGTTTAGAATAACAGGTTAAACTACTTTTTGGATAGACAAACATTAGTTTTTGATTTTTAAATCTTATTTACTGTTTTTTAGTTTGGAAATGTTAATGACCTTTTGTCGATTAAGGATGTTAATGACCTTATAGTTCTGAGCCGATGATTTGATATTTGATATTTGTTTTTCTTTCATTACCGATGGCCAACAAAGCTAAGAACTTTACAGTGCAATAGCTTTATTCCTTCATGTCCTTGGGAATGTACCTTTCCATACCTGCTACTACAGTATCCCAGGGTCTCTTAGTCTCTTCACTTGGTAGGTTTAGTAAATCAAGACAGTGGCTTTAGATTCTTGAAAATTGTACCACCTAAGTTGCCATCACTTTAGGCTTCCCTTCTGACAAACCAACTGTCACTCGTCTCTACTTGGCAGGTACTTGGACAAGTAGATAACAAGTTCATTGCTTGTATGGTCAACACAAATGATAAGAACAAATCTGCAGAGCCAAACTTATTATTATTGATTGACCAGCATGCTGCACATGAAAGAGTCCGTCTTGAACAACTTACAGCAGGTAAATAATTGTGCATATCCAATACAACCATCTGAAACACTGCAGAATTCAGCAGCACATGGCAGCTTAGCACCCAAACTTGTTGACTCTGATAAGATAGATGGAGGGCTGGAGTACTCGTTAGGCACAGTAGACATTACACAAGTACTTATGTCCAAACACACACATACACGAGTGTGGTGGCCGAGCGGTTAAGATCACCGGACTCAAGCTCTGGTATTGTTGGCAGCAGAGTGTGGGTTTGAATCCCGGTCGCGGCACTTGTGTCCTTGAGCAAGATACTTTACCATAATTGCTTTGTCCTTTGGATGGTTCATTAAGCCGTATGTCCTGTGTACTAGGATAGGTAGTGCACGTAAAAGAACCCAGAACACTTATCATGAAAGAGTAGGGGAATTACCCTGGTGTTTCTGGTTCAGATAGCAAGCACCCTTGTCTACAGGTTTCCTCAGGCTTGAGAGCTACAGTGATTAAGTTCACTTATGAGGCATCCTTGGTTTCATTACCAGAAATATATAATAATAATAATGATAACATGTACGTAATGATGTCTAATCGTGGACCCTCCTTTGTTCAACTCAATGTCCTGACGAGCATGGACCTCATTGTTTTCCTTTGTGATAGGAATCTTGAACCTATTGTCCCTTTTGTTTAAATGTCACTACAAACTCACACATGCACAAGAAAAAAATATACATCAGCATCTCTATGGACAGCTTCAGACAGCTTCGGACTAGTAAAAAGTTTACTGCAAACCTCAATACGTATAATTCATTGTAATGAAATCCAGTGCTTTAAAGTGTTATGAAAAAGTGATGTCAAGATAAACCTCATGACTTCCTGAAATTCTTACTTTGTTAACTTTTTATTTGGACTTCAAGATGTTTTTGAAGATCTATCAGGTGATGAAGAGGACAATGATAATACAGTAGAGCAACAGCCATTAATGAAATCATCAAGTGTCATCCCTCCCATCTCTATGACCTTCTCCCATAAGCAGCTAAGGCTTCTAGGAGTATTTGGCAAGAAGCTGCAGAGGCTGGGCATCAGCTATCGCATTCTTGATGAGGATGAAGACAACGAGATGGAGGAAGGCAGAATTGAGATCACCAGACTCCCGGCATGTCTGATGGAGCGAGAAGCTGCGGAACTTAAGAGAGGACGATTGTCAGTTGCAACATCAATGGTGGAGGTACAGCGTTTTTCAAAATCTTTGGGGAGTTGGGGGACAATTTGACTAAATGATGAAATACCACAAAATGTCTAGGCATATGGTGAAATCTAAGCAGAAAAACATACATTTGGTAAAAAAAACAACTTTCATATGTGTGTGGGTGGTTTGTTAATTATTCAGACACTGTTCATGGAGCATCTTGAGCTGTTACAGCAGACATCTGGAGCAAGTTCCATCCTACCAAAGACTATCACCAGAGTTCTGAACTCACAGGCATGCCATGGTGAGTCCAAAAATACTTTTCAGGATCCGTTGGTTGTGGTAAAGCTGTTGAAGCATCCATCAATGTTGCAAACGACAAAACCGTGCGTGTATGTAGAGCAAACGACAACGGCGGTCAGATAATATGAGATTGCCTGAATTTCTTTCATGTGATGACTGAACACCAATGTTGATTTTCCAATTCCTGGCAGTAAACCCAGTAGCAAATGTTATTTGTTAAAGGGGCTGTGTCGTTATGATTAAAGCAGTGAATAGAATAATCTGCTTACTACGCTCGCGTGCACGCCGGCAGTCACATCACAGTTTGACAAAGACGGCACTCTTTGTGATTTGACCGCAAGCGCGTACATGTGCAGTATCTGGGTGAGAGTTCATCTTTCCATGCACAGTCACAGGCCTGCTATAATCATGATGACACAGCCCCTTCAAGTGATAATGTTTAGTCTCTTGCAACAAGCTTTCTTAGATTCTATACATTTACTTTTTACGCCCTTTATTTGGAAATAATAAGGTAAAGTTCCAACTTTAATGATGGATCTTTTCTTTCTCTGACATGGCTAAATATCATTGTTTTGTTTCATGTTATAGGTGCCATCAAGTTTGGTGATGACTTGAGTCATCATGAATGCTTATCTCTAATTGGTCAACTCTCAAACTGTGATCTGCCCTTCCAATGTGCTCATGGGAGACCTTCACTGGTACCCTTGTTTGATATCAAGCTACTGGCTTCTAAACTACAGGATGAGGTTTGTCATAATTTTTTTCAAATTGTATTCCTTGAGAACTTGACATATCTACTAACAGCCTCGACTGTTCTACATTAGTTGAGCTGGAGTGGAGCAAACGATCCAATCTGCCCGGTCAAATTACCTATGCAGAGTGTTTGGTGTTTATCTAAGTAAATTTCTTGACCCCCCTAACAGGGTGTGTCTGTTGTGTCTGCAGTGGGGTATATTTCTTGAAATATTTATGGTTGTCTCCCATTATACAAATATTGGATGCATATGAGTGCATTGTCACAAAATATAATGACGAGCTGAAATATGGACTATTCCATTTCACGAGGTAAAGCCGAGTGAAATGGAAAAGCATATTTCACCGAGTGTTAAAATTTGCTGACATTGCACAAACGAATTGCGTTCAATATTTGTTTTATATAACACACACAGAGGTCCTTTTCATTTGAATTTTGTTTAGACACGGAAAGTTGTCCACTCTGAAAATTAATATAAAAAAAATATTTCTAACAACGTGGGCAAACCCACTTACAACCTTGTCTGCTGAGACACGACATTGCCTTGTTTGGACAAACGGGCAGGGAATGGTTATAATTATCCATATTGGACGGGCGCCTGTCCAATATTAAAATGAAGGGAGCGTGCTGGAAGCAAATACATGGCAAAAAAATTGGATGACACTCGATGCGTGTTCCACCAATCAAATGACAAGGATCTGTGTGTGTGGTATGTAATAGCTATTTTATTGATATTTAAAGATTTTTGCTTGACATGCTAATTGTGTCATCTACGTGTTTCATTTAGCTGTCTGTAATGCACAATTCGAATTCAATTAATTGACAATCAACTGACAAGCAACATGTTTAAATTTAGCTGTTTTATTTATAAAATTTCAAAAAAAATACTCCGCTCTGGGTTATCTTCATGAAATTGTGAAAAAGATGTGCATTTCATTTACATTAGGTTACAATATGAGTTATCACACAAGCACATGTAGATTACGGAAAAATATAGCCCTTCTGTGTCCCATTTTTGACGCAGACGCACTATATTTGTCCATATTCCACGAGCGCGCGTGTGATAACAAATTCATCTTCTGGCCAACTGGAAGATAATACAACCTTGAGCGCTATTTTACAATGAGCAGCACACTCAGTGCGCAAAGTTTAGAATGTTATTTTGCACTGTCCTATACAGAGCTTGATGCATGATGCTCACAATACAAAGTGCAATATAGACTACTGTAATATGGTTTATTATGACACTCCCATTTGAGCAATCTGATTGGAGGATTAGCGTGTACTGGAAGATATTGCATATTATAACCCCTTGCTTTGTGTATTCTCTTTTACAACAGGTTATTGAATGCAAGCCCAGATTAAAGTGCCTCCATGCTGCAACTAGTTAATCAAGAAACCCATACATATGTACTATGCAATCAGTATGGACCATCCATTTTAGGTCTTTTATATTTGTCCTGTATCAGTGTTTTTTACCATAACTGGGCCGCAGTTTTGCATAGTGTATGCATAGCGCACAGGCTCAACTCGCATTTTGCGTGCATGTTGTATAGTTGCGTCAACGTCAGTAGTCGAATACCTGTGGTCAGATGCCTGTAATCAAATGAACCCCTGGGTGTATTTGCGACCTAGTAATGGAGGAAAACAGCATTTACAACGGGTTAATCTATACTGTAAGATAACGATATTGCCAGTGAAGACTGAGTCACTGAATAAAGTAGCCATAGTTGAGTTTAAAGTTTGGTTTAAGGTAAAATATAGGATTGGTAAAGCTGGTAGTGCAGTGTTCTTAATTTGTGTGATTCAATATCTACATGAAAAAAACAAACCTGTGAAAAGTTGGGCTCTATCGGTCATCCGAGTCAGGAGAAAATAGTGAAAAACCGTTCACACTTTTCAGCATGTAAACACATTGTCCTTAATTTCGATTGTTACAATCAAAATTAAAATTAGGGTCGTCAAATTTTATTTTTCTTGACTTTGACAGTATTTCAGACACAAATATTTTTATGGTAGATTGGTACTACTCCATAATCAGTAAGCTTTCAGACCGACACTAATAAACAAACAATTTGGGATGAATGCCAATCCTGTATTCTACCTTTAAATTCCTTTCAATTAATTTGATTATAAGTGATTAACAAATATATTATACAAATATTGACTGCTTCAAGTGGCGTAGTATCGAGGCGGAGCCGAGGGAAGATAGGCGGTTCCGGGGATCACCGAGAGTGAAGCAGTCAATATTTGTTTTATAACACCTCAATTTCATCCATTTTGTGGTAATATTCGTTAAACAACTGTGTGTATATCAGTCTTCAAACAACTGTATAAAATCTGACAGGAAATCTTTGACAAAAAGAAAGAGGAGGTACCACACTGCCTTCGTTCTCATATTGTTTTTCAAATGCACGTATTATTTGATCGTTTCACCGGGTTCGAGGTTGTCGTTGGATAGTACCATTTAATAGTTCTTTTGGTTGGTGTGCAGTGTGATAGTAAAAATACACAACACCACGTGACGCACGTTCGGCCAATCAACAGAAAGAATCAAAGGAAGAGGTGTTATAAATTTAAAAAGCTGCTTTTGAGATTTAAAACAATATTAGTATACAGATTAGAAAATGACATTTAACACTTGATTTTGATGGTACTAGTAACAGATAATTCCTTTCTGGGCCATTACTCTTTTAATGCAAAATAAATTATATATTGATGTTCGTTTAATTATTAATATATTTGAACATGGAAAGAAGGTTTATCTACTGTGCAATAAATAATGTTGAAAACAAAAAAAAGTTAATTTGTTTCTGACATCTTTATTTTGTTTTCACTCCGCTGCTTGGAGAATGAGAATTACGCACCTGCTGTGAATCCTCCTTGCAGATTGGTACGTTATGCACGCTGACGCGCGTGTCGTGCCTTGTGCGCGTGCGTAGTGTATAGCCTAATGCATGAAATCTGCGCCAACACCGTGAACTAGACGCACGTACGTCATGACATCACGCACGCTTCATTTGCGGGAAATAGTTCGCAAAGCGGGAAACAGTCTCAAAACCCAAAAACTATAGAGAGGTTTGGGGTTTTCGAGACTTTACAACAGAATAACTAATACCACTATTGTGAATTAAAACAGTTCACAGTTGTATTGTAAAACCTGCATCCCCTGAACTTTTTTTATTTGACATTGGACTGAGGTGTGTTATAAACCACATTGGACTGGCATTATTCTGGCACTAGTGCACGTCTATGCACCCCTCAGGCCATTGAGTGACCAGCAGAAGAGGGTCCTATTTCCCTCGGCCTTCGACCTCGGGAAATATGATCCTATTCTGGTACTCAGTCACAGTCCCTGGGATGCATAGACGAGCACTTGTTGCACGACGGAACGATTGGGCCAGACGACCGCGATCAATCACTTTTCAGCACAAAAATTTCACAGTTTTTCAGCTGAAATGATTCAAAGAAAAGGCTTTCCAAAACTGTGTGATTCCTTTGTCTATTGAAATTCCGCCAGGGCCACGTATAAATGCTCACTTTTCCAACGCTCTTTACTTTCCTCTTTTTCTTTTACAAACAAAATAACAGACGGATGCTTCAGTGTCGTCCGACGCCGGTAGTGCATAACTCAAAGTAAACCTCTTTTGTAGTAGTACACTGGTATTAATTTTGTCCCTACTCAGACGAATCGTCTCTCTGGATGCTGGTCATCTCGCCCCCAAGCACTCTCGCCCCCAACAATCTCGCCCCCAAACAATCTCGCCCCCAGCCTTTGACAATCTCGCCCCCTGACAATCTCGCCCCCAAACAAAGTCGCCCCCTGATGATGACTGGAAGTTCTAACTTCTGATGACTTACGGTGTAAACTTAGAAATTAATTGATGGGAGATGTTGTCGCAATGCTGTCAAAAACTTGTATGATATTTTGTCAGAAAAGTATCGGCTTATAATCATCCACTGAACGAAGTTTGAGAAGGGTATTGAAAAATCACAAGAAAAAAGGGTGAAATGCTCTGCAACTAATAACCACCGTCCCATTGATCTCTTCCACGGCGGCGGACTATAGTTTGCGATCGATCGATTTCGGTAATCAGTGAATCAAATCAAAGTGGCATTTTTCAATGTGCACCCCAGCTTGTCAGGTGACACGTTCAATGACTGACAGTTTGATTTTGTCTCCACGAAATGCCCCTGAGTGCATTAAAAAATTAATTTTATTCAAGAGTGAGAGACAATTTTCAATAAGAAATCACAGAACATCTTAACAACAACATGTACCATTCCTTACTACGAGGGAGATCATTCACATATTCTTTGATTTTTAGTTTACGCATTTTCCTTTATTTTCGAAATCGACTTTAAGTGAACACTTTATTAACTTCATCATGGTTAAAAAGTCGACTTTTCCAATTTTTTCTTCAGATTGTCAGGGGGCGACTTTGTTTGGGGGCGAGATTGTCAGGGGGCGAGATTGTCAAAGGCTGGGGGCGAGATTGTTTGGGGCGAGATTGTTGGGGGCGAGTTTGTTGGGGGCGAGAGTGTTTGGGGGCGAGATGACCGGCCTCCGTCTCTCTGTGCTTACCTAGTGCCTCAATGCCTTGTAAAATCATGTCAGAAATAGAGTGATTAGGTAGATTGAAGTGTTGTCCAACGGGTGTATCTAGTTTCTGCGTATTGACTGTGGATCTATGACCATAGAAACGCATTTTAAGTGGTTCTAGTTTCACCTATATTGGACACCACAAACTTTGCTAGATAAAAGATGAGATTCATGGTGGTACAGGTGACATGGTCCCTTGTCTAATGGGAGGCAGGCCTACCCATGGACATGGCTGGTGAAGGAATGCGACTCCCTGATGTGTTGTCTGCAGACGATGCATTAGGGTGTATTTATTTTTTCAAACAGTAATGTGATTAAAATCAATGTCACAACTTACAACTTTAATAAAAGGGCTTATAGTAACTGTGTTATTATTACCAAAAGCCTCACTGCATGTATTTATTTGCACAGTTTGCCATCAGCTCAAATCACGTAGTACCCACTACAGGTCACGTGATGACATGTAAACATTGGTTGCGCAATCGGTCTATTTTTCCAAAGTATCTTTAATGGAGATCAATGGTCCTGGGTGCAATTTTTTCTGCAGTTCAGAATTGCCATCCTCGACAATGTTTTCAAATTTTGTTTAAGGATTCTCTTTATGGAATTGATTAATAACCCCCCCCCCCCCAAAAAAAAACAAAAAACAAAAACAAGAACAAAACAAAACCCCCAAAACATTCCACATTAAAAATAATTATTGGCAATTTTGGACTGCAGAAAAAATAATACGTCCTGGGTCATAGACCTCTCTTTTGCAATGTCATAACCAGCCCGAGACTTTTTGCCCGACTTTTTATGGATGCCGAGTTGGTCGGGTGTGACATGCATGAACAGTTGAATACATTACTAAGGTACAAGTACACATTCATCGACTACAATCTGGCTCACACACACGCGGCGTAAGTCCGACTGTCCAAAGAACATTTCTAGACCAATTTTCTACTAGTGTAGAAACCCTTAAAACTTGAACAAAAATGTTATCTCAAGCCGCAGAACATCTTCCCACCATTGTTGGAGCAGCACTATTAGCAACATCAGGAGTTGCAGTTTATTCTACGTACAAATTGCTGACCATTGACCGCGACCGTCGTGCCAAGGAAAACGTGTACGAGACGGCTAAGCTTGTCAATGAGTACTTGGTGTTCCATTTCGGGGCTCCACGTGAGGTTTTACGGTACGACTACGGACCCACAGAGGCTCTCGATTTTCCACGAAGAGTTGCTGATGAATGTTTGGAGGTGTATAGGAACAGAGTAAACAAGGTTATGTATAACATTAACACTGTTTTATCATAGAGCAAGGGTTTTATGATAGCACTTGGCAGTGGATATAATTTAGCCGTTAGCCGCCGCCGGTGTGACCGAAACACTAGTCATGCTAGTCCGATTAATTATCTGGATGGACCCACGCCTTCTTTTAACATTTGGACATGATCTGGATTATGTATTGTAGGGTCCGAGTGAAGTTTAAATTCCAAAACAGAGAGTGACAAAAAACTGCTCAAAAATTCATCAATAAAGACATCTACTAGTACTACTACCATGACTACTAGTACTACTAGTACTAGTACTAGTGAGTAGTACTGCGGTATTTAGTTACTTAAACCATGCTTAAACCATGGAGGTGCTTAAACCTTGACCAGCTATTGTCGTTTGATGTACAGAGTGGCAGCACGTTTGTGCATCGTATTTTTTTGCGTAATCGTCAAATTGCGCGCATTGTTCACCAAAAGACAGCGCAAAATAATGCGTAATCGGGATATTGCGCAAGTCCTAAAAACGTGCTCCTCCGGTATGTTTCACAACGTGCGGACCATTTTGGGCGCATGAACCCAGATTTTGTAGCGTGTCATGGCCGAGCAGTTTAGTGCACCGGGCTCAAGTTCTGGTGGTCAAGTCATCGGGGTGTGGGTTCGAGTCCAGGTCATGACACTTGTATCTTTGAGCAAGATGCTTTACTATAATTGCTTCTCTTCACCCAGGGGTAGAAATGGGTACCTGCGATCCGAGGGTAGACATGGTAGAGGTTGATAAAATAAGTTTGAAAAAGCCTTCGGAGCGCCACAGCAGCTCAGCCTCAGGGCTGTAGGCCTATGTACTCCCCAGGGAGCTGAGAAAGATTACAGGAATATTATTGGCCCAATAACCAGGGCACTTAATGTAAAGCGCATTGAGACGCTATTGTGAAATGCGCTATATACATGTCAGAAGTAGTTTATTATTACTTTGGCCGATTTTTATTTTTATTTTTTTTGCTGACACAATCGTACCATATTAACCGGCAATATCTCCTACGGACCTCAGGTGACCCTTAAGTTGATATACTATATGGTATCTGTTTGACAGATTTTTGAGCATTTTTTGTCGTCCTCTGATTTGGAAACAGTAACTTGGGCGCTGTACTCTCTTTTTTGAGATTTTAACTTTATCTTTCGTAGGATGGAACATCCTATTCCCAAGGTACTTGCCGCATTTTTTGATCAATATATAACAAAATCACCAACCTGTGCAAAGTGTGCTGTTAATATTGTTGCTGAAGTTTTGTAACATTATTGTTTGGGCACACTCCAGTTAACAACAAACTTCACCCCATTCACTCACTACCATTCAAAAACAGGCCATTAGAATTTGCACCCTCTCAAATCCACTGGATCATACTGCCCCCCTTTTCGCCTCACTGCACACATTAACTCTTTCGGATATTAACAAGCTGCACACGGGGATTCTCATGTACAAGCACGTTAATAAACTTCTTCCTCAAGTTTTCTCTTCCTATTTTACTGCAGTTCATCAAGTTCACGGTATTACTAGATCCCATCGCAATCTTTTTCTGCCATTCACGCACACCTCCTATTCTGATTCCATGGACCTCATCTTTGGAATAACATTAATGGTGACATTAAATCAGGGTCGTCTGTTGGCTGTTTTAGGAACTATAACGAACATCTTGTCTCTAATTATCTAGGGTAGCTCCTTCTCTTCCATCACTACTCTTCTGACAGTTATTGCTTACCATTTCAATTTTAATTTATTCCAGTTTTAATTTATTCCAGTTTGTTAGCTTGTTATATGTTTTGTTTTGTTGTCATGTCTCTGTTTTCCTGTCTGTCTCTGTGTGATTAGCGTAGTTTTTGCTTTGTTCACTGTATTGTATACAGGCATTTCTAAGCAAGAATTCTTGTTTTCTGAATATGCCTCCATAATAGACCGATTATGAGACCAATGTTTACATGTCATCATGTAACCTGTAGTGGGTACTACGTCATCTGAGCTGATGGCAAACTATGTGCTAATACATGCTGTGACCAAAAGAGTCATACCAACAGTTGGCTTTTGGTAATAACAACACAGTTACTGAGGCCTTTTATTAAAGTTGTATATTGTTACATTGATTTCATTCATATATTACTGTTTCATAAACTACGAGTATTCTTCTACAAAAGAGGTTTATTTTGTGTACTGCACTACCGCCATCGGAGGATGATCTAGCTTTTTCCTCTACATTAACCCTAACCCCCAAAGCGATTTTATTAGGAGACCTCCGCAACCTATCATACTCCAACAGTACACTTGTGTGGACAGTACACAACCCATCATACTCCCACAGTACACTTCTGGGGCCAGTACACAACCCATCATACTCCCACAGTACACATATGGGGACAGTACACAACCCATCATATTCCCACAGTACACATATGGGGACAGCACACAACCCATCATACTCCCACAGTACACATATGGGGACAGCACACAACCCATCATACTAAGGTCTTGTGCTGTTTGATTTTGGCTGACTGGGTATGTTATTACATGGGTATAGCTTGATTATTTTAGAAGTACAATATACCAAGCCCATAGGCCCTAAGTGTTTTCAGGGCTAAGGAGAACCGTCAAGTTGCCGAAAATAGACTTTTAATTTTGAAATTCCTACTGTGAATACTTTGGGCTCGGAATCGGGACAAAAGTTTTAGTTTATCCTTATAGTGTGAGAAGTCAAACTTTGAAATACCGAATTTAATATTCTCGGCAACGTGCGGAAATATACGCTCTGAAAACACCAAAAGCCGTAGAACTTCGCCCCCGGACCCCCATAAGAATTGTTGCCCCTATAAACTCCAACAGTAGGGCTACTATGGAAACTTGTTTGAGTGTTTTTGTTTTTGTTATCCCTTTTGTCTATCTTTTGTGTATATTATTTTAGCTTTTTATATATTTTTTATATAGCGTATTTCAATTTTAGTATTTGTATGTTTTATTTTCACCTCAAGATTCAAGGCAAATTTTAGGGGATGAATGAACTGATTTGAGTTAGATCCTTTTTAATTACTTTAGATGATACCACAACTGAAGAGATAAGCACTGTATGGATTTATTAGAACTGACTTTTAATTATTTCTATTTCAACAGACAAAGGTACCAAGCAGAGCACTAGATATAGGATGCGCGGTGGGACGGACTGCCTTTGAGCTGGCTCGTGATTTTCAGCAGGTCGTAGGGATTGACTTCAGTCAAGCATTTGTAGATACTTGCTGTGCAATGAAAGATCAAGGTTCTTTGGATTATTCAGTCAAAGATGAGGGAGATTTGTCAACACACCTCAAAGCTACAGTAGATCCTTCAATAGTATGTATTGAATCATTTCGCTTTAGCTTTTCAGTAACAAATTTATTTCATTCATAATCCCTTAATGCCCTCAAGCCATCAACGAGTTGACTCTGGATGACGTGAATACTTGCAAATGTTTCCCCTGCGTGGAAATGGAAGCCGTCTTAAGGCGCCATTATGTAATTTCCACCATGGGACCGAAGGTAGCCTGGTCATTCAACTGCGGAGCAGGCACAGACCACACACACGCCGTTTAACGCTTTGATTCACCAACACAAGGACAAAAAAAGGTTGTGCATTTATTCATATTTTGTGGCCATTGAGAGGCGGTTTTTGTGTAATCCCTGGTTATAGACCTTTGTCCTTTAGTTCTAAGAAGGGGATTACGAGTCATGGCTCCGTGTTTATTTGGCGTGTCGTGGCCGAGCGGTTAAGAGCACCGGACTCAAGCTCTGGTGTTTCTGATCAGCAGAGTGTGGGTTCGAGTCCCAGTCTTGACACTTGTGTCCTTAAGCTAGACACTTAACCATTATTGCTTCGTCCTTCGGATGGGAGGTAAAGCCGTTGGTCTCGTGTGTGGTGTAATGCACGTAAAAGAACCCAGTACACTTGTTGTAAAGAGAAGGGGTTTGCCCCAGTTTTCTGGCATGGTCCTGCAGCAATATGCACCACCTCACCTTGTATCCCTTTCAAGGTGTTGTATTATGGTTGCTTCGTCTCATAAAATCATTTGTAACAATCTCCACTCCACCAGATTTGATAATTCAGCGCCAGGAGTTTCATTTATGACAGACATGTCGCATTATAAATGTACAGTATTATTATTATTATTTCCACTCCTATGCCGTTGGTAATGGGCGATGTTTTGCAATTCATGGTGCGTGAATTTGACAATTTCTTGGTCAAGATACAAAACGAATAAGAGAGCGTTTGTTCTCTTGGCTTTGTCAAATCCAGGATGTCTTTGTGCCAGCGATACCCTCAAAGAAAAAAGATTCTGGCAATTCTGCCAAAAGAATCCTGCAAATGGGATGGGACAAAATAACAAAAACTAATCCCGGCAGCAACTGGTGAATGTGCTTAAATATGTATTCTGTTATGATGTGCTCATTGGTAAAAACATTAACATTTTTACTCTGAATACATTTATTTCTTATTTACCTTACAGTAGCACCAATTTTCCTGAGAATGTTCCCGCAAAGATTTTTCAATGTTTAGGACAATTCCCGTTTAAACCTCTTTTCAGAATCTTAATATTTTGAGTTCCCCAGATTTGATTTACATGTAGATGTAACATAATTTGGAAATGTGCATAAAATCACTCAAAGAACACAAAGCGTTCTTTTTACAATTTTTTTTAATTGAATGTGACTGCATAAATTGACGTTTCCACATACAAATGTTTTTTGGAAGCTACAAGATAGTGGTAATAAACTCATTTAAAACCAATGATAAATCACTACATCTTCTGTATATCAATGTCACATTGGTTGTCCTGCACATGAAGAAAATGTTTTGATTGTTTGAAGTATTGGTTCTTCCTCATACAGGATCGTTCCAGACTTCAATTTCAGCAAGGAGATGCTTGCAATCTACCGTTAGACTTGGGTCAGTTTGGCTGTGTTGTGGGTGCGAATCTCACATGCCGATTACCCAATCCGTATGACTTCTTGAACCGTTTACCAAGCCTTGTTGCACCAGGTGGTATACTCATGCTTACCACGCCCTGTACGTGGCTTGAAGAATTCACTCCTAAAGTAAGTAGGCTTCAAAACCATGCTTAAACTAATCTTGTTGGAACTTACTGGAGCTAAGGGAATGTTATTTTTTAAAGAGAAATTGAATAATCTACCATGCCTTTAAAATGAAATTGTATAAAATTTTGACTGTTATTGGAATCCCTGAGAATTATTTCTATCAGAAATTCTGTCATCTTCACAACACAATGTAGAAATCTGATCTTATTTATCTTGCTAGAAAGACACAGAAAATCAGAAAACTACATGTACGTGTATGTATAGAATTACCACCACCTGAGTAAACTATGTATTTTTTTTCTTGAAAACCTGAACATCTGTTTATAATGAAATGTCTTAAATTGTTAATGTGCTTCTTGAAAACAGGACTTATCGATCATTTCAGCTGCTGGTTATGTGATATGGAAGATAAAAATGTTCAATTTTTATCAATTACTGTGTATAATGCTAATTGGTAAACGTTTATAAATATTGTTGGTTTAAAAAAAAACATAAATCTGCAGACATCTTTACACTGTTGGAAAGTGCACACCATTCTCTTTAATGTGACATACATTTTGTCATGATTCCATCTCATATCAGTAGTAGTGAGAGTATAAAAAAACACCAACTTCTTGTTCATCTACAGGTTGCCCCGTAGTTAGGCGCTTATGCAGTTTGTGTGTTCTACGGGAAATCCTGTAGTTAGGCAGTTATGGGTTAAATGATTTTCTTGACCACCTCAGATAGACAGATACTCAACATCCAGCCCATGGTTTCTAATGAGTTGCAAATTCATAAGAAACAAAACACCCATGCCTAGCATCATCAAACAAGGCATACCACTTTTATTAAAGTTCAGTCAACCAGATTAGTTTTTAGTAATAATTCTGAATATGGTAAGAAGAAATCAACATTTTGATTGCTATTTTATGTTCTTTTCCTTTTTGCAGAGTAATTGGCTTGGTGGTTTCACTGACAAAAATGGGCAACCAGTGACGACCTTTGACACGCTGAAAAGGGTTCTTGGTCCTGATTTTGATCTTATCGTAGATAAAAACATGCCGTTTTTTATTCGTGAGACGGTTCGTAAGAATCAGTGGACTGTAGCTCATGCTTCCATCTGGATACGTAAAGAATAACTAGTTAGGCTAGGAATAAACCAGAACTGGCCCAAATCCATCAGAATACAACTGTACAATTTGATTTATTTCTGTGGTAGATTCTAAAGGGTAATCGCTAGCCTGGACCTAGCCATGACCCCGATAACATTGAACCCTTTGATAGATCCTTATTGATAAAGTCAAGGGAGGTTGCGGCTTCTAGCTGTGACTGATCAAGCCAACCAGGCTTCCCAGTTGGCCAAGTCAATTTCATCCGAGTCATTGTTTTGGAATGAGTTTCATTTTCAGTTGGATTCTGATGGAACCAGGATGGCTTCTAATTAAAATAGGTAGGGAATTAGAGCAAAGGTGATTTTGTATTAATATGAAGTGTGTGATGTGAAATGTTTATTTAGTAAGACACCCTCACTGGTTAGAATAAATATTTATTCCGGAGTGTCTTTGAGAGAATGAGAACAAATATAGATGTGACCTTCATTATGAAATTTACAGTTTACCGAATCTGTTTTATATTTCTCGAGTTTTGCTAACATTCTTCTTCTGTAACATTACCAGACAGATTTGATATTTGACAATATCTATCCCCACACACAAACATCTGCATGTAATGAGTACATTATTTGCACTGTATTTATTACTGTGTGGTATATATTGTACTGTCGCAGTAAATCACATTGTTAGCTTGATTGTGTGAGATGTATTTGTTGCTGTTCAGTAGCTATCCCCAGCCCTGATTGGTGAACTCCGGTCAGTAGTGACTGAATCAATGCAGCGAATGCGCAGAGCCTACTTCATATATTGGAGGCTCTTAAAAATTTCTGTAAATGAGAGATTTGTGGATCAATACTTTTAGGGATTGTTGAAACAGGTTCCAATATTGTATCTTTGGGGTTTTGGGGGTAAGCTAGGCCCTGAAAAATTGGTCCTATTTTGCACACAGGCATCGGACCCGGTTCCCAAGATGGCCGCTTTTTTGTTTGGAAATCAACACTCCTGTAGGCCCCCCCTTTTTTATGGACGTAGCTTGGAGAAATCCCTGGATTTCTCCTTGGGGTCCATATAATAGAAAAGAAAACTGAGGATAATGAGATGTCAATGCACATTTGTGTTTTTGTATCAAAAGACTGAGAGACTTCTATCTATTTTTTGACTATTTTTTTGAATATTTATCATATAGCGTTGGTTGTAATGGATTGTAATTAGTGGGGTGCATCCTTATAGGCGTGGTCACCAGGGCAAGGGGACAAATCATGATACTGTAAATATAATACAAAAATACTTTATGTTAAATGACAGGTGTATGATTTTCTCAATAATTGATTTCCTAGGTATCTATGCTTAGGTAAGTAATGGATCTATGAGGCATGCAATAGTTTCACAATTGGTAACACCTAATATATGTTTCACCAATCAATTCACAAGAATTTGACTTGTGAGGTATAGATTAAAATAAACGTCTTTTGGTAAAGCAAAATCGTAAGTACGCTTCAAAACATTTAATTAATTTGAGGAAATCAACTAACAGAGCCATGACCAAATGGTCTTTGTTTATCGCATTGATCATCTGGTTGTCATGACAATATCCAGTCCTGTTTAGGGAACAGGAAGTAAAAATAAATCCCGATCATAGATGACTTTTGATTTGTTCATGTGATGCAGTGGGATCCCAAGTAATATCTTGGAGTGAGTGAAAATGTACTCGTTAAAAACATACTCTGCATAATTATGTGATGTCACTAGAGACCAATTTTGTGCCATTGATGACTCCATTATTTTGCTAGAGTGATTCTAATTGTGTTGACTCGTTTATTTATTTCAGACATTAGCAGGAATGTAAAGTTCCATTCACTGCAATTTTCTCTCTAGAATTTTTCTCTAGAAATAGTTTCCAAAAGAAATCCAGGGTAAATGTCGGAGGTACATGTGTTGAAGAGACTAAAAAATTTTTAGTGGTAGTGGAAAAATTATTGTGGAATCCCCAAATTAGTCTCCGGTTTGAAGAGTGTGTACAATATTTATGAATGTATTGTTAAGACTTGTAATTTGTACAATGAAACAAAACCAGTGGAAGTTTCAGCTCCCCTTTCATATTTAACATTCAGGCATGTTCATTGCAGGCGATGTGTTTACATATTTCATATTTTCCTTTCAAAATGACAACACATCAGGTGGGACAACTTGTCAGATTTTTGTTTTAATGCAGTATTTCATCTATCAAAAATATTGTAGTCAACGACTAATGATGATGGCCTTGAAGTACAATGGCTCAGGAGCTACTACTTAATGTATGATCAAATATCTGTAGCGTTCCTGTTGGTCCATACTTGGAGGAAGTAAATAGAAGTGAAGTTGACAAAATAGCAGCTACGTTTCGATGCTTTCATATTGATGACAAATTTAAATAATTTTTTTGTTTGTAAAAAAACCAATGAACTGTGCTTTCCTTTAAATTATTTTCTATTGGACAGTTTAGAGATTGAAAAATTGAAAGAAAAAAAATAATAAAACTCATTTTAGTATTTCCTTTTTTTAGGGTCAAAGTTCTGGTTACATTTTAACATGTTTTTTTGTGACATTTGGACTGATGTTATTCAGTTCATGAGTTTCCTTAGATGGATAAACTTTGATATAAAGATCATGTCTTTGATCAAGAATAAATAAGGCAATAAAACTTTGCTTATAAATGATGTGTGCTTTTAAATTTGTGTTTGAAGTTTAACGTGTGGTAAAATCTTGTTACCAGAGGAGTGCAACACAGTAATTTAACTTGGTAGTAATGAAATCATCTCTAGAGATTGTGAAGATGTGTTATCGACTTTCAAATGTAATTTATTCCTTCTTTTTCTGGTATTCTTCCTCACTGTGATTTAAGATGTTGGTAAACTTGACATACCATGTTTAAAAATAGCCTCACATACATTTCATTCTAATGGCCGAGTTAGGTTTTATCAACTTGAGCACAAAATCTTGTATCTTCGGGTCCTGGGCTGGATTTGACAAAGAGCTGAGATTGATCTTAAGTGTGAATCAATCTTCATTGCCAGGTAAATTGTGTTGCACTTGACAACTCATCTTAAGATGAATCTTAGTGCTTTGTCAGATCGAGCCGTGGTCTTTGAGTCTCGGTCACCCTCTTAACTCTTCCTGACTTAGGAATCATCCCAACTTTAAGATGCATAGTGATTTGTATTGTGACATCAAATTTTCCTTAGCAATTAAGATTGATTCATACATTTACTCATCTCAAGATCGATCTTAGCGCTTCTTGAAATCGACTGCTGGTCTGTCAGTTATGGACTTTCCACCATGGACACTGACAGATTGTGGACAACGATAACCCTCAAAGTTTTCTCCTTCAGTATCCAAAGCTTTTACTTCACTTCCCCCACTGCATGGGAAGCTAAGGCCATCAAACTTGCTGTAAAGCACAGGGAAACCATTCTGTGTACTGACTTAATTGACACTTACTGTCCATACAGTACATACAAATCTAAGCATTATATCAATAAGACTGCTTGTCTTTACATATAAAGATTTATTTTGAGAATTTACAAAAAAAAAAAAAAAAAATGCAGGTCAACATTAGTTTGTTGGGCACCAAAATTACATGTAGAAAATGGAGACTATCTTGCCACTTTTGTAGCTATTTCCATTGACACATTTATGCATTTGCTGTTTTAATACTTTCAAAATACATGTATAATTTGTTTCAAAAACCAGATGTTTATTGAAGGGCAACAATCTACACAGAAAAATATATAAATACATCTGTACAAAAAAGTTTATGCAAAACTTGTTGATAAATTACAGATTTGAGTCATCAATTTGATTGAAAGTACCAAATATAACATTACAGTACAAAGTGCTCTTGTTTCAAAAAATTATCAAAATGTGTAATTTAGTGCAGTCAAGATTCAGCATAATACCTAAACATCAGAAAACTACAGAGCTAAAGGAAGTACCTTCCAACCTGTTGAGATCCTGAAAGAATTTACTGCACGATGATGACATCATAATCGTTAGATAACGACAACATCCTGAATGTGGGATGTTGTCTTCTCAAGATAATTTATCTTGAGTTGTCAACATTTTCAGGATGTTATCATCCCATGATGATTTATCTCAGTTGACATCTTACTTTCATAATGTTGACATCCAAAGATAAAATACAACGGGAAGACGACATTTCACTTTAGAATGTCGTCATCTTACGTTTATGATGTCATCATCTTGCAGTAAATTATTTCAGGATCTCAACATGTCGGATGGCACTTCCAGAGCTCTGTAGAAAACAGCGCCCTCTGCTGAAGAATTATTCTGCACTAACACAAGGAAAAGGGCTTTCCCCAACCATACTTTAAGTCTTATGTGTTTTCTTGGAACAAATCTCTAGCTAGTTAGTATAACAGATGTCTCCACAAATAAAAAGCTTCATTTTCTAAATACATGTATAATTTCCTTTGTGGTATCAAAAAGGGAATCCAGGCTGCTACATACATGTACAGTGTATAGTTGTTAACCCATTCAAAATGGCTAAACTTTCAAATGTTTACACCAGTCAGTAGATGGGTGAATTAATAATAGTTGGTATTGGTGCTGTTACTTCTCGTTATTGAATCAAATTCTGGAAAAAAATTTTTGTCAGAAAGAAGCAATTCATAAGTTTGATGGAGCTCTTTCCTTTTAAAGCAAAATCACAATTTCTTGACACCCAATTAGTGAATAATATTCCATAATTTTACATACAAACTTTATATACTTACTGCTCGACCTAAATTTGACCTTGGGTCAATAACTCAAATGGCCCAAGTCATTTGTTACATAATGTATCTGCTAAAGTTTTAAATTTCTCTGCAGTTGCATATTTACAAGAGACTTTTTATTTTGTTGTGTGTTCCATCTGATCTCACTTTATCTTGAAACAGATCGCTGTTCTCCGTCTGTATTCATAGCTGCATGGCTTTCCTCTTCAAGTTTACGGAAATCGTTGACAAAATTGTATTGCTGAAAAAGGAACAACATAGAAACGTAAAAACAAAGTTCCATGTTAATATTACTAGTTTTAGTATACTGCATGCACAATGTAAGACCCATCAGAACTAACTAGGTAATATTTAGAGCCTAACCTTGACTGTTTCTATTGCATTGTGACCTCTCAGATCTTGCAGTTTCTCGATGGCAGTTTCTGAGCTCATTCCTTGATCTGATTGAAGCAGAAAGCAGGCAGCGATGATACACGATCTTCCATGGCCTCCGTAGCAGTGAAGCAAAACCTTCACAGGGAATCAAATTAATACCGATAACAAGACCGCTTTAGGATCAATACAAAACCGCTTTCATTTACTGGCTGATTTACTTGCCACTTAAAAAACAAAATCAATTATGTGATTTGAGAACAAATTCACGGTTAGATGCATTTATCATTGTAAACCTGCATTTAATAAAGCTGTATAACAAAATCATTAACGGATTTGTGTTACTGTTTAGAGTTATTTTACTCAAGAAATTTATCCTCATATATGCATTGTGAATCTGACTGTCCAGATTTTATGGAAAGAGGTGGGAAAGAAATAGATAAGATGGAATTTATTATACACAATTTATGAAAAGATCAGCATTTAAGAAGAAAGCACTATCTGAGCTTTTCAGTACCAGTAGGGCCTACTAATTTTTCAATGAATAAGCCTTTGGATTAATTTTTAAAAATGATCAATGATCTTCCTGATTATCACCAAAACTAAACCATGTTTTTTTTTTTTTTAATTTTGAACCTCTAAAAAATAGAATCTGAATACAATGCTACCTTTTTACCAGATGAAAGCAAATTTCTCAGTCTGTCAAGAACCTCCAAGATATCTGTGATTTCAAGATTTTCTTGGATTGGAAAGTAGTGGAGGGAGAACTCAGCTGTGGCATAGTCTGACAGAAGGTTTGGCACTCTGTAGCGGATCAGTTCAGCCTTTGTACACAGAGGAATTATATCGCTAATCCCCATCTTTTTCAGATCATCTATAGATATATAGAGTAATGAAAAATACAACAAAGTGAGTTAGGCTACATCATGCAATTAGGGCCTACTAATTTAGTTTCACCATGCAAGTTTAATACATACATAGCTGACCAACCATAAGAAATGGTACAACTACCTAGTTTGGGCATGATTGGTTGAGTTCTCTGTCATTTCAGCTCAGAAATGTTCATTCAGATCTCAACCCCAACCCCCTTTTTTCATTAAAATGATTAACATGGATAATTGATTACTTACCAATATCTGTCTTCAGCTTTCTCCAGACACTGCCAAATCGACAGCCTGTATAAAAGAAAGCATGGACAGTCAGAATTACCATCAGAATTTGTGCACCAACCAGTCCCTAATTGAAGAGGAAAGTCTTTGCTTGTGAAAATCAAGATACATGTAAAATAATATGCTTTATGACACGACTGTACTGCCTGTTTCATTTTGGTCTGGCATAGAAACCAAAGCTTTCAAACAGAAATTGTAAATAAGTTTTCAAGTATGCTACCATCTTGTGTATCTCATCTGTCTTATTTTAGTGAGTTCCATACAATGTAAATTACCCTCTAATGTTGTAAACTTGGATTGTTTTTTTAGGAAGGTTTGCAAATTAAAATCCAAGTGGATTGACTTATCATGATCAGTATGTATAGACCCTTTGAGCTGACATCATGCACAGTTATAATTTACCCATGGTCTGCCATTTGGATGTCAAATTGCACGTTTGAACCCAATTTCATGGCATTGCTTACCGCAATATTTTGCGCTTACAACCCGTAGAATCACATGCAAGAATCCCATAGAATTACAGAATGCAGTAAGCGCAGAATTCTAAGCTAACTTTCATTTTATAAGCAGTGCCAGGAAATTGGGCAACAGTGCGTGTTTAACCAATGATTGCCTAAAATGCGCACTGTAGAAACACATAGGGATTCTGACTCCCAAATGGCACTACCAAGATTTATGGAGAGTGATGACGTCAGGTGAATTGAGTCAATATGTTCAACATCCTAAGCTGACCTGGTAAATCACTTAACCCAAGCTGTCCTGGTAATCCATAGAGAGATACATCCAACCTGCATCACAAAGGACATGAAAGAGTTCGGTTACAGAATATGAAAAGTAAAAGCTCAAATATCCAGTCTGCTATTCAAATAATGAACTCAAGATACAAATTTAAATTTACCAGCAATAGCCTGGGCTCTTTTACTTAAAAACTGTTATCTGTATAAATTAATGCTTTTAAATTTAAAAACCTAATGTACAGACACTGAACTGAATTTCATACAAGGATTTTCATTGTGATTTTTACTGTTCAGTGGATTAAGATGAAAATGATGAAAATTAAAAGTTTAACTGTCTATGGGGAACTAAAATTCTATCTTCTAACAATCACATTTGATTGTAGAGTATCTGTAATATGTGTAATAAGCGTGATGACAATTTTATTTATTTATTTTTTTTAACCTCCTGCAAGGCTCTGAAACATTAATTTATGGAAAAGTAGCTACATTAATTTGTCAACTGCAATTTTAAGCAAGACCCCAGTTTAAAAAGAGATTGTGATAGGTTACAAAATTAATGATATAAATTTGGACACTATTAACCTGCTTATAATAACAGCCACTTTCACCGTGTACAATGTAGAGTCATACAATTGTTAGAAAAACTCTATCAACAAATTTCTTTGGAGGATGTTTAATCATGAAATTGAAATTATGAAGTGCATCCTTACAGTGCATCAATGTAGTTGTCTTTCAACTTTAACTCAGTGACTGAAATTGAGTGTTGTTTTTGTCTTGTCATATAATTATTTAAATCCTGGATAGACAATGACTAATCAAACGCAAGATAGGGCAAGGAGAGAGAAAAAGCAAACACCCAACTTAAATTGGATATCTACTAACCAGTCAATCTTCAATGGCAGAGTGTCAAATGCCTGCTCATCATCAGATGTATCAAAATCACAATCTTCATTATCAGCATCACTTACTTCATCTTCAACATCAATCATATCAACTACCTCCATGTTCTGAATCTGATAAAAAGTGAAAATAAAAATTAATTTGTTCAATTGTTTGCAGTACCTGCCACTAATTCATGAAGGCACTGAGTATACAGTGCTAACTAGACCCCAATGACTGGGGCGCTGTACTCCTGTTTTTTGAGATTTTGACATTATCGGTCTTACAAAAATGGCCGATAATGTCAAAATCTCAACAACAAAAAAGAGTACAGTGCCTCAGTCATTGGGTCTACAGCGCTGATGAGAAAGAACAATAGACCTTATGCACATTACGTCATTTGAGTAGGGCGCCCTCGCCTAGAGGTCAAAATGAGGTTGGTCATTGGTCAATCCTGTGCGCCGCGCGTACAAATCTTTGCGTTTCCATTGTTTCATCATCGATTAACCTCTAAGATGGCGGCGTGATGACGTCAATGCAAAAGGTCTATCAACTTTCATTGCACTTTTAGTTTTAGTTGCGATATTCGATCATATGATAGTTGATGTTAGACACAGTGACTGGGGCGCTGAACTCCTTTTAAAAAACTTTTGACATATCAAAAAAAATTTAAAAAGGAGTACAGCGCTCCAGTTACTGGGTCTAATTTAGGCCAATGACGTATACAATGTATGCTTTAAAAAAAAAAAAAAAAATACAAATAAAATCAATCAATTATGAAAGTTTTAAATTTAGCGTGAATCTTTTTTATGATTGTTATGTTACATGTATGTTAATTGTTAGCTAACGTTAGGCTAATGTTTAAAAAACCCAATAACTAATTCTTACTTGAAATCTTTCAAAAATCAAAAGTTTAAAAATCGTCATGTTTTAAATGAAGTGACTGTAGTTCACCTTCAGTTTGAGGTCAATTATTTAATGTTAGTATTATTTATACATGGAAGATATATTGAGTTAGAAAAAATATTTTGGACAGGCATGGCAATCCTGCCATTGGGTATCCATTCTCATTCTAATTTAAAAACACTTCATCTGTCAACTAAACGTTTAACATGACTGAATCTGTGCAAGAAAATAGCTTTAAAACACTGCATTTTACTTACATTTTTCTCAATTGGAACTCCCATTTCTACTGTTGACATCACCAAAATATCTCACACAGAAAACTGCGTAAAATAAAAGAAGGAAACACAATACTAATTCCTGTTCCAGTCAGAGACAGACAGAATTTAAATTTAAATCCAAGATAAGACAAAGTTGTTTTTATTTTAAAATTCCCACGCGATGAATCGACGTCGGCAAAATAACTCAAAGTATGGAGGGTATTAAGGGCAGAAATAATCTAGCTCAAACTCAACCTGTGGGCTCACACGTCAACTGCGCGCGCGTACTTGTTTACCTCACCTGGACGGAAAACAGCAATTACACATAAGGGAATGACATAGTTGACAAATTGACCTTCATGGTTGAATAATGACCACATTGGGGCAGATGAGTCTGCTGCCCGATCCAACCAGCAGGAGGGCAATTCGGTAATGTCCGTTATGTTTAAAAAGAGCCACAAAGCCTTGACATTTGGCTAGCTCAATGGAGAACATAAAATCTGATGATCTGACATAATGGTGGCATCGACCTGTCTTATCAACTGTTGATATAGGAACAACACAGACTCTGTGTAGAAGTCGTATACAATGCTATTCCTCATACAATAATTAATTTTATGCTGAATAATACGGTACAAATGTCATAAAGTGTACGAGGGTGTTCAATATCACTCCTCATTTGCGAACAAGACAACGTGTAATGATGTATCAATAGATCCTTTGTGGTATGCATTATCGGATGGTAATCAAACAATTCATTCTACAATTTTTAGGTCAATTTAATTACGAAAAAAACCACAAAAAACCAAACAATTACAATGTCACGTACTGGTTAATGTTGTAGTGACAGACAACATGAGAAAATTAAATATAAAACCACTGGTGATGTATACTTTGCGGGGATGTGCGCTAAATGATAATCAAGTCTTCCCGAAACTGTCCACATGCACACTGCGCTGAATGATACCCGGATGTACAGTACAATAGCTCGAAATGGGGTCAACTTGTTGAGAATTTAACTTTTTAAATTTATCTTTTATTGACTAATAGGCCGTCCATAGATCAAACGTTTACCCAAAATGCATTGGAACCAATCCGGTCGGTCACATTTGGGCCGTCACGGTTGACCTCACACACTATGTCATGGATACACACAGGAGACAGACGAGAGACTGTAGTAAACAATCAGCAACACTTTAGTTTGGTATGTAACAATTTTAGTATTTAAATGTTCTAGATCGTACACAGAAAATAAGTTATGTAAGCAATTTTATTGACGTTTATTGTTGAATTTTATGGGAGTATACTGCACTGCCTGGAAAGTGGTGAGTGTGTCTGTGCCTACACTGTGACTGTGTGTTGATTTTTCGTTTTTCAACTTCAGAACTTGGCATGTCTTGCTTAAACATGGTTAAAAAAAAGATATTGACTACTATTAATACTAATATAGGCCTAGCACTTGCAAAAATTTAATGGGATTTTAGTCCATACTACAAATATACTAGGGCAAAAATGTTGTATCCGGCTGCCACTTAATTTTGGTCAAATATATCTTTACCTGTCCAGAAAGGTTGACAGAATGTATACAGAGAGGAACAGGTACTTTGAATGATTACAAAGTGTTAAATTCATGAAAAACAAAGCCATTTTCACATCTACGATGACAGGTTACTCGCTAAACGCCATTTTTAAGTCCTTTGGGCATATGCGCGAAAGTTAAGTCCCGGCCAGGCAATAAAATGTCCGCTTGAATTTTTTTTTTTCTTTCAAGGTCAATAATTAGTTTTTGCTACCAATTCCTTGATAGGAATATTTAGGAATAAAAAAGGGAAACATCAATTAGAAAATCTAAAAAAATCCCTTAGAAAGTGGCAGTGTGATATGGAAACTTTTCCTAGTCTAGCGTGCAACGGTCAGGAAAAGAGCATTGAGGAGATATAAAATCGGAGTATAGTCAAGTCTTATATTTCCGCTGGTCTCCTATTTCCGCGGTATTAGAAAATTATGTTTTTGCGGTGCCAATATGTCCTCAATGGACGACTTTTATTCTGTGAATCGATAACCAATAACCTTCTGCTGATCTTGTAAAAAGAACAAATCCGAAATTTTGCGCTAAATATGGAGCAATTCTGTGACGTACCAGACCAGTCCAAAATGGAGTGCAGGGGTGTCCTACAGAAATTTGGTACTCCGCGAAAACTTGCCCGACTTGTGGGAAATTGAAAATTGTAATTCATTTAAAGTTAATTATTTCATATTATGGTTGAATCAACTCTGGACATTAATGCAGATGAAAAGGATTTGCAGACCATTTGAAAAACTCCTGCGGATATATGAGACTCGCCTCCAAAATCACACCGCGCGTATGCTCATTTTCTGAGACGTTTTCAACTAACTTAATCTGAAAACTTGTGGATTTTGTTCAAGTCAAAGTGGAAAGTAAAACTTCAGCAATAATAATAACAGGATACTTTGCACAGGTTGGTGATTTATTTTTTATTTTGATCGAAAAATGCAGCAAATACCGCGAAAATAGGGTATTCCATCCTACCACAATCACAGGTTGCGCGGACATTCCACTGCTGGGCATGCACAGAGCACACACCCACCGTCCACACAAACAGGACAGATGTCGCTCAATTTTTTTTGCAGATTTTTGGCTATTGTGCAAGCGTTATTGTATGATCCCTGATTCCAGACCTTTGTCCTTTTGTTCCAAGTAGAGGATTACCAGAATCTTTGTTCTCTTGGCTTTGTCAAGTCAAGGTTTCTTTGTGCCAGTGTTACTCTGAAAGAAAAATAATTCCATCAATTCTGAGAGAATAATCCTTTCAGGCTGGATGGAAAAAAATACAATCATAGTGGCAACTGGTTAAACTAAAAAACTTTAAAAATTTGTTCACACATTCAAACTATTTGTCTCTAGAAAATGTATGATTTAAAAGAACAGAAGTCTAATAATTTAACAATTGTAATAAAACTATTATTTGTTGCAGTTGGCGTAAGGATGAGAGGAGGAATGATGTGAAAGAACATGGAAGATTTGGATTACTCGATGATCAACACAAAGCGGGGAGCTTTCCAGCCCGCAAGAAAAGGCCTAAGATTTGGGAACTTTGAGAGCTTGAAGGTTCTTCCCAATGTCGGCGAGGTCACTAACGAGAAGTTAAAGATAACCAGCACACACTTCAACAACAAACAGATTTTCCTGAAAGTCTGCCGCTGGTTTGAAACATGGATGCCATGGCAGAAGCGCATCATGCTGTGTGGGACGACAGATCGTTGCTCCAATGGACAGCTAGAGTATCTAGCTACAGCCTTAGAACCTGTTTTCCACCGAGACTTTTCTGCATCCCTTCACAAGGAGAGATATCGAGGTGCTGCTGGCAAGACTGGACAGAAGGAAGACCCTCAGATTGCATTGATGAAAGCACTACAAATGGCCACCAAGGGAACGGAATTTGAAGATGATTATTTATTCGTCAGATCTAATAATAAGAAATCACATGCTAGTATTAACTTAGAGGAGTTTGCCCAGGAGTATGTACAAGACATTATTGAGTGTGCATTTGAATTTATGTATGGTAGACTACCAAAATCAGCACCCTCTTCTGATCAAAGTCGTCAAAGAGAAAGCATTTCCAGGTCCAGAAGGCAAGATGAAAGCCCCATTGCTCAAGTTACAAATCTCAATGTGCCAAAATTTAAAAGAACATCTGAAGAAGAATGGCTGACTTCAGAAAGTACCAGTCAACTCTTGCCAACTATTACCACCGATTCAGACAATCCCACCAGCGGAATGACTGAATCAGGTATTCAGCGGACAGAGATGAGAAACCGCAGATTGGGTCCTCCTGGTGCTGACCGTATCCTCACTGCCCCAGCATCACAGAGCTGTGACTCCATGACAGACAATTCAGCTGGACTTCATCGGGGCAAAAAAGGATCATCTGGATATCTCAAACACGGACGCCATTGGACATTCCCTGGTTGCCAAATTCTGCAGACCCCTCTCTTCTCTGAAACGCTAGAGGGACATATAGCTACTGACAGTGGGACAAACTTTACACCAGGATATGGAACTGGTAGCTATGTTCCACTACAGACTAACAAAGTAAGACAATTATTTATAAGACGACATATTAAATACTCTTTAGTATGCTTACTTGTTTTTTATACCTTAAAGTTGTATTTAACAGTGAAATTTTTATCATGCTACCTATAGTATACACATATGGACTGGCAATGAGGGAAATAGTGCACGACTATGCAACCCGAGGGCCTGTGAGTGACCAGGAGAGGCCGGCCGAGGGAAATAGGACCCTCTCCTGGTCACTCACAGGCCCGAGGGGTGCATAGACGTGCACTATTTCCCTCATTGCCAGTCCATATGTGTATACTATAGGTAGCATGATAAAAATTTCACTGTTAAATACAACTTAATAATGCCAGTCCATATGTGTTTTATAACACACCTCAGTCCAAAATGTCGGTTAGAAGAGTAAATCGCGTTTTTTTGGCCGGAGATTCTTTTCGATCCGCAGACGCCGCCGTTTTCTTGAGGGCACTCTTTACCAGTCAATAGTTTTTTGGTTTTTGAAACTATTTCCCGCTTTGCGAACTATTTCCCCCGAATGAAGCGCGTGCGGTGCGTGTGGTGAAGATTTCATGCACTAGGCTATGTTAGTTCACCCCACGCAACCGTGTTTCAGCCAATCAGGATAAAGAACCAGGGAGAGGTGTGTTATAATAAATTATAAGTTAATTACTGTGTTCACCTCTGGCTGAAACACATCTAGTGTGTGCAGACCTAATAATAATAAGAAGTTGATTGTTTCACATGGTGGATTTTTCCCCTTCTGCTTTGATGAATTGATTTCTTGCAGGTGTCCACACTTACATGGTGTATGAAGCACCAGAGGAGGGATTCCACTCCAGCTAGTCCAGTATCACCAGGGATTAGTCGGCAGTCATCTCACCAGCATAATAGTCATATCAGTGAATGTACTGCACATACAAGAGACTTCTTTGAGCAGAAACCTCATACACAAAAACTTGGTAAATATCACGATTTACTCTTACTTTAGTTTATCTTTTTGTTAAACGGGGAGTGAAAACTAGTTTTTTTATTTTCATTGGTGCTCAAGTAAGATTCTATTTACATTGTATTGTAGTTGACCCTGTTTGACCAACTTTCACTCAGTCAAAAAGTTCAGTTAAAAGTCTTGTACTGAATAGACCGATCCATTAAGCCCCGCCTCCTTATGTGTTGACCAATCACAGCCTTGGCTATGCCACCGAAAGTCTGACAAAAGTCAGACACGATAAAATCCTATTTGAAAATGTAAACATGTACGTATAGCATGCATGTTCTAGTCGTGCAGTGTGGCATTGAAGAGATGCACATTTTGGTGATGTAGCCAATGCTGTGATTGGTCAATATGTTATTGGCAGGGCTATTGACATCTTCCAATGTTTTCCATGTTTATATAGTACCTTTACAAATTTCTGTTTCATATTATTTTTCTTTACATTTGTACCGGAAAACTTGTGTAAACAAATGAACTTACATATCGTCGGCTCAGAACTATAAGGTAAAAAACTGTAAATAAGATTTGAAAATTAAAAACTAATGGTTTGTCTATCCAAAAAGTAGTTTAGAATAACAGGTTAAACTACTTTTTGGATAGACAAACATTAGTTTTTGATTTTTAAATCTTATTAACTGTTTTCTAGTTTGGAAAAGTTAACGACCTTTTGTCGATTACGGATGTTAATGACCTTATAGTTCTGAGCCGACGATATGTTGATGAGGTTTTGAACTGTAGGTTGTATCATGTACTTGTCTTCATGAAAATACTGTACTGGTGTTGATTACTGAGTCGGCTGAAACACTAAAATGTGTTCATTCTTGAAAGAAAAGGAATCATTTTAAAGTATCTAAATCTACAGGTAAGATGTACAGAGCTCTAAGAAGTGGCAAGATCAGAAAACCAGACAAGTTAACTGATATAAGCCTTCCACTACAGAAGACTTTCAAGAATGCCAAATGGTGGGGGAAGGAGCCCTCTAGTGGCAGACAACTTGTACCTGCACATCATCAGGATCTGAAGGAACACTTCAAGAAGCAGATTAAACAAATATGGGAGGTCAGTAAAACCCTGAGTCAAATTTATCCATTAATCAGTGTGATTGCATCTTCAAATGAATATTGACGTAGTTGTTAAGACATCTGATTTAGAATGTGGGGGAAGGCAGGTGGGTTCGAATCCCACCTGTGTAACCTGTGTTTTTTAGCCCAATAGGATTCAGAAGACACTGAGTATGCAGTGCAAGGGTAAAACCAAAATAATATTCTTTATCCCTGAACATTATAGAATTTTGGTTTACATGAGGCTGTCTTACTGTTAAACCGATGCCATAAGGGATTCACTGTTAAAAATCAGGATCAATAACAAGTGAAAAAGCTGACATGAAAAAACAATTTAAATGTCCTTAAAATGTTAACAAATTCTATTCAGTCATTTTCAAAGTGACATTATGGCAATGACAGGCAGAACCTGACCATGGCTTAGTTGCATAGAGCTGCTTTATCAGTTGACATCAGATGACCTGTAAACACGCAAATATTGTCTGGACCAGCAAACAGAGGTCAATTATACATGCCATTGTTTAAAATCAGAATACCGGAACAAAGATCACCCAGACATTTTGTTTTGGAACTTGCACAGAGTATGCACTTACCATGCAATGCTTTGTTTCACCCAAACAAAGAGGACAGATGGTGTTGAATATTTTGTAGATTTTCACCCATTACGAGGGGGTGATTGTGTCATCCCTAGTTCCAGACCTTTGTCTTTTTGTTCCAAGAAGAGGATTATGAGACAGCTTCCACCATTGTTTATTCATTGTATTTCAGCTCAATTTAAGTAAGTCAGAGTGAACCGGGATCCTGCCTTGGTTCCGGATGTAGGACCAATACAAATTCTGATGCTATAAAGAAAATTTGTGTACTGTTGACTTTGTCAAGTCAAAGTTTCTTTGTGCCAGGGGTACTCTCAAAGAAAATGATTCCAGCAGTTCCGAGAAAATACTCCCATGGCTGGACAGAAAAAATGGAAGATTCAGGTGGCAACTGGTTAAGCAGACAAAAGTGCTTATACAAATTTTCTGCTTAGGTAAAATAAGTAGAAAACCAACTGCAAGTAGTACATGTGACGTGACATTTTGGCCATTAACTTTTTCTGGTAACCACAATTGTTTTTAGTCCTAAAAATGGTATTCTTGAAAAAAGAAACAATCTTATTTCAAGAAAACTTTTCTTGTATCACTCCCAAAAATCTTAACACAAAACTTTTCTAGGAAGTGACACAAGAATGTTTTTTCTTAAAATATATTTTTTTCTTTTTTCAAGAATACCATTGTTAGCAGTTTCGTGCCTTGCTAATGTTTGTGCTTAAGCAACTTCATGAAACTGGGTTCAAGATGTTGAGTACTATATTCATCCAAGCAAACACTTGCTCTTTTGTTCACGTTTCAAATACTTTGTTATTGTAATTTAATCTCTGCAGTGGATGGGGGAATGGGAAGAGTTTGAGAAAGGGGACCTACTGGTGGAGTTGATTAAGATGTGTGATCAAGATCTTGTAAGATTCATCGCTCAGTGTCTACAACAGAGGTATGTTTCAGAATTTGATTCCTTGTGTTATTTTGTCTGTGTAGGACTAGCACATCCCATTAAATAAAAAAGTCATTCATCATGAGACGATCTAGAACTAACATTGAAAGAAGTTTTTTATTAACATGATTTATAATGATTACATGTTGTGTGACCAATTATGCTTAATTTTCTAGCTTTGTAATAATTCTAAAATTCAAAGATGCACAATTAGTGTAAATGGAGTCAAAGTGCCAGTCACGCTGAAAAACATTTCCACTTCAGTGGTTCATTTTGTAGAACATTTGACATTTTACAGGCATTCAACTTGTTAACTGTGCAGCTGATTTCCTCTTTTCCCCCATTCTTTAAGTACAATAGAAAATACTCCAGGCAGTTTCCTGTTTTATATTGCAATATCAAAGTTGCATGTGTGATTGTACCCTCTCAATATAAAGATAGTCCAGGTGTGAATGGAGTGGCTTTGGCTCTATGACTATTGACTACAGCTGTAACATTGATGAATACACATTTGCACTTGCAGTGGTCAGTCCATAGCCACCGAAAGCTAACATTTTGAAGCGATAATACTCACAAAAGTTCAGAGGGCTAGAAATTAATTTTGCACGTTGCCATTTTATCATCCAGTTTATTTATTTTTGTCATGCTTCAAGGAAAGGTTTACTGAAAACGAAAAGAAATTAATTCACCATGAATTGTTTTTTATTTTTACATGCCTGCTCAGATTGTTACAGTTTTATAAATGGTATGTATGGATTATTAGGATGTAGTGTTTGCAGTGAGCATGGTTTGTGGGTTGGTTAAAATACTAACAGTTGTTGTTTGGAGACAAATACATCTAGGAGTGAAAGTTCTTTTAGTAGTTGTTCTGACATCATTTTCGCTATACTCTTGAACAGGAAAATGGAATCAGTTTCAAAGTTTGACCCTATTGATATTAAGAGAAAGGAACAACAATGAAAAGCAGTTTGTGCTATGTTTCCCTCTATGAATGCTGTATACCAATTTATTATTATTATTATTATACATTTCTGGTAATGAAACCAAGGATGCCTCAAAAGTGAACTTAATCACTGTAGCTCTCAAACCTGAGGAAACCTGTAGATAAGGGTGCTTGCCATGTGAACCAGAAACACCGGGGTAAACCCCTACTCTTCCACGATAAGTGTTCTGGGTTCTTTTACGTGCACTACCCATCCTAGTACACGGGACCTATGGCTTAATGTCCCATCCGAAGGAGAAAGCAATTATGGTAAAGTATCTTGCTCAAGGACACAAGTGCCGCGACCAGGATTTGAACCCACACTCTGCTGCCAACAACACCAGAACTTGAGTCCGGTGATCTTAACCGCTCGGCCACGACACTCCATAATTGTCTTTGTGTCACAAGCTTGATTTGGTGATGGTAAATTAGTTTTCAGAGCTACAACGTTAAGTATTTATGCAATTGCTGACAAAAAGTGGGACTAGAAACAGAACCCATTCTCTGGTTGAGGGTTGTGTGAGTTTTGAATAAGTTGGTTATTAATTTAACTGAAATAGCAACTTGAAGAATTACTAGTATCGGGTAAACAGCTGTAACTCAGCAGAAAGTTTGCAAGATGCTAGCTACTTGGCAGTCCATTTACTCTTCTATGTTGTTGGTTTTGTGTGTGTAATTTTGTGCATAAAATTGTATTATAAACCTCAGTAGGTACATGTAGGCCCCCTATTGGAGGGTTTTGAGTGAACCCCTGTTGGCCAGCTTTTGCTGGATGCACTTCTTAAAGGTGTACTGCGGCCTTGTAGGGCGATTTATTCGGCGGTAAAATAAACATTATTGACTGCAGCATGACTAGAAAGATCGTCCAAAAGTAGAATATAAACACCCACTACAATAACCCCCAAATTTGGCCGGTTTTGCGGTTATTTAAAAAACAAGAAGGGTCATGTGACTTATCCGCTTCAAAAATGTGAAAACGATAACTCACCTGATCATTCAGCTACATGTAGTTGTATTTCCATCCGTTAAATCTTATTACTGGACAAAATTAAACTCTGATTATTTGCAATTGTCCATGAACAAATAATAAAAGTGGACTTATTATCAAATTTGGATTCAAGTTATTAATAATGAGGGACATTGCATTTCAAAATATGTGTTATGAGAGTCCGGGTAATGGACCGTGGCTCAGTCGCTGTATATGTGGGGCTTATGGCGAGTTTCGCTCGACCCCACTGGTCTCATCCTTCAGTTGGGGCACTGGCAACGAGCGAAATAGTGAGTCGACAGCCATTTACTCTGGGTCGGGGAACTCCCGAATTTGCGGTTGGAAATTGCTGCCGGAAATTGGTAATTTGCAGTGAAGTTCAGCCTTTTGGTTGATTTTGACGGTTGGAACGACTGGATAAGTGTATGATAACCTTTGACCTCTTTTGTTTTATCCAACGATTTCTCCTTGATAACAAAGCACTTGGCTTACATTTCTTTATGAAAAGGTAATCAAAAGTATACTGATATAATTCTTAAGTGGTAAATAAGATCATTTTTAGAAATATGAGGCTGCAATTACCTTTAATAGAACGTCAAACCAGCTGTAGTCACCATCAGGTGAAGCATACCAATCTTATCAGAGTCTACTTGCTTTGACTTAAAGTTACCATGATGGATTCAGGATAGTTCCTGGTAAAAAATGCAAAAGAAAAGGTCTTCAGGTTTCTAACAAATCTGTGCTGCCATTTTGAAGTTAAGTTGGTGATGGGATGATCTAAAACAAGAAGAAGAATGAAAAAAATTAAACAAATTCCCAGCCGATCAACAAAGCCACGTTTGCGTGTTTCAACTTACTAATAATAAAGCACTGGTGTACTACATTGGGAAGTTGTTTGTGAAAATGCTTGCACATTTTAACAAATCAAGGACTTTGCTTTGAGAAACAAAACAAAAACAAAACAGCAACAACCAAAAACTACTTTTCATCTGAACATTCATTTCAGTGAACCAAGAAAACAAAGAAAGTGTTGTTGTTTGTTTGTGTTCATTCTCATGTTACTGTGAGTTATCACAGTGATGAATCATTATAACATGTACATTGCAGAGTGTGTTATCTCCACCATAGTGGCCTGATAAATCAGTACAGTGATTCAGATATTAAACAATAGTTCGAACTAAACTTGTACAGTAATGTCTTGTTAATCTTGACCTTTTACTTGCAGGAATTTATGATGGATGCAGGTATCTGGCATAACACTTTGGTCTGTATTCTTGTTCATGTCTAGTATCAGAGTATGAACCAGTTAATGTTTTTTTTAAGGTTGCGGGATCGGAACGATATCAACAGCCTACCAGACAAGATCCTACTTCACATATTCTCCTTCTTACCTTCTAATGACATCATGATGGCTGAGAGGGTTTGTCGAAGGTGGCATTACATAGGAGCACAGGATGAACTGTGGAGGCTTAAGTGCCAAGAGTTGGGTGAGTATCATGGACATTCTTTAGGGAATGAGCATCAGGTACACCTTTATAAGAGTGAGTTGTGTGGCTTAGGTCAATATCTACACATTGTTGGGCAATACTTCAGAAGATTTTCTCATAATGTTTTTATTTTGTATTGACCCAATTCACCTGACATCATCACCTACAAAAAACTTTGAGATTGAAATTCCCTGTGTGTTCTTTGCAGCCCACACTATAATCAACGTGGGTGTTTAGACATGTACCATATCTTTACATGCAGTTTAACTCCTAAAATGGCAGACCATGGGCAGACAGTAGCTACGTGTGACATCAGTGGATGGGGTCATTAACATGTCGTCATGTATCATTAAGAGGTTGTTAATCTTGTGCTTGGTTTTGAAACGGTTCTTCTGTAGGTGATTATGAAGGTTTTGCTGATCTACCTGCTCTAGTGGAAGAATTCAATAAAGGTTATTCTGTAGATTGGAGGAGTGCTTATATAGAGCTATGTCAGATTGCTAGACATGCTAAGACCCCATCTGTTCAAACTGCACAAGGTATGAATTATGCAGGGTTACTGTGGAGTGTGGCCTTTTTTTACGATTTGGGTAAATTAATTTCAATGGTATAGAATAATTAGTTACTTCATCAAGTGTTTTTAAATGAGAACAACAAATCTAAACACAGTGTATAGTCGTCATGCAAGAGAGACAATTTTCACAGATTGTTTTTTTTTATATTTCTTGATTCTTAACTAGTTTGGCCTGTACCCTGGCGCGATTCTTTTGGCAGAATTGTTTGAATGCTTTAGGGTACTGCTGGCACAAAGAAACCCCGACTTGACAATGCCAAGAGAACAAAGATTCTTTTTATTGGATCGTCTGTTTTTTTTTGACCGAGAAAATTTCAAGTTCACGCACAATGAATTGCAAAACATTGGCTGTTACCTAAGGCATGGGAGTGGCACTAAACACAGAACCATGGCTCGATTCCTGGCTCACTCTGACTTACCTCCATTGAGCTGAAATACAATGAATGACCAATGGTGGAAACCTCTCAATGCCTCGCAATCCTCTTCTTGGAACGAAAGGCGAAGGTCTGAAATCGGGGATTACACAAAAACTGTCTGTCAATAGCCAGAAAATGCCAATATATTGAAGACTTTTTTTGTCATTATGGACCCTTTTCCCAAATTGTCCTGTGCACTTTGTATTACTCAAAATGACATTAGTCTCCAACTGAGGGGTCTTTATGCAAATTAGGTTCCAGTCAATGGGTTTTATTCATGCGATTTGTTGTATCCAGCAGGCACAAATGCCTCATGTGTTATGCTTGGAGATGATGTACAAACATATTGACACATGTGGCACCAACCAATAGCATCATCGCCATACTGAAACCATTTTATCTTAATGTTCAAAGCTGAAACTGGTTTCAGGTTAGAGCTCTGTTCTTCTTGGGTACTGACCCAATCTACACCGCGGCATTAGACAAATAGCAAGACTATTCTTACAAGAACAATCTACACAATAAAGCAGGATCACATGGTGTTACAGCAAACCAAGTATACATAGATACCTCCCAATGAAATGCCTTAAAACCTATATCTCTTCTTCTTGTCTTTATTAGTTGGTGAAACTGGAACCAAGACGTGGCTGTCCTTCAAGTTTACTGAACTCCTAAAGAAGCGAACACAGACTCCTGAATCAGTTAAAATAAGTAAGTAAATGGGCCTTTCATTACCAGAACAATTTAAGAACAATCAAAGATTGGCACAAGCTCACATCTAGAATCCAAGATTGGAACATTCTCACATCTAGAATCATGGATGGGACATCCTGCTAAACATGCTACATTTCAAAAGGAACTTTTGACTCTATAGGGACAAAATGAATTACCCCCTCATCCATTGCCATGCAAACTAAATCTAATTACCTATAGGATGCTTTACTAACTATGTAAAGAAATTTAGATTCAGATTTAGACAAAGCTGAAAAGTGCGTCGGGAGGAGGGAAAGAGGGACCACGTGTAAAGATATCTTTCTTAGACAATTCTGTAGAATATTCTGCAAAACCATTGCTTTAGAACCAAATAGAAGTGTTTATTAATTACCATTCATAAATACCCAAGACAGTTTAGGCATTCCTATTGGTTGAAAGTGGTCACATGACCGTGTTTACCTGGTATTAAACGGCTGATAAAGACACGGCTGGAGCTGTTTAAGACCGGTTATTTTAGTCTGCTTTCCTGCTTGGTACTTTAACACTGAAAAACGTAAATGAAGAGGTGCGAAACAGACCTGTAGTGCAAAGCTGGGCTCCTGAACGTAACGTATTGACATAACAAAAATCATTGCAAAGTGAGCAAGGTTTGTTGTGTCATTCTCTGACTTTTTTTTTTACATTTTATTTTTTAACTATAAAAGGACATTTATGAATCAGAATAAAAGAGTACTGACTCGATCTTAATAGGCTGTTTAAAACCCTACAGTGTCGCGGCCATGCGATAAAGGCCCTTGCCTTTGGCTCGGGCCTTTATATCACACGGGCCATAACCCTGCCGGTTTTAAACAGCCGTTGAAAACCTCGGTCACCACTATTCTATTCCCTTATTAATACATTAATTCTGTTATGGTTACTTTGCCTCATTAATATCATCTTCTTTTCTGGTTCCCTTCCATTATTAGCTCCTATTGCAAGTGAGAGCTTGTCATCAGAGAGTAGTTCCGTTGAGGATTGGGATAGGAAGCATAGCACAGTGGGTAAGTACTGATTACAATAACAAAACTGCGCTCCAAGATGCTAGATGGATTATTTCAGAAGGGTCTGTTTATCATTGGTAAATTTCATAACTTCATGCCTAGATTGTTTGTATACTTCACCTTACCCTAGCATACTCATTGGCATACTCACTAAGAACCTTGTAGCACCAATCAGAAACAACTCAAAACCCAAACCTTTTGCTTGCCTGGCCACCATGGAAAGCACGTCTGTTTGACTGTGCTGTGCTGAATCCACTGAACACGGGCAAAATCATGAACAAGACTTTGTCAAGCAAACAGGGATGATAAGTTTCTATTGTTTCCATGGCTGCTCTCAGGGACCAAGTTCATAAAGTCTGTCAGCAGACGTTTGATGCTTACAGGGCAATCCTTAGCACAGTTTCTATTTCATAAACACTGCTATTCTATAAGCATAACAAAAGGCACGCTGGCTTGCTGGTGGTTCTTGTAAGCAGATGAGTGATGCTACAATGCAAATCCATTGTGAACACACACACATGGTTTCAAACCTTCTTGATTGTTTATGAAATGCACTTTTGCTTATGCACAACTATTTGCTTACAGGTAAATAACTTTATGAAATTGGGCCAAGATTGTTTGTTTTGCAAATATTTAAATCTATTTGATGTTTATTTGATGTCTGTTTGATGTTAAGATTTCACAGGCTACTTTTTCCCCCCACAGGACATACATACTTATCACACATCATTGTAAGAGTAAAAATCAAACTAATATTCTTTATTCCCGATGCAATTACTTCAGTAAATGAATCTATTTGATGTTGATGGTTTGTTTGTTTCAGTGGATGTACCGATCCAGTTTATGCAGGTAGCTGTGGAATCAGAAGAGAGTGAGGAAGATGATATTGAAGAGTTAACCATGTCAGAGTTTGCAATCCAAGGATTAGCGCAGGACTTCAGGTACGGCTCTCTCAGTATCTCAGTTTTTCAGGATTGTGTATAGGCCTGGTACTCTGATGGTAGTAAAGGGCACCTCTATGAGGGAAAGTAACATTTCAAGAGGCACCAAGGCAATGGCCAGGGGCATGGAGGCAGCTGCCTCTGGTGCCTCTGTGAGGTATAAAAGCTGTATGTATTACAGTGAATAAGGTAGTTGTGTTAGTCAGTGTGCCCCATTGAAACTAATAATACACCTGTGATACACTTTCTGTTTGATTGATCTGATTGATTGATTGATTGATTGATCTGATTGATTGATTGATTGATTGAACTGTATTAACCCAGTTGGGTCAGTTGAGCCAATAAGTGTGATCATTCAATTAGTTCATTTGATTAGATATTGTGGATAAGTTGGTTTTTTAATTGAATTGGTTTGATGGACTTGATATTTGAATTGATTTGATGGACTTGATATATGAATTGATTTGATGGACTTGATATTTGAATTGGTTTGATGGACTTGATATTTGAATTGGTTTGATGGACTTGATATTTGAATTGGTTTGATGGACTTGATATTTGAATTGATTTTGATGGACTTGATATTTGAATTGGTTTTGATGGACTTGATATTTGAATTGGTTTGATGGACTTGATATTTGAATTGGATCAGGGCCAGATTTCATGGCTCTACTTACTGCAGAATTCTGTTCATACAGCCCACAGAATCATGCACTTTACAGGGCGGCATAAGTGTAGAATTCTGCTCATACAGCCCACAGAATCATGCACTTTACAGTGTGGCATAAGTGCAGAATTCTGCTCATACAGCCCACAGAATCATGCACTTTACAGGGTGGCATAAGTGCAGAATTCTGCTCATACAGCCCGCAGAATCATGCACTTTACAGGGCGGCATAAGTGCAGAATTCTGCTCATACAGCCCACAGAATCATGCACTTTACAGGGCAGCATAAGTGCAGAATTCTGCTCATACAGCCCGCAGAATCATGCACTTTACAGGGCGGCATAAGTGCAGAATTCTGCTCATACAGCCCGCAGAATCATGCACTTTACAGGGCAGCATAAGTGCAGAATTCTGCTCATACAGCCCACAGAATCATGCACTTTACAGTGTGGCATAAGTGCAGAATTCTGCTCATACAGCCCACAGAATCATGCACTTTACAGGGCAGCATAAGTGCAGAATTCTGCTCATACAGCCCGCAGAATCATGCACTTTACAGGGTGGCATAAGTGCAGAATTCTGCTCATACAGCCCGCAGAATCATGCACTTTACAGGGCAGCATAAGTGCAGAATTCTGCTCATACAGCCCACAGAATCATGCACTTTACAGGGTGGCATAAGTGCAGAATTCTGCTCATACAGCCCACAGAATCATGCACTTTACAGGGCAGCATAAGTGCAGAATTCTGCTCATACAGCCCACAGAATCATGCACTTTACAGGGTGGCATAAGTGCAGAATTCTGCTCATACAGCCCGCAGAATCATGCACTTTACAGGGCAGCATAAGTGCAGAATTCTGCTCATACAGCCCACAGAATCATGCACTTTACAGTGTGGCATAAGTGCAGAATTCTGCTCATACAGCCCACAGAATCATGCACTTTACAGGGTGGCATAAGTGCAGAATTCTGCTCATACAGCCCACAGAATCATGCACTTTACAGGGCGGCATAAGTGCAGAATTCTGCTCATACAGCCCACAGAATCATGCACTTTACAGGGCAGCATAAGTGCAGAATTCTGCTCATACAGCCCACAGAATCATGCACTTTATAGGGTGGCATAAGTGCAGAATTCTGCTCATACAGCCCACAGAATCATGCACTTTATAGGGTGGCATAAGTGCAGAATTCTGCTCATACAGCCCACAGAATCATGCACTTTACAGTGTGGCATAAGTGCAGAATTCTGCTCATACAGCCCACAGAATCATGCACTTTATAGGGTGGCATAAGTGCAGAATTCTGCTCATACAGCCCACAGAATCATGCACTTTACAGGGCGGCATAAGTGCAGAATTCTGCTCATACAGCCCACAGAATCATGCACTTTACAGGGCGGCATAAGTGCAGAATTCTGCTCATACAGCCCACAGAATCATGCACTCTACAGGGCAGCATAAGTGCAGAATTCTGCTCATACAGCCCACAGAATCATGCACTTTACAGGGCAGCATAAGTGCAGAATTCTGCTCATACAGCCCACAGAATCATGCACTTTACAGGGTGGCATAAGTGCAGAATTCTGCTCATACAGCCCACAGAATCATGCACTTTACAGGGTGGCATAAGTGCAGAATTCTGCTCATACAGCCCACAGAATCATGCACTTTACAGGGTGGCATAAGTGCAGAATTCTGCTCATACAGCCCACAGAATCATGCACTTTACAGGGCGGCATAAGTGCAGAATTCTGCTCATACAGCCCGCAGAATCATGCACTTTACAGGGCGGCATAAGTGCAGAATTCTGCTCATACAGCCCGCAGAATCATGCACTTTACAGGGCGGCATAAGTGCAGAATTCTGCTCATACAGCCCACAGAATCATGCACTTTACAGGGTGGCATAAGTGCAGAATTCTGCTCATACAGCCCACAGAATCATGCACTTTACAGTGTGGCATAAGTGCAGAATTCTGCTCATACAGCCCGCAGAATCATGCACTTTACAGGGTGGCATAAGTGCAGAATTCTGCTCATACAGCCCACAGAATCATGCACTTTACAGGGTGGCATAAGTGCAGAATTCTGTTCATACAGCCCACAGAATCATGCACTTTACAGGGTGGCATAAGTGCAGAATTCTGCTCATACAGCCCACAGAATCATGCACTTTACAGGGTGGCATAAGTGCAGAATTCTGCTCATACAGCCCACAGGATCATGCACTTTACAGGGTGGCATAAGTGCAGAATTCTGCTCATACAGCCCACAGAATCATGCACTTTACAGGGCGGCATAAGTGCAGAATTCTGCTCATACAGCCCACAGAATCATGCACTTTACAGGGTGGCATAAGTGCAGAATTCTGCTCATACAGCCCACAGGATCATGCACTTTACAGGGTGGCATAAGTGCAGAATTCTGCTCATACAGCCCGCAGAATCATGCACTTTACAGGGCGGCATAAGTGCAGAATTCTGCTCATACAGCCCACAGAATCAAGCACTTTACAGGGCGGCATAAGTGCAGAATTCTGCTCATACAGCCCGCAGAATCATGCACTTTACAGTGTGGCATAAGTGCAGAATTCTGCTCATACAGCCCACAGAATCATGCACTTTACAGGGTGGCATAAGTGCAGAATTCTGCTCATACAGCCCACAGAATCATGCACTTTACAGGGTGGCATAAGTGCAGAATTCTGCTCATACAGCCCACAGAATCATGCACTTTACAGGGCGGCATAAGTGCAGAATTCTGCTCATACAGCCCACAGAATCATGCACTTTACAGGGTGGCATAAGTGCAGAATTCTGCTCATACAGCCCACAGAATCATGCACTTTACAGGGCGGCATAAGTGCAGAATTCTGCTCATACAGCCCACAGAATCATGCACTTTACAGGGCGGCATAAGTGCAGAATTCTGCTCATACAGCCCACAGAATCATGCACTTTACAGGGTGGCATAAGTGCAGAATTCTGCTCATACAGCCCACAGAATCATGCACTTTACAGGGCGGCATAAGTGCAGAATTCTGCTCATACAGCCCACAGAATCATGCACTTTACAGGGTGGCATAAGTGCAGAATTCTGCTCATACAGCCCACAGGATCATGCACTTTACAGGGTGGCATAAGTGCAGAATTCTGCTCATACAGCCCACAGAATCATGCACTTTACAGGGCGGCATAAGTGCAGAATTCTGCTCATACAGCCCACAGAATCATGCACTTTACAGGGTGGCATAAGTGCAGAATTCTGCTCATACAGCCCACAGGATCATGCACTTTACAGGGTGGCATAAGTGCAGAATTCTGCTCATACAGCCCGCAGAATCATGCACTTTACAGGGCGGCATAAGTGCAGAATTCTGCTCATACAGCCCACAGAATCAAGCACTTTACAGGGCGGCATAAGTGCAGAATTCTGCTCATACAGCCCGCAGAATCATGCACTTTACAGTGTGGCATAAGTGCAGAATTCTGCTCATACAGCCCACAGAATCATGCACTTTACAGGGTGGCATAAGTGCAGAATTCTGCTCATACAGCCCACAGAATCATGCACTTTACAGGGCGGCATAAGTGCAGAATTCTGCTCATACAGCCCGCAGAATCATGCACTTTACAGGGCGGCATAAGTGCAGAATTCTGCTCATACAGCCCACAGAATCATGCACTTTACAGGGCGGCATAAGTGCAGAATTCTGCTCATACAGCCCACAGAATCATGCACTTTACAGGGCGGCATAAGTGCAGAATTCTGCTCATACAGCCCACAGAATCATGCACTTTACAGGGCGGCATAAGTGCAGAATTCTGCCCATACAGCCCGCAGAATCATGCACTTTACAGGGTGGCATAAGTGCAGAATTCTGCTCATACAGCCCACAGAATCATGCACTTTACAGGGCGGCATAAGTGCAGAATTCTGCTCATACAGCCCACAGAATCATGCACTTTACAGGGCGGCATAAGTGCAGAATTCTGCTCATACAGCCCGCAGAATCATGCACTTTACAGGGCGGCATAAGTGCAGAATTCTGCTCATACAGCCCACAGAATCATGCACTTTACAGGGTGGCATAAGTGCAGAATTCTGCTCATACAGCCCACAGAATCATGCACTTTACAGGGCGGCATAAGTGCAGAATTCTGCTCATACAGCCCACAGAATCATGCACTTTACAGGGCGGCATAAGTGCAGAATTCTGCTCATACAGCCCGCAGAATCATGCACTTTACAGGGTGGCATAAGTGCAGAATTCTGCTCATACAGCCCACAGAATCATGCACTTTACAGGGCAGCATAAGTGCAGAATTCTGCTCATACAGCCCACAGAATCAAGCACTTTACAGGGCGGCATAAGTGCAGAATTCTGCTCATACAGCCCACAGAATCATGCACTTTACAGGGCGGCATAAGTGCAGAATTCTGCTCATACAGCCCGCAGAATCATGCACTTTACAGGGCGGCATAAGTGCAGAATTCTGCTCATACAGCCCACAGAATCATGCACTTTACAGGGTGGCATAAGTGCAGAATTCTGCTCATACAGCCCGCAGAATCATGCACTTTACAGGGCGGCATAAGTGCAGAATTCTGCTCATACAGCCCACAGAATCATGCACTTTACAGGGTGGCATAAGTGCAGAATTCTGCTCATACAGCCCGCAGAATCATGCACTTTACAGGGCGGCATAAGTGCAGAATTCTGCTCATACAGCCCACAGAATCATGCACTTTACAGGGTGGCATAAGTGCAGAATTCTGCTCATACAGCCCACAGAATCATGCACTTTACAGGGCGGCATAAGTGCAGAATTCTGCTCATACAGCCCGCAGAATCATGCACTTTACAGGGTGGCATAAGTGCAGAATTCTGCTCATACAGCCCACAGAATCATGCACTTTACAGGGTGGCATAAGTGCAGAATTCTGCTCATACAGCCCACAGAATCATGCACTTTACAGGGCGGCATAAGTGCAGAATTCTGCTCATACAGCCCGCAGAATCATGCACTTTACAGGGTGGCATAAGTGCAGAATTCTGTTCATACAGCCCACAGAATCATGCACTTTACAGGGTGGCATAAGTGCAGAATTCTGCTCATACAGCCCACAGAATCATGCACTTTACAGGGCGGCATAAGTGCAGAATTCTGCTCATACAGCCCACAGAATCATGCACTTTACAGGGCGGCATAAGTGCAGAATTCTGCTCATACAGCCCACAGAATCATGCACTTTACAGGGTGGCATAAGTGCAGAATTCTGCTCATACAGCCCGCAGAATCATGCACTTTACAGGGCGGCATAAGTGCAGAATTCTGCTCATACAGCCTACAGAATCATGCACTTTACAGGGCAGCATAAGTGCAGAATTCTGCTCATACAGCCCACAGAATCATGCACTTTACAGGGTGGCATAAGTGCAGAATTCTGTTCATACAGCCCACAGAATCATGCACTTTACAGGGTGGCATAAGTGCAGAATTCTGCTCATACAGCCCACAGAATCAAGCACTTTACAGGGCGGCATAAGTGCAGAATTCTGCTCATACAGCCCACAGAATCATGCACTTTACAGGGTGGCATAAGTGCAGAATTCTGCTCATACAGCCCACAGAATCATGCACTTTACAGGGTGGCATAAGTGCAGAATTCTGCTCATACAGCCCACAGGATCATGCACTTTACAGGGTGGCATAAGTGCAGAATTCTGCTCATACAGCCCACAGGATCATGCACTTTACAGGGCAGCATAAGTGCAGAATTCTGCTCATACAGCCCGCAGAATCATGCACTTTACAGGGCGGCATAAGTGCAGAATTCTGCTCATACAGCCCACAGAATCATGCACTTTACAGGGCGGCATAAGTGCAGAATTCTGCTCATACAGCCCGCAGAATCATGCACTTTACAGGGCGGCATAAGTGCAGAATTCTGTGGGAAGCGGAGCCATGAAGTCAGGCCCAGTTCTATAGATCGATAAGGAGGAATTGTTTGATTTGATAAAATGGAATCGGTTCAATCAGTTTGGTCAACTTCATCAGCCCACTTGATTTCATCAGTTCACAGATAGATTGATCTGGTTGATTCAATATAAATTGGTCTTTCAACTGATCGTTTGATTGCCTTTTTTTATTCTTTAGTCTCTTCCCAGAGCTGGGTAGCACAACAGACAAACAAAGTTTCTTCCCCTCTGTGAAACCAACAGAACTCATCAAAGCCCCCACTGGCACTACAACAGCCAGAGGAGACACCCGAGGAGAACCAAAAGGCAGCACAGAAGGTGCTTCTAAAGACGAAGTTGACAAGACAAAGAAAAAGAAGAAGAAGAAGAAGGACAAGAAGAAGAAGAGGAAGCCCAGGGGTAACGAAGATGTTGCATTGGATATCAGACCAGAGCTTGCTCAAGCAAAAGATATCTTGGTATGGACACTGCTTAAGTTGTTACAATGTGAAGAGTCCATTATATTTAATGATGTTCCTATGTTTCTTACAGAGTCTTACAGAAGTTGTGAACTACTCCTCTTATAGAGAAACAGTCTGACCGCGCGATGGTCGCATTGTGATAAAATTGAAGCGTGATGCAGTTATATAGACGAGGCTGACGCCTCAGTGACCATAGATTGCAATGAAAATACTCAGTATCCAGCAATCGCAGCATCTGGCGATTATCATTGCGTGACCAAACTTAAAAAAACAATTTTAAGGGGCGCACCTCGGCAGAACCTCTTGCTCCTGTCTCCTCACTTCTCTCATCACAAAGATACAGATTCCAACTTTAGATTTTAAGTCAATTTTGTATGAATATGTTGTGTAATAAGGCCTCATGATTTCCCAAACAGATTTCATGACTTAATTCTGATTGATGTTACTTTGTTGACAGAGTGAGCTGCAAGGTGATGTTGGACCACCCATGAAATCCCTCAAGCATCCTGGATGGGTGAAGCCTGTCAAGAGAGTACGCAGATTACAGGTAAGCTATAGCTGACTTGCATTCTCATTCCAATGGTCAAGTTCCTATGATCATTTAAATTTATTTAACATCCAAGTAGATCCTTGTCAATTGATTAGAGGATTGTAGGTCATGCGGCATTTATTAATCAAACCATTACATTGTCTGAATCATAAACCCTGCATTTTGGTTCCATTCACTGTGTATTTTCGTCCCACCCATTTGATCTATTGCACGCTAGACCCCATCAAGTGTCAAACACAGCAGTACAAAACACTCTCGTAGTGGATGCCATAATGCAATCTTAAATATTATTTTTGTATATTCTTAAAGATGTACTTGGATTTTATGTCAAACAAGTAATGAGTTTCAAGAAAATCTCCACTGGATCACAGAGTACTGTCACTGGACCAGAAATATTTGTTACAAGACCTCAAATAATTCTTTCTTTATTACATTTGCTGAATGTTTATGAGGAGGTTTGGAATTGCAAAGCTTTAAAGTGTTAGTAAATCTTCAAAGTATGTGTTTGTAAAAACACTTGACAGCAAGACTTGTTTGGTTGTGGCATTACTGACTCATTGCCAAACTCACTAGAGGAGTGGTCCAGTGGGTGTTGCAAACCCTGATGCATACTACATCAAACAATGAGCATGCATATTCTGCACATTTGTGCATTTCATATTCAGGATATCTCAGTAACGCTAGATAAGTGTTTGTAAACAGTACATGATCCATAGAGCTATACATAAAAGAACTAGAGGGCGTACAAACCATTTGACACGGCCCGACAAGGAGCATTTTTGACCATTGAGAAAATGGCACTGACCAAACATAATGCACTGGTCACTCATCAGTTTACACAGCAACCATTTTCTAAGTGGACATTTGTATGCAGTTGACCCATAGTGATTTTCGCCCATGGTGGGTCAGTGGAGTTCTGTGCTTGACATGGAGAGTGCTCCCTCTAGTTCTTATCTTAAGACATGGTCTTAATTCAAAAATGGAACGCACCATTCGCAAATAAATTCATTTTAATTTAGCACTCACATTTATTTCCATAAAGCACAAATATATATCATTTAAACAAAATAACAGGTAGTAAGATTTGTGATTTGCTGAAACTATTATTACCCACTGAAAGGACATGAAGAATCAGTTTGTAACTAATAACTACGTCTGAATTGAGCCTGCTGTGTGTATGGAATGGTAACCATGTATTTACTGACTGACTTAATCCAGTGTATTACAACCCCATTCATTTCTATGATTGTTTTTTTTCATGTAGGGCCATACGGATGCAGTGTTTTGTCTGATGTTTGATAAATGCAGGATTTTTACTGGCTCAATGGATCGGACGATACGCGTCTGGGATATCCGCAGTGGTAGAAGTATCCGCAAGATATATGGTCATAAGGTATTTAACACGATGTACTCATACATTATCACCATCGTTGAAACATTTAATTGATATATTTTGATGGATAAAAACTACTTGTTAGAGTGACAAGGGGTCAGGGGTCAAAGAGTCGGGGTCAAGGTGAAGGACTGTATTAGTAGCGCAGAGAAAATCATTGATAAAAAATATTCATCAAACCAGGGTCCAGTTTCATGGCTCTGCTTATCACAGCATTCTTCACTTATGCTGCCCTGTCAAGCACATAATTATTTGGGCTGTAATAAAGCGCAGAATTCTGCAGTAAGCAGAGCCGTGAAATTTAACCCTGCTTTGGCACAAAAAGTAGCTAAGCACAAAATAATTTTGCTTACCAGAATAAGATTACCAGCCAAAATATCATGTCACATGTACCGTCTGTGACTGGTTTCCTGCTTCTTTTTGCTTAGCAGGAGATTTGTTAAGGAACTTTTTCTGGTTAAGTTCTGCTTAAGTTCTGCTTAAGCAGCTCTATGAAATTGGGCCCAGGTGTTTTCTAATGTGGTGTTGAGTTGTTCCAACAAAAAATCGTCCTGGAATTATTTCATCTGAACTGAAAGACAGAAGTTATAGATTAATAAAAATTTTACTATTTTAATTGTTCAAGTTCCTACTATACAATTGTTGACCTTGTTGAGCTTTAAACATTTCTTTTAGACTAAAGAATTGCCAGTTTCTAATGTTTTTATTTTCTTAATAATAAACCAATGGTTGTTAAAAGTTGTGTGGGTAGTTTTGCAAGACCCTTGTTACTCTAAAACTTGTAGAAGTAAGATTAGTTTTGATTCTTGCTTGTGTGCACAGGGAGGGATTCGATGTCTTCAATTTGATAGCACTCGGATAGTGTCTGGATCCTGGGATATGACAATCATGATTTGGGACATCATCAAGTTTGATCATTTAGCGACACTAACAGGACATATAGATGTGGTCTCATGCCTTCAATTTGATCCTAAACACATGTAAGTTATTTCATTTCATCTCATCATTTATTTCCGTTGATTAATTTCTTTGTTCACCTCGAAATTGATAAATTAACTAATGTAAAGAATTCACAACAAATGATAAAAACAGAATTCGCGGTGGTAACATTTGTCTGCATTTACAATCATTCACGGATCATCAACAACTTCCTTAGTGGTACTTTGCAGCACCTGTCTTAGGTTTTCATCAAGCAACATGCCACCAATGACGAACTGTATGGAGGTCTGCCAAATACATTGAGTGTCGTCAGAATGAGGTGGCTCATCAATAGGTGGCAGCAGACATACTGTTCCTTTTTCCATTTCACTTTCTGGAACTAAGGATTACTCAAAAGCATTTATCACTGCAACTTCTAATCTAGGACTGCCTGAAGATGACTGTTTTAGTATGGCAGGTGCTTGATGAAACAAGCATGAAATTTAGCACATAGAGTATGTCATGAGAATATTAGTTATCACAAGCGCAAGTGGAATACGGAAAAATATAGCGCTTCTGTGTCCCATATCCATGTCCCATAGCCGCAGGCTGAGTTGGATATGGGACGCAGAAGCGCTATATTTTCCGTATTCCACGAGAGTGCGTTTGATAACAAATTTCTCTTCAAGCAAACGCGCCCCCTTTGAATTTACAGTGAAATTACAATTGGAGTTAAAACAGTGCGTAACAATAGTGCGTTACAGAAAAAGGTGTGATATTGGCCGTGCAATATGACTACATATCACACTCTTGTTGCTATGGATCGTCCAATCTGAATTAAGGATTCAAGTTTGCTTGAAGGTAAAGATATTTGGCAATAGAGCCATCACAGATTTGTCCTTCGAAAAAACAGAGGTAGTATAATAAGCAGTGGCAGCCATTTTGAAATTTTTGAAAATTGTTATACTACCTACAGATATATTTTTTCAAGGGACAAATCTGCGAAGGCCCAATAGCCGGATATCTTTTTCATGACAAACTCTGACCTGTGCCAGATTCTATGCTTATATCATCAAAGGCACATTCCCCAACTATTTCCTCCATTTGCCCCATTATTTAAAAAAAGAAACATATAGTTTAAGATATTTGAGGGAAACCCTGAATGCCGGTTTGAGGTGCGGTTAGAACTGGGGCTCACAGAAATGAAAGGATGGGAAAGATACTACTAAGACATTAAATACCAAGCTAGCGTGAGGTCACACAGCATCTCTAGTAGATTTTCATTCTGTAATATTTGTTTCGTGCCAATACATCATTTGTTACAATACAAGTTATATGAATAAATGCATCAAAATAACTGAAGCTGTCAATTGATTAATGCAAACAATGGGAGACTTTTGAGACGATAGCGGGCGTACCACGGACTGGTCCTTTTCCATTTTTCTCAGCGATGAAAACAATTTTTCATAGAATTCATAGAAAAGGACCAGTCTGTGGGACGCCCTCTATCGTCTCAAATATCTCCCATTAAAACATGTTCCCTTCAGACAGGCAAGAGATATTATTATTATTATATCTTTTTGGTTATGAAATCGAGGGACCCTAAAAAACGACTGACACTTTGACCCGTAGACTTCAAGATACCTGTATAGAGAAGATGATAAAGAAATGTCAGTTTTAGATGGAGGAGGAAATCCCCAAAATGGGGAAAACCCACCAATCAGGTAGGGACTGAAAACCCAATCCACATACAAGGCTCTGATCCGGGTGACAGGCAGGGAAGAAATCACTGAGCCAACATGAACGTTCTAATATACAGGAAATACATGTAGTAATCTGAACCAGCATAGAAAGACAGTGATATTTAGGAGGATGAGACTGTGTTGTTGATCTTATATTGAATGTCAAATGGCAATATGATAAAATAGATGATTAAAATAAACTCTACATGTTCATTGAAGTTTTAAGATTAGGGATGCTGGGCTGCCAGGGAAACAAATTCAGCACTTAACTTCCAACTGTCAGAAATAGTTTACCTGCCCATTCATTTTTGAAATGCAGGCTGGTCAACATTTAAAAATACTTGATTCTGGAAGAGCTAGATTGTGGGATACTTTTGGCATTATTAAAAGGTTCCATCACAGACTTGAATGAATTGGGAAATTTCATTTGGTTCTAAGGAATGTTTTCAGACAGGTTGCCTGCACGTTAAGTACTTCACCTGGTATCCTGTGACTCAAGCTATGTCATGTGGCTAGACACACTGACACCAGTGATCTCTGTGGAGTACATCAAGTTGAGGGACAGTGACATATTTTAGACGGAAGGTCACATGAAATGGTTGAAAGGGGAGCCATTTATTCTTAAAGGTGGTGTAAAACCTCAGGAAATACATCTTAAGTTAATCAGATTTGCTCAATTTGTCAAATGGAATTTGACTTTTAATTACCTGTAATTGTGTTATTGTTGACAGGCATTTCTGTGAATTATAGTAAGATTATTATCATTATTATATTATTATTATTATTTTTTTTTTTTGGGGGGGGGGGGTGCATGCAAGGATGTTGATAATGGATGAACTTCAAAGTACAGCATGGAATTAAAAAACGATGAATTCATTCGAAATTCAGTTATGTTTTTGTCACAAAACAAACCTTTGAAACTTTGTGACGTGTGCTGTTTTCACTCATGTTCACATTTAAATGGATCACTTCCTGGTATGCATACATCGGTACCTTTCAAGTTATCCAAATATTGATTATGAACATAACAGGTGGAATAACCGCCCAGGATGTCTGTTACTTTGAATATATTTCTTTTATGTGAGCTTTTTAAAGGTGCTATGTGGTTGCACCTTTAGTTGTTCACTGGCAATGTTATATAAGTTCAAGTATAATTGTGTGATGTACTTACTGGCTCACTGTCCAGTTTAAACAAGATGACATTCAAGTTACTCAAACTATTAATCATGTCAAAAGTGAAAAAGCCAGTCAGGGTATTTAATACTTTTAAAATACCTCATTCAATTTCAAAAAGTACGATCTTATTCAAAAAGGGTTATTGGAAAAAACGTATGTACAGATCAGTACATCACTGGTATTTACCTGATTATTTGTCCAAATTATGTCTGAAAACTCACTTGCATGAAAGATAGTGAAGCTGTAGAAAGGATCTTGAATAGATCATACAGCCTGAAATGATGGGATTTTGGAGACAGTTTTGATTATTTACAAGTTGTTTGCCCATAGTAAGCTTATGATATACTTTCTTACTTGTCCACCCTGTATGAATCAGGCCAATCTCATCATGTTTTTCCCCTGAAGTCTTCTGACAAAAGTGAAATGGCTGCCGATGGTTAAAATCAAATTTCATTGTGACAAAAAGAAGTGTCTGTAAATTCTCAGAATCTTCACCCGTATGGGGGGGGGGGTGTCCCTGTCTTTAAAACCTGGGATCTCAGAACTAGCTGTTTTTTAGGAATGTCAAATCACATTTATTATGGGTGTGATAATATACATTCAACCCAAGGTACACACCTCTTTTAACGGTGCACTTAGTATCAAGGTCAGAATGCAACCACCTGTACTTATCTCATGGAAAGAGAATATCAAAATGACATATTCTGTGACAAAAAATGAACTGTGTCTGATGACTCATGTATCTTTCTTGGCAGATGAATCTTTAGCGTCAGTTATTGGATGAGTAGAAAGCAAACAAGATCCAACTTTCCTGTATTTAAGAAACATACAATAAAATTGCAGACATTGTGTGTTTGATCAAACTTCATGCCTGTTTTACGTTTTTATCGTTTTTTTTTATTAGGCTATTTTGATTTTTTTTTTTGGGGGGGGGGAATCTGCTTTTTTATTCTGTTTATATGTTTTTTTTTACAGAGAAGGAAACATTTTTTCAGGTTGATTGGTGCCTGTGTTAGCTTGCTAATAAATAAGCTTTGGAATACTTTCTTTTACTTGGATTATTTGCCATTCCATGAAAGCTGAAATAAATGAATCTGTGGAGACTTGTCGTATGATGGAGGGTTGGAAGAAAGAAGCAAGAAGCTAAATGTTGATGCTCAGCTCTTTGGGCACCTACTGATGAGGACCTTTGTGTAGCAGCGAACAATTCCTTTTGAATAGTATAGTAAAATGCATCACAATATCAGTTGTCACTCACAATTCACCATTTGCTACTCAGTATTACCATTCAGTGTGCACAAAACTTACTCAGTCTAAATAGTTTGCTATGCAATATTACTGGACTCATTCCCTGTGTATGAACCTAACTAATGGGCTGTAGCTGCTTTCTATGTTAGATTCCCCATGTGCAGTGATGATGATGAATACTATTTTAATTTATAGAACAAGGTGCCAGACTATTTCTCAATCCAGCCTCTGTTTGGTTTCATATTGATTTAAATGGAAGAAAAGCAAATATAATCTGTGGAAGGAATATCAATCAGTGTCACATTGGAAACTAAGTACTTTGACATGATAATGATTGAGAAAAAAAATCTTGTGTATTCTGATATGACTTTTTTTTATATGACGTTTGTGTTTTGAGGGAACCCACATTCCCTTTAGATGACTCATTTTGATGAGTCGCAAATGATACTCTGGTATTTCTGCCAATTAAACACATTATCACATTCTAGAATGTAACAATATCCATGCCCCCAGGACAATATCCCCAACATTCTTACCAGAAATACATAGATGCGTATCACCTGGTGCTTTGTTGTTCACCGGTGCCCCGACAAACTGAAACTCACCCCCACCTGTTTCTGTCATTCTGGTTGCTAGGGTGTCTGGCTCACATGACAGCACGATACGGGTGTGGTCCATGGAGGACTACCAGTGTCTGAGGGTATTGAGACATCATAGAGATAGTGTGTCATGCCTGGTGTTTGATGGCCGCTTTGTTACCAGTGGATCTGCCGACAGGTACGTCAATCAATCAATCAATTGTTTATTTTGCACTCAATCGATTAAACAGCACATAAATATACCATTATGAAGTAAATAAAGGTGATTAAAGTTTTGAGGGTCTCCAATCAGCAAAGCTTGTGTAGACACCGCCATTACATGTGTAGAAAACTCATTAAATGTGCAGCTGATGTTGCAGGTGGCATGGGACCAAATGTCTAGAAGGTATGGCCGTTGGAGTGAGGATACAAACATGCAGTTTGGATGTCTAACTATATATATAAATTACAAGGCTTGATGAGCAAGGCCAAAGTAAAACAAATATGCTGCCTACACTGTGATTTATTTTACATTGATACCAAACGCCACTAGCGTACCTTCTGGCAGTTGCTAGCAAATGAGAAACACAACACTGCAAATCAATTATAAACTTGCATATACTCCTCTAAGTGTGCCTTTGTGAAAAATACTTCAAATGCTTTCCAAGAAAGTTAGTTGCAGTTTGTTGAAATAATTGCCCAGAGAGATATGAGGGACCTGTGTTTAAATGAACTTCTGGTTCACTTTACAATCATACAGTGGTGGCAAGTACATAGCTGTAAAAGCCAGACATTTAGAATTTCATAATATTAGTTTAGACAAATATGAGAGTTTATGAGTTACTTTTAAATTCTGAAGAACGATCTGAAACTTCTTCTTTACAAAACTCTTCAAGAGTGTGACATGAGTCACGATGAGATTCTTAATATGTAACATTCCTGTGGGGCATGTAGATGACTTGTAGGGAAGACAGATGTTTCTGTAGTTATTTAAGCTTTGAAATCAGAGTTGATGTTATATCTCTTAAAATAATGATATCCCATCGGAATGCCAAGTGAAATTTGATGTCAAATGTTCACAGTGAATTAATCTTCAAGCTAAAGTTTTGTTAATTTTTGCAGAACAATAAAGAGCAAGCAAAATAATGGGAGACGACAACTCTAATGTCAAAGCAAACTGATTAAACCTGATTTTTGGATACTTGAACACAGTTGACCAACCTCTGCATGAACACAGTTGACCAACCTCTGCATGACTCTAAAACTAAGCTCCCGGCTCCCCCTCCACACCTATTTCCCAACAATGTTGTTGCTCTCCACCAGACCAAGAAATGTAAACACCGCCCTCTGTTGTCATCAGAAAGCCAATTTTAACCTGGCACTCAATTCATGTCCTGAGCTAGAACATAGAGGAAGGCTAGACTAGCGATGTTTTTATACTTTGCATAAATTGGAAAGAATTCAAGGTGTCAAATAGCATTCAGCACTGATGCAATTGAAATGACAGTTTTAAATTTAGTTTACTGAGCAGTGTATGGAGTTGATGGTTTGTTTATATGCCAAGATAATCGGGCAGGGATTTGTGTAAGGGTAAGGGTGGGGGTGGGGGGCGGGGGCGATTTGAAATTCAAAACCATTTGAAAGAAACACACCTAGATGATCAAAGTTGTGTGCAAATTGCTTTGATGTGCACATAGTATGGTGATTATTTGCGAGACTGAGATAAAAAAAGTTATTGAATCAGAAAAATATTTCAGCTCCAAAGTTCGAGAATAATTCGTATAAAAACATGTGTCACAATCATTAAGGCTCCTGTGGAAAGGTGTTGTTTAGAGGTGTTAATGGAGCAACCCAACTGGGATATACTTTTACCCCTGTTTGGAACCCAGTGAGGAAATCAACGGTCCCCAATCGGGAGAACCCTTGGGCGACAGCAGCACTCAATTTGATGTCTTGAAACAAGGCATTAAATAAGATCAATGTATTTTTTCCATAATAGTTGTGACCCAAGTGTTGCAAGGTTTTTCCTTGACAGTCATAAAACTTTTTATTGACGTACTAGATAAAAAACAGTCCAAATATGAATATAAGACACCACATATAAGACAGTCCGTTCTTCAATAAGTCAGAGTCAATACTTTTCCAAAAAGAGATTATTATAAGACAATCTGATAAAGTTATCAAGTGTCCATCTTCACCATGCAATTGAGACATTGAATCCAGTAAGAATTACTTATAAAAAGGAACCCATACATGTAGAACATGATCCTATGGTATACAACTGTTGAATGCGTGTGAGTGCATTATCGCAGAATATAACCACGAGGTGAAATCTGGACTATCCACTTCACGAGGCGAAATGGAAAAGCCAAATTTCACTGAATAATTATATTCTGCGACAATGCACAAACAAAATGCATTAAATATATATTTTATATTACTGACATATATAGATCCTTGTCATTTGAAATTTTTTCACAATAAACACAAAATACAGACGGTTCCTCGTCCACCCCCCATAATTGCTTTAAAAAAAACTTCTAAACAATGTTGACAACTCCATGTAGACACCAACCTTGTGACACAGACGCACTATATTTTGTATGTACTCCATGCTCACGTGATAACCAATATTATCTTCAAGCAAACTTAAAGCACAACTTCAAATAGCACAATACGCAGAGTAACTGTTGAATGGGAAATACTGTTCCTCATGGGCGAATGGGACTTTTTGATCGCTGATGCGGATGGGAGTAGTAGTGAATGTCACGTGATGCAAGTTCCACCAATCAAATGACAAGGATCTGTATGTCAGTTATAGAATTCCAGATAGAGAAAAGCGTAATCCTCAAACTTAGAAATAGTGTACACCAGTGAACAAAATGTGATTCAGATTCATGGCAGATGCTCAGTCAGGTTCAAATTTACTCTAATTGGGATATAATTTGTCACATTTGCCCCATTAGCCATGTGTACATTCAAGTGTTTCTATGTTGGGAAGAGAACAGGGTTCCAATATGGCTCAAAATATACCCCAATTGAGAGAGTTTTGAATTGTTTAATTAGACATGTTATCTGCTTTGGGAAAGATATTCTTACTACAGCATGTATAGGTTTGTGTACCATGTTTATGTGGCCTATTAGAGGGGTGTCTTGATTGGGTGCAATTATGTCTGTGTTTGGAGAGTAATTCTTTCCCAGTTGGCTGGTATATCAAATTCCTGATAGATGCCAGATTCAACGGGCAAATTGTTTTTTTTTTTTTTTTTTTTTTTCCCCCCCCCCGTCTCTTTTTTCTACGCAACCAAGTGGTTCACTGACAAATCATGCACGGAATTTGACAAAATTATTTTGTGCTGCGTGTAGTATTTTCGCAAAAGGCATAATTGCGTGCTCTAAAAATGATTGATTTGCTCGTAAAGATGGCGGACTTTACACTATATGACGTGAAGTAGGAACTATCGATATTCCGCAACAACGACCCTATGATATGCAATATCCTCAAGACAGACTATGCCTTGTGTTTTACTCTTTAGAATGAGGTTGTGTAGGGGGGAAGTAATAACAGGGTCATGTTATCGCTAATCACTGGGAGGAAGTCATCTTATCACTCTAATATTCCAGTCAATTGACTCAGATCTGGCCAGTGATTGATGCTGTACAGATAGCCCCATTATAATCTTAAACCCCAGCTTCAATTTCCAAGGACAAAAAACATATCGGTGGCTATTACTGCAATTTATCTTTCAGTAACATTATATGCATTCCTGAAGTCTGGGGTTTTAGCTTTGATGGTGACCGGCTGCGGCCTAGAAAAACCAGTGGGTAAAAATGGTGAAAACATCCCACCAGCTCATAAGGGGCTAATCTCCTAGGGTGACCTCCATGTCATCCATAAAGGTGAATAACAAGTACACAAAATACTCATCCAACTTTGTGACATACTCTGGATCTGGTGACACAAGGCAGAATAGTAGAGCAGAAAGACTTAGAAGAATCGGCTGTAGGGATGATTTATGGATGTTGTAAATCAAAGTGGTGGTTTCTGGGGTTTGATATCACCTTGATGCACCACCAGGTGTGACTTTCAGCTGGTAAGAGTTGGTAATGATAGTATGGGGAGTTCTGATTTGGCATTGGCCTGATTGCCCTGGTAGTATCATCAACAAATCCCTGACCCTACCAGGTAGGTAAAGGGACCTTAGGGAATCACCATTGAATTCAAGGCATCTATTTTGGGGGGGAGTTCAAGTTGTTTTGTTTGACGTGGTAACAGACAGTTGCTACCAAGGGCTGGCCACCTAGAATGCAGGTGTATTGTCTTGAATCATTTGATCCTTCAGTCTTAAATACAGTTCACATAGAAAAAATGTTTACAAAAGTCGAATGGTTGAACTCCACTGGTCTGTGTTGAAGGTTTTAAGATTTTGTGATGTGGTGACACTGTGACCACGATCTGGCCACCTACCTGCAGTTTCTGCTTGTGTAGGTAAAAGCTTGGTTTGTTTCCAGTAACCTAGTGTGTCATTTTAGCATGACTTTGAGTAATGTTTACAGGTTTTTTTTGTCTTCCATTTAATGTGCTAACAGACGGATTGTACCATGAATTGGCCACCTAGAGTGCTGGTTTATTGAAGGATGTTTAATACACCAGAAATCATCCATAAAATGTTCCCCTTTTCCTTGAATTTTCAAAAACGAAACAATGTTATCTCACAACACTTCCAAAGGTTTATTTTTCTCAAACATTTCTTAAAAATGTTGTTACATTACACAAAGTTACACCCTATATTTTGGAATAGAATTTCAAATGATCGACAATTTATCAGAAAGATACAACCTATGTTATCGACCCTAAGACAGTATCTTCTTTTAATACTGATCATAACTGATTCTGTGTTGTTGCTAAATGTTTCCAAACCCACTACATTTGGTGCTCATTTCCTGAGCCAGGACAACCAGAATACCAATTGGGATTGGATTGCACCAGCCAGTCAAATTCAAGAAATGTGAGATCTAATGTATACTGCATTCATCTTCATCTTTGTAGCAGGCCACCATGTAGTGGGGTGTCTGACTGCTGATAATAAGTCCAAACACAAGTCCAGTAGCTAAGTCTGTTGTCTTGTACACATCTTGGTATTGAATTGATGAGGCTGGGTGTTTTTTTATAAAGGGAAGATCTGTGATATCATTATTATGATTTTTCCCTTTGCCTTACAAGGCAAGAGAAAATAACATTCAGACCTTAAACATGCCAGCATTGTAGGTTAGGCTTTGAAAACGAGGTGCTTTTTCTGACCTCTTTTGTGTCTAGAATATTAGGAATTTGTAGAAAAAAGAAGAGACTAATTTCAAAAAGTGTTTACAGTAGTAAAATTTGCATCGAAAATTGGTTTTAAACTCAATGCTGTTTGTTGTTTGTCAAGTATTTATATACCTGCAAAGTTTCCAGGAACTGAGGCTGCCTGTAAATTTGTCATCACATTGGACTTTCCTTATCCTAGTTCAATTTCACACTGCATGAGAAGCAATCATCATGTTAGACAATGCATGGTGCTTGGAATATCCTGTGTAGAGTCTTGTACTGATAAGCAGGAACAATTCTTGGAATGAGGCTCTAGAAGACTTCTAGGAGTGAAAGGAGCGGAGTGTGGCAGGATGGGAAGAAGATGATAACATCTTGATAAATACATCCATACACGTAGGCCCTATTGAGAAATAGATAGAGAACTTACAAAACAGGATTAGCAATATTATAAAAAAATATATATATATCAAAAAACGATTAATTTAAAATCGCAAAGCTCACTGATTTTAAAGTTCATACTGGTATCCTTCCCCGAAGGAAATATATTCATCTGAAATGCTGTCAATGTTGAGAAAATAGCCTTTTAGTCTGCTAGATGAGTAGCACTGGCTACACACACAAATGAGCATAATTTTTGTCATGTGATCGGCTGAATGCTGCGTCTTTTATTATTAGTCAGTTAATCGTAACAGTTGGGACTCGTCATGAATGTGCACAGGTGATCATCAAATGATGCCATGCGGTCATTGACGTCAGTTGCACCATAGCATTACAAGAACCGGATATGGTTGCACTGAAGTCTATATCTGGCTGCTTGTAATTGATGATGTGGTCACAGACATTTCTTACACCAGAGGTGAACAGCTCCTTTAAGATGTTAAGGACTGATTAGTAATGAAGGCCATATGACATCCTCATCAAGTAACCTGCAGGTAGACCTCCCTAAAAGCCTCTTCCAACCATCCACCCCCCCCTTCACAACACCCTGGTTTCCTGTGCTCAACACATGCACCAATTATCCGCTTCGTTCACATCATGGCCCCCCTAGCGATGAAAATTTGTCCCAATTTCCTAAGATGAGGGCGTGTAATTTGGCTTCCGAGGATAAGAGAGAGTCTGAAAATGCAAAGGTCTCAATGAAATGCATCATTCATAATAAGCCCAAATAAAGGTTTGACATAAACTAAATTATTGAATAAAAAATAAAATCCTAAAATCAAGCATCCAGAGAAGTTACATGTATAATCACATCTGAAAGTTGTTGTGTTCCTTGAAGATTGCTTTGAGTTTTGCATATGCGTGTTTATATTTATAACACCCCTTACAAAGATTTTGCCTTTTAAATTGGTTTAGAACGTGTCGCTTGACATTTCTTATTTTTACTAAAAAGCTGCACAAACGTGACACGCTATACCTGTAGCAAGCCATGTACTATACCATAGCAACCATTATACTATACCCATAGCAACAGCAGTTTCTTGGTACCTAGACGTCTAGGCACAACATATGTATGGGGTGTTAGAAAACAAATATTGACTGCTTTTACTGGCGCTATGGATAAAACTAGGATTCCTTTGGTGATACCTGGAGCGTTGTTTCTTCCCTCGGCTATGATAGAATGCGCCCGGGATCACCTCGGGAGTCATAGTTTTAACCATAACACTTGAAGCAGTCAATATTTGTATACTACTCTCAAACCCCTGGCAGAATTGATACACATGTGTAATCACACCAGAGAGTTGTCAGTCTTTTAGGGTTCAGATTGATTTCTGTACTTGTACAATGTATGCTCAAAGATCCAAAGGAAGCCCAGTTTTATTGGGCAGCTTACCATTCCTGTGGCGTGTCATGGCTAAGCGGTCTAGTGCACTGAAGTCAAGTTCTGATGGCCAAGTCATTAGTGTGGGTTCGAATCCCTGTCATGACACTTTTGTTCTTGGGCAAGACACTTAACTATAATTGCTTCTCATCACCCAGGGGTAAATGGGTACTTGCGAGGGTAGAGATTGTTAATGTGAATGATTAGCAGCCTGTACACCAAATTGGTTGCCGGTGCTGCATACTCCAAAGGAGTGGAAATGGTGTCAGGAATGAATAGGGGTTGTAATAGTGTAAGGCACTGTGATACAATGTTTGAAAGCACCTAATAAATGCCTATTATTATTGATTGTTATTGATTATTATTGATTGTTATTGATTATTATTGATTGTTATTGATTATTATTGGGTGTTATTGATTATTATTGACTATTATTGTTATAGTTATAAGCAAAATTCTTTTGATTAAACAGCCATTTTTTCCAGATTAATGATCAGTTGAGATATATCTTCCTTTTTTTCCATGCATAGATAAGATATAACATCTTGATTTCTTTGAAGTATAAAATACTTCTTGATCTTACTAATGATGCATGATCATTACCTTGATGTCTTCTCTTTGGTTTTCAGGACAATTCGAATGGTAAACATTTTAACCGGGGAATGTGTACTCAAGTTATCGGACTACATAGATGCAGTTACAGCTCTGGATGTAAGTCCATCTTTCAAAGTTTCCTCTCTAAGCGTTGTTTTTCCTCTTTTATTAATAATACTCAGTTCTTATATAATACTTTATCTGTCGGTGTCTCAAAGTACTTATTATTTTAATGACTTGTATGCAGAGCTATTTGAAGTAGGAGATCCATCAATCTTCTGCCATCCATGCTAGAAACACCAGGGCAGACCCCTTCTCTTATCAATAAGTGTATTGGGTTCTTTGACGTACATTACACAACACACGAGACCTACGGCTTAATGTCCCATTCAATGGACAAAGCAATTATGGGCAAGTGTCTTGCTCAAGGACACAAGTGCCATGACCAGGAATCGAACCCACACCCTGACAACACCAGAACTTGAGTCTGGTGCACTAGATCGCTTTGCCACGACACTCCACGAAAAATACAAATACACATTTTGAACATGAGATTTGTAAATATTGTGAGGGCCCAATAGCATCTACAGCTACAATGCAAAATGCTTATCAGACTTATTTATTGGGCAGGGCAGCAGTCACAACAATGTGAAAATAAACAGCATTGGATAGTACTCCATTTCTGCTTTTGGTAGTAAATATCTATGTAAAGCAAATTGATATGCTTACTAACATTATGAAATGAATACCTGTAATGTAGGCCTATTGACACCATCAACGTTGGATTCATGTCGAAATCTATACGGGTCAACTCTGTGTTGACTCAGTAAAATTTCAACACAGTTCAAATCTGCTCTGCCCTGTGAAATCAGCTTGTGGGTTACATGTGTAACTTTCCACTCGTGTATTGTGCGATCATTCACACTGCCAGGGTCCTACACGGATCCAAGCGAAAAACTCCCATGCTGCATTACTGCAGATCGCGCCACGCACTCAACAGAGATCGAAAATGAACCCCGGTGTGTTCACACTACGGCGTTCGACACGTGTTGAAATTTTTCGACACGGATCGAGAGCTCTCAACCCACCTCCCAACCAGGGTTGGTTTCGACACGGATCAAGTACTACTCTACACAGGTCAACACTGGATCGAAATGTCGTAGTGTGAAAGGTCAGTTAAGCTTACAGGAATCGGACCCGTGTCCAACACAAACATTTTTTGGCAGTGTCTTTGTATCTATAGTAATGTCTCTATTAATCCTCTGCAACACACTCAGGATTGTCATCTTGAACTCTTGAGATGAATGATATGCTAACCATATCAACATTTCTTTCCAGGTGCAAGGGGATCTGATTGTAGGGGGCACATTAAGTGGCAAACTCTTCTTCTGGGATAAATTCTCTGGTAGGGCAGTAGCTGGTGTTCAACCCCATGATACTACCATCTTCAAGATTGTCTTCCTACCCAAAGGGCGAGGCGGGGCTAGATTCCTCACAGCTGCAGGGTAGGTCACTTCAAATCATTTTTTCCCCAATCTTCCAGGCATTTTTACCCCTCAGCCCCATAGGCTGAAGGTATTGTCATACCCTACACGTCCGTCCGTCTGGAAACTGGGCACATTCTGTTTCCGGTTTGGACTTTTGCCCTTGGGGAAAGAAAAGTTTGGATTGTTTGGGGTCAGAAGGTCAAAGGTCAAGGTCACAGTGGTGAGTTACAGTGAAATGGTTTCCGGACCTTAACTTTAGCCAGAATTGACATGTGGACTTGCAGCTTGGGTGGGGGTTGCCCTTGGGAAAAGGAAAGTTGGGATTGTTTTGGGGTGAAAAGGTCAAAGGTCAAGGTCAGCCTGGTAGTGATGGTTAAATGGGTTCTGAACTATAAACTCCAGTTAGTAGTGACATTTTGACTTGTCACTGGGTTGGGTGGTTGCCCTTGGGGAAAGAAAGTTTGGATTTTAATTTTTTTTTTTTTGGGGGGGGGGGTGGGGGGGGGTGGGTGGGGGTTAAGGCTAAATGACCAGGTTACAGTGCTGAGGTATAGGAACATGTGGTTTGTGGATATCTTTAGTTACCTACAATGTATAAGGGCTGAGGGGTTTCAACATCATTGCTGCTATTTTTGTATCTTAGAACCTTCTAACTTATTCATAAACACCCAAAACCAAAGATAAGATTTGAAGGCCTAGCCCATGTTAACTTGATTTGTCTTCCGACTCTGTTAAAATTAAGAAAATAGGAATTTCAATTTTTGAAGATTGGAGGTGGTTAGGGTAAATTTCATTTCATAATCTTCATTTTGCAAGTAGCACGCAAGTCTCTTCTTGGTTAAATTTATACTTAAAAAAAATGGGATTTGAACATCAGAAAAGCTTCACCTTTGCATTACTTTAGAACTTGATTAAGTTTGAGATAGGGTGCATACTACATGTGTGTAGGACAATGAGATAGCAGCTCATACAATGTAGCAATGAAGCATTCAGGCCACTGCAAACCCAGACTTGTTGAGTGAAGGCTGTCCGGTATGCTATAACAGGTAACCACATAAATACTAAATCGGAAATACAGGATCTTAAATCAAATGCAGAACATGAAGTATGAAATTGGACAGCACAACCTCCTTTCCTCATGTCCCCTCTGTATGTAAATCAACAACCCCCATCCCACCTCCATCATCCTGATAATAAGGTCACATTTTCTGAAATCCCGACCCTCTGCTGCTACTTTTATTCAGAACTCATGACTGACTCATCCATATTCATAAACCAGTGGTTTCATTTCATATCTGCATACCTTGTGGGATTGACTGTCTACAGCATCCTGCTACATCGTCACCCACAGTGGTCCAAAACATCCAAAACAAGTCTTAATTTGATTTTTGTCAAGGACTACGTGATTTATCATTCTTGACAACTCTCCAGGACCATAAATCCGCAGTGTCTCCATCCAGTGAAAGATTTGACCATCTATGACATTTGTGATATCATTCTAGTTATCAGTTAAACTAAGCCAAACATGCTGTCCTCTTTCTAACATTTACACCCTTAATTAGTAACTGTGACAAGATAAAACGAGATCTTGAACTGCCTGTGTCCCTCAAGAGGCTAAAAGGAATCTACTTAAGAGCAGTATGTAATGTAAATGAGGTTCTATGTGATGAGTTTCACGTGGCAAGTCAACTCTGAACACTGTATGTCGTTGAGGCTGTTAATGAACAAGGTGAAACCCTGATTGCATGTCATACCAACCAATGTATTATCATCTATGGTAGGGCTCTTCTATGGACAGCACTAACGCTGAATTGGCCCTCTAGAGTTGGTGTCAGGAGCTCATATTCACACTGTTGATGTAGACTGGAGTGTCATGGCTGAGTGGTCTAGTACACCAGACTCATTCTGTGGCATTTGTGTCCTTGAGCAAGACACTTAACCATAATTGTTTGTCCTTCGGATGGGACGTTAAGCAGTTGGTCCTGCGTGAAAAAAACTGTGCACTTATTGTCACTTTAAGGGATCTGCCCTGGTGTTTCTACTATGGTTGGCTGCAGATTGCGTCACATCACCCTGAAAACCCTTACAAGGTGTTGTAAAAAAGGGGTTCATAATTCAAACATAGCTCTGCATACCTGTTGTAAAAATAATGAATTCTTTGAGAAGTTAATCAGGCATAGATAAAGGTATAAGATGGCTGATGGATGCATGTAACTCCTTAGTTTTAGTGATCAGAAAGAAAAATGGACAACTTTGTGGTTTGAAGTAAGGGAGCTAATTTTGCCAATGTGAATAGCTGCAATGTAACTTAAGGCAAGACAATAAATGTTTTTAATGTATAAGTATTTGCAAGTATTATTTCAACAATGGGTGCATGTGTTTCAAAAAATATTTAAAATTTAGTTTTTAGATAGTGTTGTACTTAACGTATCCTTCCAAGAACCAGTGTTATAACAGCGATGAGCCATTTGAAGTGGACTACAATCTTCTTTAAAATCCCTCTTCATAGCTACATTCATCGCCCAGAATATATCTTGCAGTCTTCTGCTTCACTGAAGACCCCCCCCCTGAAACTCTCTCCACTAACCAAGAAGTGTTGAGAGAAAGACTTTATGCAAAGATGGGAGGTTCATCCTGAATGAGATGATGTCCATTCAACAGCAACTTTTTGAATCATAATTCCTAAGTTGGCATCAAGCTTAGAAATCTCTTACCTTTGATCCGTTTTGTGTGGGTGATAGGTTTCTTCAGTTGAGAAGGAAACACAGATTTCCTATGTTATATTCATTGCTCCGTTCTGACATAACCAGAGTGAAAGAGACTTCCTCTGAATTCATATTTTGGTTTACCTTTTTGGGAAAGTGCAACCCCTCATGGCCTTGAACAGTTTTAGCCTTGCTTTGAAATTTTTCCAAGAAGATAGGAATTGTTTTTCCAGTGATGTCGAGATGTCAGAATTAAAGGACTCCTTCCCAGAATTGGTGGGCGTTGTGGTCATTGAGTTTTTACATCTGAGCTGTTATTAAAGTGATAATGGAACAGCATAGTAACAACCCCAATTTCAAAATTATCAAATGAATATTTACAAGTTTATTTATTGAATGTAAAAATGGAAAATACACCAATCAACCTGAATGTACTCTTCCAAAACGTTTGAGCTTCCTGTTTAGCAATGTCATGCACTGCAAAATCTTGAGGGATGTTTTAGTTGTATTTTCCTCCTCTATACAGTTGTGCTGAATAATACAATAGTAACAATTTTGTTTGATTATTTGAAATATCTGGATATAAGTTTAAGGTTCAAAGTTCAAAACATGTATTTGTCATGTAATTCAAATGCATGGAAACCTCTCGTCCATTGTATGTACAAAAGTGCAAAAAAAAATTCATTTAAACATTCACTAATTATAATAATAATAAATAATAATGACAATTTATTGAGCGCACAAATCCACAAAAGTGCTCATACATATAAAAGATGAATTCAATCTCAAAAGAAGGTTTACCGAAATTTAAAAAAAAAAGTTTAAGCATTTAAAAACAGTATTTGATAATTCATGTACAAGCATTATTTGATTTGAACTTGAAATTTAGATTAGTTATGTAATTAGTTATGCAATGTATTGTGTGTTATTTCCAGTGGCTGGGTGGTCAGAGTGAAATTAAAAGTGTGTGGTAGGGCATGTCCAAATTTGCTGATTGCCAAGGAGTTTTCAGACCAGCTTTCAGTGTGACATTAAATCTCTCATGGTTGATTTGTCAGGAATTTTCAAATAAAAAAAGGTCTTTCCATTGTATCTCCCCGTCTGATGATGTCATCAGTCTGAAACTTTACACTTGTGTTGTCTGCACAAAGGTCATTTTGAATACCAATTTTGAAACGATTACTGTAAACTTTGCAACAGACATAAGCTAAAACACATTTTGAAATGTGTTTAACCTGTCGCTAGCGAACACTCAGGTATTTATGACATCTTAGGTAATTTTTGTTCAAATTAGAACCTTGCGGGACTATAACATTGTTTTAAGCAATTCCAAAAAATGTACCACTTTCTAATTATAAGGCAATTCCGGTTTGGACTAGAAGGAAAGGTCACATGATTTCATGCCCCCCAAAAAAGGCATATGATATTCTCTGATCAATTCCCACAAAAAGTGAGATACTGTCTCTTGTGGTTGAATGGATACTGATTTTTAAAGATTTAAAACATAATTGTTTAAAACCTTTGAATGTGACTACCAATGACACACGTACTGTTATCTGTTAATGGTATCCTGCCCAAAATTGTTTTCTTCAAATTTTTTCTTCTTAAGCAGCTCTATGAAATTAGGCTGTAGTTTAGACCCAACATCCACTTACAAAATTATTCAAAAATGGCATCACTTCTACTTCAGAGATTTATTTACAAAAACCTTTTTTCTTCATCTTATTTCCATTGGTTTATTTATTTTTTCTAAATATATCAACTTTAATAATTTACCGTCACGGCATATGAGCTGATTCATTCCTACTTGAACTTAGCGGAAGATTTGATTCCAATCTTTGTTTTAGATAATGTGCTTCGATGTGGCTCAGGGGACAATAACAAAATCATGAAATAAATATCAATTGCAGGGCCAGATGTTAAAGACATATATATTTAGCTAAAGAAAGCCAAGTTTACTTAATGGATTACGGGTGAATGACTTGGTGGTATTTTCCCGCTTTCGTTGTGGTCCTCGGGGAAAATGAATATTAATTGGTTGGATTTGGGGTAAATTAGTTGCATCCATGTATCTGCACTGGCCAAACCATTTGTGGTTTGGGATATCTTTAGAGGGAGTTGTTCACAATCTTCTACCCCTGGTTCTTTAGGGACTTGGTTGGATTTGGTTGGCGGCAAGCACCAGGCATTTCATGGTTCTAGGAGGACTAACAGGAAACATCGTTTCTGTGGGTGTCGGGAAGGTGAAGTTAAGTGAAATGCCTCATTCAGATGGTAACAATTTTTCCCCTCAGAGCTACAATGTGCAGAGCTGCTTTCTATTTTTATTTATATGTGGTTTTGTTTGTATTAGTTTTACATCATACATGTCAAACTCCTATGGTACATGTATATACACCATTCTATGCTTATTTCAGAGCTAGTTCAATCAAGGACTATAGTTAACCATAGTTCAACTAACTCTGATTGAACTCATGCTAGTCAACGATGGTTGGACTAGTTTAGTCGACTATTCGCGAAAAAACAAAAGCAAAAACATTTAAAGGGAATTTTCCACCATGATTATCTTTATACCATGTAAGTTATGTGCAAATCTGTGGACATTAATATTTTCATTCTTTCATATATTTCTCTATAATTATGAATGATTTCTCACTTGACAACTGCTCAGTGTCATTTGTGTTTCTTTTTGTAAGGCATTACACAGGTAACAACAAACACATGAGAATTCACTCGGTCGGACCCTGTACATACTATACGCCAGATAATGTCCAGTGTAACTCGGCAACTGTGATGGGCTGTGGTATTATAGGCCAACGTTGATCGTCGTGGATATAGAACAATGGGGATCATGTGCACAGTAGACTCTGCGCAAATGACTCCGTCCAGATAAAGGACTCTGTGGGGTTCGCAAACAAACTAATCGGCTGCTGCATGTAAGATTTGAGAAACACCATGAATGTGTGGCCATTGCAGTAATTAACCACACGGGTCAAGAATAACACAGCGCCTAAGAGAAAACAGAGGGAGTGTGTACGAAAAACTGAATGCTCCCAAACAACAGCCGCTGCATGACGAAAAGCACTGAATAATGCGGGAAAAGCGACGATTTGCCTGTGACGCGAAAACAACATTTTCGGCGGAGGTGGAAGGGCAACGACGACACCCTCCGGATTTTTCTCGATACGTGGGTACCCCTCCCGAGCCACGGGACCCAGCCGTTCCAGACGCTATGTGCGACAAACATTTGAGGTTTTCGCTCTTATTATGTTAGATGTTCATGGTTTTGTCTGTAACATGTTTTGACAATGTGCTGAGTATACCAATTTTTGAAACATCACTTTCACCTTAAATATGAACTGGTATGCCCGTATGGAAGGATGAAATATTAAACAAAACTCAAATCAGAACAGTCACTATAGGCCTATTTTGTGTTTTTAAGGGATGAAATGTTTAGAATAACAGGCCAGAAACATGCTTCCTGTCTGTCAGAGTTTGTGATCCTGGAGTTACCAACGGTGTATCTTTGCCTTGAAGACATTACTCAAGATGTGTCTTACCAATAAGGCGACCAGAAATCGCTTTCCTCCATAAAGTCTCCTCAAGGTGGAACAGGAACAGCAAGTCACCCTGATACAGTCATCATAAACCCCCAATCAGGAGAGCAGACTGGGCAATAAAAGCTTGTGACACTTGTGACATGAGGCAGACACCTCTATAGATGTATCAGGGAGTCTGCATTCATCTTTTGTTGTCTTGGGATGAAATAGACTGCCCTGAACACCTTCACTGAGCCAGTTCTAGATGGCCTAATGATGACCGATAATTCTAGGGAAGGGTTGGGTGTTATCAGGGAACAGAGCCCCCCTCCCTTCTCTCTGGGTAGTCGTTAATGAGACAAAGATGGTTCCTGAGCCCACCCCCCTCTCTGCGTAGTTAATGAGACAAAGATTGTTCCTGAACCCCCCCCCCCCCTCTCTGTGTGGTCGTTATTGAGACCAAGATGGTTCCTGAGCCCTCCTCTCTGCATGGTCTTTATTAAGACCAAGATGGTTCAACACCTTGAATACTGGATTGTATTAGAGACCAGGAAGGCTTGTTGATAAGAGGAAGAGGGCAGTGCGGTTGTCGTACACAAGGGATTTGGTTAATTTGTCATACAGCAGGAGAGCCTTATCACTCATTTTAATAAAAGTAATGTGGAAAACTCGTGGTTTGAATGGATCTCAAGTGTTTTCACCTAAAGATGTGAATATTTTGACAGAATCTCCAATGAGAAATTACAGCCCACCCTGAAGATAATGATATATTTAGAGGTTTAGTTAAATGGTTTTGACAAAATGTCAGGCTGCAGACACTGTTTGCTTTCAAGCACTTAATAAGACAATGAATGGGAGTATTCTGATGCCAGACAGCTCAGCCTGAAGACAGTCACACTAATGATCAAATTTATAGTCGTTTAAAATTGTTTGGACAAAATAGCCATATCATGGTTCTTTAGAGGTCTGGTATCCCCCTTCTGTGCTTCATCTTGTAATTATTATTGTCAGTTTGTCTGATAGTGTGCCACATTGGGCTAGAATTAGTCTGGCGTCTGCTTTTTGGGTGTTTTCTGCCTTATTTCAAATGGAACTTGGAGAAATAATAATTTTAGTCTTTTCCCTTCATAGACTATACTAAATTCCCATATAAGGACTCTTAAAAGCCAAAATTCTCATCTGTTCACTACCCAAATTTAGTAAATTTATATTGCTATTGAAGTCAACATGATTGTCATTTCAGCTTACCTGCTTTGATATTGTGATAGTTTGTAGTACCTTGTCTATTTTCTAATTTTGTAATAAAACTTGAATTGTTTAAGCTTTGTTGGTCATGATGTACAGTATGCATGTGCCCCCCAAGTTAAACAGATTTAAGAACTGATAGGATATTTTGTAGTATTAATACTTAATCAAAAAACCAAACTGTAGATATGTCAAACTTAAAGCTCGCTTGGTGAGAAATTTGTGCTGTTTTGTACAACCTGCAAAAAATTACCACCACAGGCTCCTGAGTTCGAATCTTATGAAATTTAAATCACCTTAGAAGTTAAAAACACAACAGTAATAGGAAAATAAGAAGTTAAAAACACAACAGTAATAGGAAAATGCTGTTTTTGTTTCTCAAAAAAAATTGTCGCCATTTGTTTTCCCCCCTCTGCCTTACCAAAAAACTTCCACCCATCTTTAAATTGGCTCGAGTCCAGTACCTCTTATTTCGACCTGTGATGACCCATGGTCTGGTCCTGGGCATCACCTCCATGGTAATGACCTTTTACCACGCTCCCCCCCCACCCATTAGTCTTTACTGTGAATGTTGTCCAATTCTGTCAGGCTCAAAATGTTTTTGAAATTCCACTCTTAAGCTATTTTGTTGATTGACTTATTTACCCCTCCTAGAAAAAAATCGAGCATGGCCTCTTGTCGATTTTTCCCTAGATTTTCTTGGAGTGTTTTATGATCTTCCTTTGCCTGTATTTTCCTTTCCAAAACTATTTGAGAATTATTCTTTGGAATTTTGTATTAAGTGGTTTCTCATCAATTTCCTTTTTATATATCCCCATTTCTACTTATTCCTCTCTCACGGTTCCAACTATTTTGTTCTGTTCATGAAGCAGATATCTTCTGGTGTTGCATGTCCTCTGGGTACTTTACATTGGGCTTTGCTACAGAAGTTTGGAACCAATAATGTTTGGCAGCTGGTCTTCATTCTCTTTGATTATTTACACTCTTTGCTAGTTTAAACAACTTGAGAAAATTATGTTCAATTCTAACCTGTCATGAACTAGTTTCTTGTTTTTCCTTCCATCTCATTTTTTGCTGTTTCCTTTTTTTCTCTCTCTGAAGAATGTCTACGAGACTCAGAAAGTGTTTGATTTAAGTTTTCACCAAATCGGTTGTTCTTTTTGTTCTCCCCTTGGCTTTCTTCTCCTTTTGTCTGATATAGTGATTTTATTGATGGGTAAGATTTTTGAAACGTTTTTCTGCGAGGTTGTTTTTAAACCTTTTTACTTTCTATTCATCTTCTTTTTTATACTTTTTGGCTTATCTCCAATACCTCTTCTCTTGACCCCTAGTGACCCAGGTTCTGGCCAGCCCACACCCCACTATTGACCCTCTGTGTTCCCAGCCTACTTGCCCAAACTGTCTATGCGGTGTCAACCACCCATTTACACTACCTTCAAGAAGCGTGGACAAAATCATTTGTCAAAAATGACTGGTTTACTCACAAAGCCCTGGCATGAGAAATGTCCAGTTTACTTAACAATGGAGGGAATGAGGAACACAGGTACTAGGTCCTTGTGTCAGGTCAGTCACCTGCTGTAACACTTAAAGGGAAGGTTCATCTTTGGTCTTGAGAAGAGTGTCTTCATCCCATCCAATAAGTCTCCAGGAAACACATTGCAAATCCATTCCTTGAGAAATGTCTTCAAGTCGATGCTCCTGAAATTGAGAAAGTAGTGAAAACTGTTCATGTTTGCCCTCTCTTGCTAAATGTGGGGTATTGTCTTAAAACATTGTTTAGATGCTGAAATGGCATTTAAGAGAGTCAATGTGTAACATGTAGACCTCATTAAATGTGCCACTTTTTCAAGCTCCATTCAGTGTTGCTTTGTTGTTACTGGAAAAAATTGTAATAATCTCAATTTTGAAATGCCACATTTTCTCATTTTGCGGAAGCTGGAACAATTGACAATTTTAAAGGCGTGTGCAGAACCTCATATTATGTGTACTTCCACTATCTGTGATTTATTGTTAAATAAATAGTTGTGTTTGTAAAAGTTGAAAAGTGATTATTCAACCTTTTCAACACATGGCAACATCATTTTGTATCTGGTGATTCTACATTTAAAACATTCTCACATAATTTGTCTCTACTTTCCAACAAGTAACTTTCAACAATCTAGTTTTTGATAATTTTTCCTGAAAGACTGTTAAACTTGGTGTATTCAGTCATGACACCAAGTCATCACGTTGTCAAATATGAGCTTCCTTCAGGTGGGAACATTCCATTGCATACATGATGTTTGTAAAAGGATTTCCTGTTGAAATGTTGTTGTTTCCTATCTTTTAAAACTTAAAAGTTACAAATCAACTCAGGTACCTCCTTACCAATTGACTCGCTTGAATTTAAGTTTGCTGGCTACAGGTGTTATAACATTACTTACACTTCAATTTATCACAAAGTTCTTCCCAATCTGACTTAACTTGACATTTTAGTCAGCGCCTGCATACTTAACTGTAAATGTTGGAATTGGATTGTAGCCGACACTGAACCATATCGTTAACAGTTGATAAAACATGGCCTTTTGACTCGGTTTACATTTGTTACAAAAGAAATGTCCAGGTGAAAGTATTGCACCTTGAGACTCCAATGAGATTAGGCGCTGATATTCCATCACCTTTTAGAAGGCGCATTGACAAATGTCATAATTGTAGGAAAAAGCCATTTCCTAAGGTGGTTTAGGATCACTGCAAAAGCCCAATAAATTACACACTTACTGAACTCCCATACAGTTTCACTCGATCACAGATTTATTTGCAAGATGAATGCTTCTATAAATTCGATTCCATGTGAACTTCCCTAACAGTATGACTTTCTTCTCATTCCTTAACCTCCTTCTATGACAGCTGGTTTTGATTTTTTCAGAAACCATCTTGGATGTAAATTTTCTTTCATTTGATTAGAGTTTTATTTTTACACCAGCAACAATTTATAGCCCTGGTTTTGAAGCCGCAAGAGGCGACGTGTTGATTCTGGGGCTACCTTACCCTTAAAATATGGTAACTGAATACAGGTTGATGTGTTTTGGTTGTTAGGGTGTAGGCTATGACACTGGACTCTGGGTTGAGGAATGATAAATTAAATCTGAGCATTTGATTTGTGTTAAGGGTTGATCATTATAAAGGATTGTCGTAAATTGTGAGAGTGACCAAGGAGATGATGTTTATATTACTCCTTGAGATTGAAATGATGCATGGAGGGAGAACCGTTAAACCGATTATGACGTGATTGATATATGTTTGATGTGTAACATGGGTGATGGTCTACACAGATCTAACTGTGTACGCTTCCTGTTTGTTGCTTAATGAAGACGCTTGATGGCAGGACTGTCCTGTTGGTGTGTGTGCGCGTATCTGCTGCATGGTCAAAGTTCTCACTATATTTCCGGCTCCCACTCTGGCATATTATTTTTGTGTGTTTTTTTACCCCAAAAACACCCATTTTGTCATTCAAAAGCATTTCTTACTCGACAGACACTTTTAATTCTGAGAAGACCTCAGTCTTTGAAGAACGTATGTAAAAAAAGCCAAGTCAAATTATTAAACTTTTCTTGCATAAATCAAAGAAAAACTAGCTTAATGCAATTGCCTGTGGGATTCTGGTAATCAGTGGAGCCAGTTTGTGTACAGTGGGCGTGGCTTACAGTGGAATGATGTCACAACATAAACAGGATAAACATCTACTGTACTGTAATGCTCTTGTGCATTGTGTGTTTTCTCAATCTTCAAAAGATGAGTAGGCAAGATTTGAAACTTTGCATGGTAGGTGAACAATCTTTAAACTGAGGTTTGTGGTGACACCATGTGACAATATCTCTAATGAGGTTTGTGGTGACACCGTGTGACAATATCTCTAACGAGGTCTGTGGTGACACCATGTGACAATATCTCTAATGAGATTTGCAGTGGCACTATGTGACATCTCTGATGAGGTTTGTTGTGACACCATGTGACAATATCACTAATGAGGTTTGTGGTGACACCATGTGACAATATCTCTGATGAGGTTTGCCGTGACACCATGTGACAATATCTCTAACAAGGTTTGTGGTGACACCATGTGACAATATCTCTAATGAACTGTATTGGCTTTGTATAAAACTGGTGATGTAACAATGGTAAAGCACATCTATGTAAGCACAGAGCACATGATGGGCAAATGTCCAATCTTCTCTTGACCTTGAGCTGAGGGCACTCTACACAAATGACGTCATGTGCAGAAGGTCTACAGTGCATATACAGTTAAGGAATATGCCCAAGTGCCACGGCTGATGCAGTTATGGTGTTGTATCTTGTAGCACAAAATGCCTTCCAGGTGCAATAAATTCATAGACAGTGTGAATTTTACTGAAACTCTTTGGTTTGAACCAGGAAGAAAATCAATAACTTGGTGGGTTTTATCTGTGAAATGGCAATAAATCCAATACTTTCTTGTGTTGGATTTGAAATATGAAACTTTAAATGTTGTGATAAACCCAAAATAGTTTTTTGGAATCTGATATTAAAGCTGCCTGCCATTGAAAGTGTTGGAGCTATTGATGATGGCATTTAAGGTGCTTGAGGATGAACAGCTTTCTGGGAGCTGAGAGAGAACCAGTATTGTTTAAACTACAAGAAAATGATGGATAAAAATACCTTCATGGCAACTTTTATAATTTATTATTTTTTTAAACTGTTGTCAGAAGCATATTGTGCCGAAGCTTGCCTCTTAAGTCTGAACAAAATTCATGTTGGATCTTCATGTAGCTCACTGGCTGAATAAAAATGGACTTTTATTTCATTATAAAATAAAAGTTTTTGTTTTCATTGGGGTGTTTTTTGTTTTTTTTTGTTTTTGGGAGCGGGAGGTGGGGGGTATACTCAGCATTTTGTAGAAGAATCAGTCAGTTGAATTTATGTGAAGGTAGAAATGGGCGTTTTGTTTTTTTATGAAGTGCAAAAAGTTAAAAGTGTCAACAAAAGTCCTCAAGTCTGGTTTTATGGGATCTGGTGATACAATTATTCCCGTCATGCTGGATGTTTTAATGATTTTGCAGCCAATTTTCTGTCGTGATCCATGGAAGGGGTACCAATCTGATCCAGTAATCAGATCCTTACCACTCTCATCAAAGATCTTGCTTGTTATGAGACCTCAAGATGATTTGTTGTAAATCACCGAGTTTGTTTAGTTCCATCAGTTTGAATCAAGTGCCGCTGTCCTGTTGGGGCCTGGTCTGTCGACTGCTTGCTTTCTCCTGACGAGACTCGTCAGCCATATCCCTATGATGAATAATGGCACTTAATTCTTCATAGTCAATGTCATCCGGTCCACAAAGTTTGCACAAGATATAAACATTTACGATTGTACACTGTCCCCCTTCCGCTCGTTTCGTGCCTGTTTTATGAGCTCGTGGAGAGAAGGATGTCTTGGTGTGTTTTGCTGGCGGTGTGCCATTGCTTAGGCTGACCCCCGGGTGTATGTACCTATACAACGCTGGATGTCACTGACCCCTGTAGTCTCTCTGCTAGGATCTTGTAACCCTAAAGCTTTAAAGGAAAGCTACTTCATTACTTTCAAAATCTTTAGTTTCCCTTATTAGAACAAATTAATTGGATCTTTTTTTTATTTATTTATTTATTATTTTTTAATCTGAAAATTTGGTATGAAGTAATTATCGAACCCTAATCATTCTCAGACATATTTCTGGCTGAACTTTAATGTCACTTTCAGGTCAAAGTCTGTTCTAATCCCTTTCCTTTGCATTGTAAGTGCTGTGTGAAATGCTCTGTTGATGAATAACTGAAGATGAAGGCTTTGAATACAGAGAGGCAAGTCGAAGGCAAGTGCGCCTTGCTGCCCGTGTTGCATTTTAAGCACAATGCATTCTGTACAGTAGATTCTATCAATCATGAATATTTTGACCCCCAAAACATACAATGTTAGTTTATAAGTGCATCTGTGTATGACAGAAATGTAGATGCTTTTACAAACATTATTTTTGATGATGGAGAATTCCTTTATAGACATTGTACACTGTTGTTAAGGACTCAAGGTATTTACGTGCAGCTTGTCATCAAGAAACATACTTGAATATTGACGGTACTAAAACATCCTGCCTTCTTGCCCTATCTGACATGTTTTCATTGTTTAGATGAAAGCAAAGGTGAAATGGATCCCCAGCCAGGGCCTATATGAATAATTTGCTGCTTTTTTAAGAAAATGTATAAAGAAATCTGTGTGTTTTCACACACTTTTAGGAGTGTTTAGTTTCCATAGAAGTATGCTATTTCTGCTGACAGTGGATGCTTCCTTGAGGCTTTGCATCATTAGTCAATTTTTAGATGCAACTTCAAGGCAATCGACTGCACTGAATGTAAAAGAAAAACTCCTGTATGACACAAGGGACATTATCTTACAATGACATACAATCCCCCTAAAATTGAAGTGTAAATTGTTCTTCCTTGATTGCCTGTTAAATTGTGGAATGTGAGGTGGCCATTAAACTTTGCAGTTTTTGTTCTCCCTCCTCTCCACAGTGATGGTTCAATCAAAGAATGGGACCTGCACAGTATGACATGTGTGAGGGCGCTGCATGGACACAAAGGATCTGTACGAGATGTCAGGGTAAGTCAAGCAGGTTATGTACAAAATGTGTAAACTAAGACTTGTTAGCCCTGGGTGTACCAACCCTCTTTTAACTTAGTTCAAGATTAATTGCTCAAAAACACTGGTGATTTTATCAACTTGTAGATTTTAGGGAATGAAGTAAGATTCAGAAAGTGCACCCTTTCCTAAGGCTGTTTCCGAATTGGCTGTAATGGCTGCGGCTTGATCATCACATGCATTGAAGTATAGGATGCCCATAGCAACACCCTTAGCAACAGCCACAGCTGCAGCTGCACCCACCAATTCAGACACTGTCTTGGTAAACAGTCTTATTTCAGAAATAATATTACAATATAAAATGAATACACCTGCTGGTTGTGCAGTGTATATGTATGTCGCAGCAGTTTGGTCAACAGTACTATGGCTGTACTTTATCTTGATTCAAAGATAGTACGGTAAGCATTATGAGCAGCAGCAGTTTAACTATTTATACCAATACTGCTCATTACCTTTGACATTGTTTCAAAGAGAGTAAGCATGTTAGATGCAGCGTTTTTCAAACATCATTGCTGTACTTTATATTGATTCAAAGAGAGTAGAAATACAAGAGGCGTCATCTTTCAAACATTAGCAGTGCTGTACCTTATTTTGATAAAAACTTTCTGATTAAAAGCCTATCAGCATCAGCAGCATCGTAAACGTAACTAATGCCGTTCTTTCATTTTGGTTGTTGAAGTAGAGTTGATTTTTACATTAAGCACAGTTTCACTGGCTAAATAACAGGTCGTGTTTGTACCCTTGCCTAGGTTAGTGACACTAAACCCTTCTCTGGAGACTTGTATCCCCTGACTCAGTGCTCTTATCTGCAGCCCGCCAAGTGCCCACTGTAACATATCTGGGCTCATCTGCGCTAATTAAGACAGAAGACATGGATAGGGTGGGGCAGCTTGGATTAAGACTGATTTGTCATACACAGCCCTAGTAGATTGAGCATGGCCCGTATTCGAGACGTTGCTTATAAAGCACCAATCCAAGCTTTACTCTGTTAACAGAATTGAATTAATGTATACTTTTCTGTGCTAGCTTGTTTGACACTTAAGCTACACATGTGCAGAGGCATCAGCAGTTCCTCTCTAAATTTTGGCAAGCATGAAGTTTTCTGATTCTACAAGCGCCAGTTTGTTTGGATGTAGTGAGCAAAGCCATGCAACTTGACCTTGTTTGCCAAGATGTTATCCTAAAGAAAACGTGTACACCTGATCTAAAATTGAAGTAGCCTTATTAAAGCTATAATGTATAAATAAAGACCATCCTGGAAAGAGTCAATCACTTTTATGATAATGATTATACAAAATGGAATCAATAGCTGATAATCAATAGTCATAAATTGATTGGATTGATTGTACGTTATCCGTTGATCATTCTACATGCATACATATTATCACAACATAGTTGCAAGGTGGGGGGGGGGGTTAACCTCTCAGGATGCTTGGTACATATGTTCTTAAGCACTTGTGGGGACAGTGCTACTCCACAAGACATTCCTTGTTCAGGTTGGTCAGGGATTCTTTGGAAAAGGGAAAGATAGGACGTGGAAGTAGCCCTCAAACCGCATCCGTAATGTTGCGTGTACAACTTTGTATCAATGTGTTTTCAATAGACCTCATCTCTTTAAAAGCCAATAAAGATTAGAAAATAAAATAGATGTATTTAAGAGATGTTCGCAACCTGTCATCTATGGAAGTGATTGATGATAGCTTGATAGGGGGTTGGCTGGTCCCCTTGCTATGGATGGCTTTCCAATTACCGCCCACTCAGCTTTCCTCCTCTCCGGACATATCACCCACAACACACTAACACACATAAGTTTGTAATGGCTTCCAATCGTGCACCCTCCTTTGTTCAACTTTTTGTCTTGACAACCATGAACCTCATTGTTTTCCTTTGTGATAGCAACTGGGACTTATTGTCTCTTTTGTTCTAAGTCCTCGGTTTGAATGTCACTACAAGGAGACAAACACAAACCCACCTAGAAAAAGGTTTCCAGATGTCCCCTGTGGCACACATGACAATGATAATCTTGCAACAATACAACTGTTAATCTGGTCATTAGTAAGCTCTCAGTATGATTCCATCCATCATAATGAACCAACGATCATTTCATTATCAACAGACATTTCCCTTCCTGTTTGGTTAATATCAACCGTTGGTCCCACCCATTTGATTAATGAAGCTGCCAGATGACAATAGGTCATTGTCATTTCTAGAAGTAGGTGTTGCTGCTGTAGGAGTCATAAATACAAATGAATATTTCCTCTTCCTCTTGTAAAGCGTTCAACAGAACTCAGTTATATGGCACCTTTTAGATATTTTCTTTAAAAAGTAGGGAAGGTTTTGTAACAGAAGTTTGTCTCTTATTTGTGACCATACTCAAATTTGAGTGTGTTTTGTGTACTTGTAGCCTACATGTTCCATTACAAATGTCTGATTTGAAAAGAAAGAACATTTATTGTCATACCCTGTTTTCTTAATGATATTTCCATCTATTTGTCTCAAGATATTATTCTAGAAAATGAAATGATTTGATTGAAGCTACCTCTCCTCAAAACCGCAAATCCCTTTAACTAAAAAGTTGTACTTTTCTATATCTGTTGAACAGCTCAGTGGAAAGGTAAAATGGAACTTGCACTAATGTGTGAATGTAATCTGCTACCCCCAGCTGTTGATGGATGTCATCAAAGTGGGTACTGTAGATGTGAACTTTCGGTGCTCATCAAAAGTTCTGCCCACTTTGACCAGAATCAAATGTAGAAATCGCAGGGTTTTAAGCGGCGGGCTATTCCTTTCATCACATGATGGCATGCTTAATCATGTTTGGCTCCAATCAGTAAAGTGTTGACAAAATCTGTCACCTCATTCATCCATCAAAACGTCATGTAGATCGGAAAGATACAAGTTCACACTGTTCCAAATTTGCAATCTCTCAACTGTGCATGTAGTGGAACGTTCCTCACCAATCCCCACCCCCTACTTCGACCCCCAGATGAATTCAGCCAAATCTCTAGGGCAGCCCCCCTCTGACTTTCATCAATTATGATATCATGTGTATAGGCGTGTTCACATAAGTTGATGATTTATGATATTAATTTTTGCTATGATTATTGCTCCATAATTGTACATACTTTTTGCCATGTTTAAAGGGTGCGTGTGTAACATGGAGGGACCAGCTACAAACAGTTACATCACATGCAGTTTTAGCTGGTAACATGTCTTTTGGCTGAAAACAATTTGTCCATTACATATTTGGGTGCTTAAATAATACATGAATAGAACACAGCTCTGTTAACAGAGTCATAACGCCCGTATATAGTCGGTCGCACAATGATAAGCGTTAAATGCTGATGATCGCCAGCGTCATCAGCATCTAGTCACTGATGCCTCAGCGTTAACTATAATAAACTGTGTGTTTTTTTATGATCGCTCATCAAATTTTCAGTCATGCGACCATTGCGCATCCGACTTTAAACCAGCAATACGCTAGCCCTGTGTGGAATAGCAATCATGAACACTGGTATCCAGTGTACTCTTAGGGACCAGACTAGTCAAGATTTAATAATAGTAAATATAACGTGTAGTTCTTATACAGTGCTTTATCACACGCTCATTATTTTTTACAAATTTTGGAATCATGAGACTGGTTTATATAGCACCTTGTAAGGATTTACAAAGTGATTTGACACATTCTGCAGCCAAAGCATTATGATCTATTGACTCAGAAGACTGGAATGAAATATACTCTTTGAAATACAAATACATTGTACAGAACTCACCTTTTGAAGTCGGTGAGGATTTAAAAACAACTTGCATATGGCAGATTCATCAAGCTTTCTGCGGTAATCCAAACTGGCAAATCCAGAAATATCCAGCTGTAATACGCATCGCTTTCAAGACAAATGTGTTGTGTTTGTCTAACGGCGGTAAACACTGGATAATTTGGGGTCAATGAGCGCCATATTTCTCACACCTTTATCTAACCCCGTCTCCCTGGTTTCCTCATATTAACTGGTGATTAGTTCTACTTCTGTTTGAGTCAGCCCTGAAATAACTCGAGAGATTTTTTAGTTTTTTTCGGAGAAAAGGTGGTTAAAGATAAGGCAAAGCATTGAGTGCATTCAAACATTGAGATAAAGCTTTATATTTAAGTCATGTTGATTAAGGGTCAACAAGCACTAAGTACTCTCCAGAGTTCATCCTAAGAGTGGATTTTTGCTCATGCCTCTGTGCTCTTTATTTGCCTGTTTCTCTCCTAGATATCTTCACCGATATTTTTCTCTTCTAGGCACCTCATTCCCAAGGGATCCCAAGCAGAAAAACATCGCTCAATAAATTAATTTGTTATACAACTATTACCGGGTTCCAAGCACAAGCTCTGTTGATCAGATAACTTTTTGCTAAAAATCTGTTTCCTTCAGCTAATTTGTGGAAAGTGAATTTATGTGTTTCTCAGCCTCATGAAATCCAACCCATGTTATTCAAGTTGACCAAGTTATTAGCATTTAGCTAAGAGCCCAAAATGGCAACATCAGATATCCCTGATCTGCATGTCATTTTTCTCTTCCATGGTATCCTGACAGTAATCTCTTGGTTTCTTTATCAGGTTTCTGGTGACCGTATTGTGAGCTGTAGTGACGATGGTAATGTTAGGATATGGGACATGCTGACCCCGCCCCTACGACTCGGAGATAAAGGGGAGGATGATACCATTGAAACAAAAACTATTGATCAACGGAAGGATAACTAAAAGGAGAGGAACACAACTTCCAGCTCATTGCTATAAGGTTTGCTCATTGTCTTTTTATTGTATCTGAACCATGATAAACATCAAGGTTATTGCAGATGTTTGGAATACCATTTGTTTCACAAATACTTGTACAACCAAGGTTTTATCCAGGCTTTGTAAACAGGGTGTGAAAACTTGATGGAGTTTTAGAAACAGGTTGTTCAAACTGCTCATTTACAACACTTTGACATGTAAATGACAGTTACAGTAGAGTGTCCAAAATGAAAATAGGGCTGCCTAAAAACACCAAGACACTCCTCTAGCAGTGTGTATGTATACATCCAGGAATAAAATAATTTTCTGCGATGATGTTAAGTAAAGTTACAACCCACTGTATGATAACCTACCAAAGCAGTTCATCTTACTGAACTTTCAATTCTTCCATTTGGTACTCTTTGTGTTTAAGATTTTTAACATTACCTAAAAAAATCCATGCATAAAATGCAACCATTTTCGTTATCAAATTGCCAGTTATTCAGTATTAAGAAACAGTTACGAACCTTATTTTAAACTTAACTATTATATGATTTAATACGAAATATAACATTTATTGTATGTGCACTACTAATTTTAATATTCAATCATTTTTAAAGTTTTGTTAGATTCTATTGTTAAATTGTTTACTAAAACAAAATGTTTAATATTTGTATGCAAAAAACAATACTGAACAATTGAGTAGAAATACTTGTGTTTTCAGTCTTATGATGAAGTTAAAAGATAAGAGAAGTAGAATTTATAAAGAATAAGATGGCATTCATTCAGAATGGTTTATTCTTTGCAGTTTCTATAAAGCTACCAAAGTGGAATTACAGGAAAATTTGCCACATTGTCGTCAGTTAACCATAGAGTTCTATCACCAACTGCAACATTCTCACATGGCACATAATGTTATGAGTAGTGGTTTTAAGAATTTATGTTTTACATGCTTTAAATATAACCTCAATCTTTGACATAGTTGTATTCAATTATCTCTTGGACTGTATTGGAAAGCTTGCTTGATATTTATAACAGAACCTAAATACCAACAAGTTGTATTTCATGTGCTTATCACACATCGGTGTAGGCTAAAACCAAAAATAGTATTCTTTATTCTTGATGCAATGCATCTATTAAAGTTGCACCAACTGTTTCAATTAGTCAATCAGTCTTTAAATTGTTTCCCCCAACAAAAAGACAAGAAAAAGATGAGAACCCTTCCCGATTTGTTTTTCTCTCTACTTCTTTACTAATGTGGATAGATTCTTCTTGCAAACTTGATGCTGAACCTGCTTATGAAGTTTAAAGTGTTTTAAGTAACATTTAAATTTGAACAAATGTTTGTTTTTTTAAGTACTGAAATGTATAGTTATTTATACATTTGTATTTATTTAATGTGACTTAACCAAAACAGTCAGTTTAACTTGTTTCCTTCAGTTATATTACTATTTGTAGACAGAGATAGCCTTACTAGTCTGGTAGACAAAACAAAGAAGGCAGTGGTAGCACAAACAAAATGTATGAGCTTTAGTAGCTAGCTCGCAACAACTACAATGTAGTTGTTACGAAAGCTCATTTGCAGTTTTTTGTAATTACAGGTAGTAAGTTTTAAAGTGCTACCACTACCTTCATTATTATTTGTGATATACCAGGATGTTTGTGGTACTACCATGGAATATCCTGGGCGGTTGTTGGCTATTTGGAATAAACAGTGGACGTTTCAATCAGTGTGCTGTAATGATCTTCAGAAGTTGCTGCACCAAATGTTTTCAAGAACCATTTTAGAAGCATTTCAATTGGCCTTACACTGAAGAATGATTAATATTCTTTTGTAAAATTACATTCATGTTTAACAGTTTAAAACAATGTTCAAACAGCCTTATGAGCAATTTAGCTTTGTATAATTTTATATAATGTACTAAATATGCCGTCCAATATACAGATATTTATTTATTTATTACAGTATTTACATGTACTGCCAGCATATTCTTTGCCTTACTATATTACTGCAGGTAACTGGTTTAATTTTAATAATTAAATGATTAATTTTTGAACAAATTCAAACTGTTTAAATGAACAAATGTTTAGCAATTTGACTTACATCAATGTGCTTTTGAATGCCGTCTTTTTATACTTACGTCTTGATACAATTATAGTTCACTTGAACACAAGTTTTTACCTTTTGCAGTTGCACCATTTTATATTAATTACAAGAACAAAACATATAATGTAGTTTAGAACATTATATAACATGTTAATTTTTGTTTTTCCAGTTATACTGTGTTCAATACAATCAATAAAACACATCCAATGATGTAGCACAGTGTTCAGTTTACAAGTTAAAACTCACATTATTTATTAACCCTCATACTCTCTGACTATTCAATATTATCCGCTGTGATTTTGAATTATAGATATACTATGTCAGCCAGTACTATGATATCATGTGGTGCCTGTCAACCCTCCTACTGTCTGACCGTCCAATATCATCCAATGTGGTTTTGAATGATAGATAAACTATGCAGCCCTGCAGTTGACTGATTTTAAATGGTTAATCAACTCGGCTGGAGAATGTTATAAAGAGTAGGAGGGAAAACCTTAAGAATCAAGAGGAGACGGAATGCCTTGATTATAACAATTCCAAAGTGAAAGTCAAACTTATCAAACGCTTTCTTTATATTTTATAATGTAGGCTTTATATAAATATGTACCTCTTGTTTATTTCAATAACATTGGACAGTATTTTTGCTCCCTTACCTAAACATCTGTCCCTAGCATGACATGGTATTGTTATTTATTTACCTTTTGAGATACACCTGTTCACATAACAGGTTGTTTTCCGTGTCCATGGTATGTATTTCTTAACAAAACGTAGTCGTCGCTCGGAGCGGGTGACCCGTCGAGAAGCCCCAACAGACGGTGCTCAGATGTACCAGTCTTACCGCACAAGCTTACATGGTCCTACAAGTTAAAGATAATATAATACAACATTCACTCATTTCTGATGCCGTCTTTGACGGAGGGTGTAACATTTGTAGGTTTTAGGGTGGGTGTTTTTTGCTCTCTCTTTTATCCTTTATTTTTAACACCGGACTTACCTCTTGCTATTTTTATTTACCTGTTACAAACTGCTTACCAACCTCAAGGACCTGTTCTATAAATTCAAAAAAAATTGTTAACTGCCTCTTGTTTCGACCCAAGCAGAGTCTTTCTCAAAGGCAAAATGAAAACACAAGAAACACATACAAGTATACTGGAGTAACAGAAGCAGTCAAGTGGAAAGAAGTGCAAAGCAGTCAAAATATTTTTTTTTAATGCTATACTTACCCCTTGTGGGTTTTGTTTGTTCCTTTCATTTTTTTTTTAAATTGGCTGATTTAAACCTTGTGATTTTTATTTTCTCTCCCCCACCTTTTCTTTTAAACGCTGGTTTTACTTACCCGTTGTGATTTCCCCCCCCCCGATTTTACCCCATAATTTATTTTCTAGGACTCTGTAAAGTTACCCGGTATGTACCTTGCTGTTTGAAAACGATCGAACCACGCATCCCTCGTTTTATAATAAAACTGTTCCCCGATTTAAACAAAGTTAATTTCTAATTTATTGTTGATGGGGAGTTAAAAAATGCCAAAAAAGGTAATGTCCTTACGTTTCGACCGTAGAAGAAATCTTAAACTTGAAAGGCTAAATGACAACACACAGTAGGCCCATCGATGAGTCCTTAGTTGAGAAGGAAGACGGTTAAATATAGCAGGAAACAGTTAACTTTTGAATGAAAACGTTTTTAAAAGTGTCATTGAGAAGACCACAAACAACACACGATTTTCAAACCTGACCGAAAGAAGGAGAGTGCGCCCTCATCGCTCATTCAGAAGGACACGATTTTTGTTGACGATTGGCTCGTTTCGATCCCAAACGCCTTACACCAGTGTGGCGATTTTGGCTTTAGATTCTGTGTTTACACTTTGGTAATGATAGTTCATAATTATCATTTTTCATTAAAAAAAACAATTTGCCGTTCAATCTTCGTGTAAGTGTTGTTTGAAGCTCTGCATGATGTGGAACCAACTGTTACTAGCAAACTTGCGGATACAACTGTATAAATCTCTTTTGGGAGGAGTGGTGGCTCTGAAATTGAAAAGAGCCGTTGTGGTCTCGACGTTTCGAACAGTACAATCTGCTTGTCTTCAGGAGAATGCTGAACCTTGGTTATTGAAATTGAGTTGTATATGCATATGCAAGAAAAACAGAAAGGGTGCATCAGATCACCATATGTAATGAGGATAACAACATGCCTTTGTTTAATAGGTTTTGTGGAGCAACCTTCTCACACTCGTTGGGTTTTGGGATTCTTGAGATGCATAACACAATACACAGAACCTATAGGCCTACATCTCGTCCAAACAAAATGCCTGCATCTGTTGGGGAAGCTGATGTTTTCTTTCCCTTTAGGCCATCCTGGATCACGCAAGACTCCTGTTCAATATCGCCCCCCTCCTCCGTCCGCTTTGGATATCCGTTGCGGTTCACCAGCGGAACCAACGGGACACCACCAAAATGGGCAGCTCCATAGCGAGCGCGTCCCTGACCCGCGCAGATGGCCCACCCGTCGTCGTTGGCCCTAAACTCCGAGGATACGCCATCTCACCAATCGCCCCACAGGTAAAGAAAATATCCAAACATATAATCAGTCATCATATGGAAGTGTTTTAGTGGCTTCACCTGCCCTTGCTGGGTGCAGACTTTCCCACGTTGTCATAAGATGTGAACAGTGTACCCAGGTGTATCATTGCTGTAAATCTTACATTTCAGCTGTATTTCAAGATTGTTGACGACTGTTTCGTTGGCCTCAGTGGTTCAGGTGTGCACGTGTTGTCTACGTGCTTTGATGACCGCGCCAATGTGTCCACCTGGTGGTATCACGCAACGGCTGTTGCTGAATAGGTAACGTTACCTAATGTGTGGATATCTCGAGGGGTAAAATCAGACTAAATTTGAAGAACGTTTCTTTATTGATACTTCAAGTTTTCCTTCCTCCATGGTTTGACCTAATGAGATCAGGCCAGTCCATGTACGACAACGTTCGCCTTTTGGCTTGAAGTCCAATGCAGCTAGGGACGAACACATTGGATGACCCCATACTCATTAATACTACACCGGACTTTACTTGAGGTGAAATTACACAAAACTAAAATATGTATGACATTTTACGTACAAATCGTCATCAGAGAAATGTTTTCCTCGAGTTGTGACGGAAAACAACAGAAATGAAAAATTATGAAAGTATGACAACACGTGTCACCTGGTTAGGGTTTTTATGTCGACAAACATCGGTATCACTGTCAAGGATAATGTTGAGTTTCATACGTTTCTTGCGTTGATTGAACGTAAGGTTCCCAAATTCCAAAATTCAGTGCAGTAATGTTAGAATTGACGCTAAAATGAATCGAAAGCTTCTTTTACGACCAGTAACATCTACTCCTTGATAATATAGTACTCTGTGATAATAACAATAATAATATAAAATTACTTCAGTGCCGAGTTCTTAAAGTTGTATAAAAACCTTTCACTCATTAAATAAACGCTAAAATTAATTGTGACCAGCTGAAGAGAACATAATTAAAAGTTACAGGAAAAGTATCGTTTCTTGCACCATTTACTCAATCACAGCATTGCAGAAAAATGTACTGCTTGCAAAAGACCTACGGCACAATAAGATGGTCGCTTGAATGTCTGACATTGTAAGAGAGTGTAAGACAGGTACGCACTGTTCACATGGATATTTAACCGGTGAATATGAGCTTTTCTGATATACGACATATGTAAATAAACCCTGTGCCCGTCGTAAATATCAAGTGTAAACTCTCGGATGGAATGTGTTTCGGCTGATCGGTGAAAGTGTTTATAAACCTTCAAATACTTCTACGGGGGAAAAAACCTCCCAAGTTCGCAAGGTACAACATGATTTTTCGTATTATTTATTTACTAATATTTCTATTTCTGATCAAGGTGTTATGCGGTTCCTTTAAGGTGGATATCCGGGGATGTTGTGGTCATGTTTAAGTCGGGACTATATAAAAAAGGTAACTTTACCTACAGGGAAGAGATGAATAATGGGAAGGGAGACAGATGCGCGCCATATTTCTTTCTGCTGGCCAGGTGTTAGGAATGTAGCCCATTTTTTGACTACATGTCGAGATCGTAATCACGCAACCATCAGAGAAACCTTGCGAAACAACCTTTCAGCATATGTCCCTTTTTCTTAACTTATTTTATGAACTGTCAATAAAAGAGAGTTAAAAGGGGGCTGTACGAAAATCTAAAATGTAAAAATATTACACAGAGAGTGTTACTGGAAGAGAGGGTTGGGGTTGGTTAAAGATATTAATACACAAACTGCAATCGGATATTAACATTGAAATGTACTAAATGGGAGGGAAAGGGAAGCTTGATGTTAAGAACTCTAGACGACCCCAAGTTGTAATTTGTTAGTTGTGATTGCAAAACTGCTGCCCTGCTGCCCTGCTGCCCTGCTGCCCTGCTGCCTGGTAAAATCCCTAGAATCGAGATAAAAAATTAACATCCCCCTAAAGCACTAAACTGTCACAGGCCCACTAGTTGGTTGAGGTGCTTTCGGTTTTCGGTAACCAAATTACAAAAAGTCTCTGTGTTTTCTTGAGACGTCATTTGTGCTTCTTATGTAGCCTAAAATAACTAAACTACTTGAAAACTTAGGCCTATACTCAATGTGATTTTTCTCCGTTGTGATTTCATAAAAAGTGGAAAACACAATTGAACCAAATCGAAGGTGTTTTGTGCAACCTGTCAGTGAACCCATGACCCTTATGGCATCGTAAGTGTGGACATCTTCAAATCTCGACCACCTAGAATGGTGATAAGTCGAGGTATGAGGCCCAGACATTAGCCGTAATCAGATTTCTACCGGGAATGCAGCCACCCAAAAGCCGTGGACAACTCAGACAAGAACAGTTGAATAAAATACCCAACATTTTTTTCGGGAAGGTTAATCATTTGAAGTGCATTTTTTATTTTACATGAAACTTAAACACACAAAAGATACACAATCATTGTGTTGTGGTCATGGCCTCATTTTCGTGATTTGAAGTGGGAAAGCGTAACGGAATCAAAATTCCAAAATGTTTACGTTTTACATAAAAAAAAGTAAAAAAGAAAAAAAATCCCGTTTGCTAAGCTTCAAAGAATGCGTACATATTATACTGGTAACAGTTTGGGGGAAAATTAAGTAGAATGTATTCCACTAAAGACGTAAATCTCATCATGCACAATGAATGATAACATTATCAACCATTAAATAAATTATATAGTTTTTACCTTAAACTTCGCTGTACTTACAGTTTGCGATTTCGACATTTATTTGCAAATAACAGCCTGCTATCGAAAGTTGTTTTTAATTTGATGGTTAATTCTATCCGGGCAAAAGAGTGATTGCTTGTAGTTCTTATAATAACCAAAGAAAACTGCGAACTGTAGTGTAGAGATGAAATCTACATTCTGAATGTCAGTTTTGCCGTCAATAATAGGGTTGTCATGGATCTATCCTCACAATAACAAAAAATGTATATTCCACAAAGGTTTGATGTTCCTATTTTTTGTCTACATTTCTAACAAATCAGCGTTTTTCATAACTAGATAAAAAGATCTGCCCTACTTTGATCTAAACGACAAGTACTTTGGTCTCTTTATTCAGTTTAATATGCATTTACTGCTACCACGCTGTCATCGCACATTTCAAAATAACTATATTAAAGTGTTGGTTGATAGTTTTTTTTAAAGACTTAACCCATTACAAGTACCCTACGTTGAACTTCCGTGACAATTACTACGGTGATGCGACCGTAATAACACCCTTGGGTTTAACGCGATCGACGGCAGGCGGAAGTCATCAACTCACGGTCGCATCAACTATTAGCCCTACGCGGTCTTTGATGGGCCCGGAACAGGACCTTAGGATATCGCTTTAACATGTGACTTCGCGGGCCAAAGTGCGGTTTTCCCGGCATTGTTGAAGGACGGAAATCTGGCATTTTTCTCTATCAAGGTTCACCATTTTTCCTTCAAGACACACTCGTATCCGCTGTAAATCACCAAACGTCCAAGTGGTAAATGACATTATAAATACTTTATGATTAATTTTTGTTAATAAGTGACGACTGATGAAAACGTGGGTCGGTTTTTCATTTGTAAACACAAATCTACTTTGCAATTGTTTACTTTGTGCATGGAATCTGTACGCGATTTTTCATAGATTGATAGTGAGGTTTTTATAAAACAACGAATGAAGGAGTTTTTACTGAAGACTGTATTTTTGGTAGTCACATTAAAACTGCAAAATAAGGTACCGTAGTCTTCTTGAAGGTGGAATTAAACAGTGATGACCATACAGTTATGTGTAAATCTGTGAAAAGCAAAGTTGAGATCAGCTCCGCAAACGCCTTTAGTTTTTGTAAAATGACTACAATTTGTGCAGGGTCTCACTGATAGCCAAAGTGTCTCGCGCAGAAAAAGACCGTTTTTATTCGCATAAGTAGGATTAGCCTACCATGGCATGCAAATGTATTTTTTATTTTTACTTTTACTTTTAAATATTGTTTAGTTTGAGTTTCCTTTAAAGCATCCGCAACATTGGTCATTGCATCAACCAGTATCCACACTTTGCTCTATGATGCACCGTAACCCAACATCATAAAGTAACAAACCTGTGAAAGTTTGAGTCACAAGAAAATAGTGAAAATCCCATCAATGTTTTCACTGACATCAGATTTCGGACTAGCGAAATTAACATTAATTGTTTTACTAATTTCTCTAAAACTATAACATTTATATATAAATGTTTTAAGGGAAGTTCTCCAACAAGACCTACTTTATACCATAGAGTTATATTTATGTGCACATTAATATAATATTTCAATCTCTCCAATGTCATGCAAACTATTTAAATCAATGTTTTGATCTGCCCAAGTTCGTTTAAGGGCAAATCCCAGAGACCTTTATAAAAATGTCTACAAAACAGTACAGTACAGTACAACACAATACAATACAATACAATACGCCTTGTGTGTTGCTCTTTTGTTCTGACGTGAAGGACTTGGCACTTGAGCCATCAACAACCACAAGTAAGTTTACTCAGCAAACCGCTAGATAAACACCGCAATACCGCGACTAAACTAACACCGTTGTAGATGTCATCAGTACAGCTAGTCAGGTGTTATTATACACTACTTATTTTTTAAAAAACAATTTATTGAGTAAAGTATGAGCAAGTTATCCCCGTGAGGACGAGAAAGCCGATACTTCCTTTTAGATCAGCGGTTTATACCGCACTCTAATCCAGATGTGAATCTCGTCAAGACATCTAAATCGTATCCAAACGCCTCCGACGAAGGAACCTTGGATCCCCCCTCTTTTTTATTTTTTATTTTTTTTAGGTCTCGTGGTTTCGATGGCAACAATGTCCTTGGACTGTCTTATTGTTGAGAAAAACAAGCTCTAAAACACCACTTTTTACGAGGAAAATTCTTCTGAATGTGCCAATTCAGAATCAATTCAAATTCAAAATTAATCAATCGCAGTTTCAATTATTCTATCATTATTATTACATATATACATGTTTAAGAAGTTCTAATCATTGTGGTGGGGTGGCCTAACTGCATAGTGTTATTGTCGGTACACATGAACTGTTTTTGCTTACAATATTCAGTCTAATGATAGAGACATGGGACCCACAACTGAACCTACCTCAAGTATCTAAAAAGGAACTTCATCACCGGCCTTCTCTTTCTTCCAATCCACGGGATGCAGTGCTTCGAGGATTACATGGATTTAGATTTTAACCGAAAACATCAACAATTTTTTACAATACTTTACGTTTATAGGTTGTTGGGTCTATACCATTAAGGGCTACTTGGGAACCAAGCTCTATTAATTAATTCATATTGTGCTAATTCCGTATTGCCAAATTAACTCGCGATTCTGGAATGCTTTTCTGAGAATCAACGAAGTGATCCGTCAACATTTTCTGTGGATTATGGATGTTACCATAAGGGAAGGTTTGAATCAATGGAAGGTACTTTGAACTGCACGTTTCATTATTAGTCAGAAAAAATAGCTATTCGATTAATGAGTCAAATTTAAGAGGGGAGGGTAAAATCAAGTCATATTTTCAGAATTAAGTAATTCTCCAGAGATCCACAGGGGGAAGCCGCAATTTACAGTGGTTTCCCGCAAGCCAATTCAGTCATTGCACATTAGCGGATTGCGTGCCGAGTGGTAAATCACTCCTCCGTCCCATGGGTACCAACCAAAAACCAACAGAAGGTCCGGCGTCCCACTATTGGTGTATCAACGTGCGCGATTCGAAGAACATCATATTTCATAATTATTTCTGAAGATTTATGTTATCGCGATTTTGGAATGTTGAAACCATGATTGCGTATTGAACATTTTTCCAGGTAAACGTTTACTGATAAAAATTCAGTAAAACATTGGAGCCTTGTACAAAGTGTACCGTCATCTCAAAATTGAATCAAAACCTCATTTTCAAAACTGTCATAGTCCTTCATTTCATATTTCTTTAGTTAGTGTAAACATTTTAAGAAAGTGTTGACTTAATGTAGTTGTTACCCAACATATGATATTCATCAATAAATTGATGACATTTTCACCAATGGTTTTGCGTTATTCTCCGTGTAATCAGAAAGGTGAATTGAATTTAAGTATACAGAAACAAAATCTGTATTCTTTAAATTCCATGTCGAGGGGGAGGGGAGGGCGTGGGCCCATGTTTTGGTCAGTCTGACCCGAATTCCAGTTCATAATGATCCTCTATCCTGCAAAACATTACTGACCTGGATTTACACTAACTCGGATCTACACTAACTCGGATCTACACTGACTCGGATCTGGACTTACTAGGATCTGCACTGACTCGGCACTAAACTGACTCGGATATACAGTGACTCGGATCTTCACTGACTCGGACCTGCACTGACTCGGAACTGCACTAACTCGGATCTACACTGATTCGGATCTGCACTGACTCGGATCTTCACTGACTCGAATCTGCACTAACTCGGATCTACACTGACTCGGATGTACATTGACGCGGATCTACATTTTTACGGATCTACACTGACTGGGATCTACACGTCTACACTGACTCGGATCTCTCTGACTCGGATCTACATGGACTCAGATCTACATGGACTCGGATGATAAACACAGAACCTAAGGTACTTGGCCATTGGGACACAGATCCGGCTCGATTCCAAAAGTGTGAACTGTCTATCTCTTTGAAAAACCCATTTACATCGAGTGCAACACGCAAACTACCTAGGTTGATGGATAGTCAAGAATCACATGTTACATTGAACAGATATTACGTCTAAATCACTGATGCGGTTTGCAAGTATCGATCATACAAAATGAAAATAATATGTTTAATGAGTAATGTCCTGATACGTTGAATGAGACTCAACAGATTGTCTCGACCTCATCCCCCCTTGCCTGTATACATCTTTCTTATTGGTTCAAGACTTTGCAATAAGACGGCACAACGACATTTGGTCAACCCCCACTCGCAGATAACCATAAGAAACTAATGATAGTTGCACTTGAACGGCTTCGTTTTAACGACGGTTTTGTTTTTTTGTTGTTTCATGATTTAACCTTATAATAGTTCAGATTTTTCTCGAGTATATGAATACGATTTCAATTTGAACTAGCTTGGTACCCAACATATCAAACACACTTCGTTTGTGTTTTGTAAACAATTTTAGGAACTGTTTGATAGTTTCTAAAATAATATGTAACCAAAGCGTACTCTGAAGTACTTTGAGGGCGTCTTTTATCTTGTCAGCTATTACTTTTTCAAAGAAAAAGTAGGCTTAAAACACTACAAATTGATATGGTAATATTAAGATTACTTTAATGTTAATACAGGTATACCAATCATTTTGAGAAATGTTTTTACTAAAGAAGCTCTCATCTTTGTACAAGTCATCTCAGATGCCCTTACCCTAACACTGCAGTCGCCAACTTTGTTTTGCTATAAACATCCCCAAAAGGGATTGTTTCTTGAAAACGTAACTACTTGGTAAAACGGCGGTTGAATGTAAACCAATGTACCGGGATTATTGTCTTTAACAGCTAGGAACAAAATGAGACTAGTGGGATGTAACGACGGCGTGCGGTTAATTTATGGATAATTGCCAACGGTGTACCCACCCTTACAGACCGATTCATCAATCCAATATTCCTTGAACTACACCTATCAAATTTCATCCTTTTTTCAACATGAAGACATGAGAATAATTACTCGATCATCTGATAATCATTATAGGCCTACTTTGATAGGTCTAGGATTGATTTCGAGGGAGCAAATATCACTTTCTGATAACGGACATAAAACATTAAATCCAGTCAGAATTGTCCCAAAATCCAGAGCAACTTCACGGAGTCCAATTTGGGACCAAAATGGCCTAGGAGATCTAGACTAGGCCAATGGTCAGAAATTCATTTGACCATTGACTCGGAGTTTGAATCTTGGTTCAAGAATTCAAAATTCAGGTCTGGCTCAGGGGCCGGGTACAGACCAATCCATAGACCTCTTGCATATGACGTCACAAGCTCAAACGGCGCCCTCACTGAGTCAAAGAAAGACCTGTCTCTGGTTGAGATCAATAGTCGGACATTATGGAATAGTCGGACAATATGGATTTTGGGATTAAAATCATAGTAAAAGAACCACAGAAGGCTGGGCTTGACCGCACTCTGAGTCAATGCTGTGGACGCAGCGTTAAAAAAAATGTGACACGCGCGTATGACAAAATGATATCACGTGACATGCATGTATAGCAAAATGGTGACACACATTGAGCAATTCTACGTTTTTATATGTCAATCTGAATGATGTCTGAATGGCAAATTTTGCACGCGTGTTGCCATAGACGCGTAAAAACATGGCTGCCCATTAAATGGTTTCACAACTGAATTGCCCTGGTAATGACTCACTCAGCGTTCTCGGGATTTTAATTTTGTGAGAACGCCACCACAGATGTTTCTTAACGACAGAAAAATACATCTTTTATCTCTCTCTATGACTATGAGATCCATCGTGCTAAGATTTTCCGACTGAACCTTTCGGTGTAAGGTTCCTAAAGGATGGGAACAGTTCCTGACATATAAATTAATATCAAGAAAGTACATTCCAGGGAGGACATTTTTCCTACAGCCGTCTCTCAGTCTGCACTGTGCCTGTTTGAATGTCACGTATCCTCTCACGGGAATGCGCGAGAATTATCAAGGGAAAAGATTCGCCAAAATGTTCAGACTTCTGTGGGAATTTAGATCACTTTGTCAACAGTGTTATCTGAGACGAGAGTGCGGAACCTGTTGGCCAAGCCCCTCTTGAGTATTCGCAAAGCAGTGGAAGAACCTTAGTTACTACCAAGGAAGAGGTTGATTCGACCTCGATCCCCCTAGGGGAAGGGTTTTATACGGGATGCTTTTGAATCATCACGCCCGAACGGGATGGGGCTTATTTATTTCCACGCACGGTTGAATAACACGAGTTATAGTTTCTGATTATGACATTTTAGAAAATTGGCGATTGCGTTGGGTTTCCTTGGAGGTGTTCGAGAGATGTCTGAACGTGAATCTACACTCAGGACTTGATGAAAGTATTACTGAAACAGCCGTTAGTATTGTGTTTATAATAATATGGGCAGTCGTAGGATATTTCAGCTCAAACGGCATACAAAAAAGAATAAAAAAGAAGATACCAGCACCGTTACCAATGATGTCTACCATCAGTGACAGCTTACATGGTAAATATCAACCATGTAGAATCAAGTGCTGTATTTGAGAAGATCTATGGTATACGACAACACCCCCTCCCCCGCCCCCTGTGTGGCGTAGTTAACATATTTTCTAAGGGCCACCGGACTGCAAAAATTTGATTTTGTGTTATTATGTATTGAGTCATCAAATTCCGACTTTAACATTAAACATGCTACCTCCGCGGGCCAAGGGGCGGGGTCAGCTAATACTAGGACCTAAGGGTTACCCGAGAGCAAAAACAAGGTCATAGGGAGAAAAAAGTGAAATTTGGAAATACCGTTAGTTCAAAGTTTTATTCTCAGTAAAAAATAACCAAGACCTGGTTTAGCTCCCTTCTGGAAGTGTACTTTTGGGTATAAAATTTAGCTGCAAGGATATTTTTGGGTACTTCATGAAACTTTTATCGAAAACTGGTATGTTCCGTTTTTCAGAAGGAAATAAACAAACCATCATAGTCTTGCTTTTATACTTCTCTCAGAGTATGTTGCAAGTTCTGTTCTGCAAAGAAAATAATTATTTGGTGGGTAATAATAGAAGCCCACCCCCCCAAAAAAAAAAAAATAATAAAAAAAAATGTGAATGGGCTCCCGTTGCGACCTTAACAGAGTCTTTCTCAAAGCCATCAGTTACATCCCAAAGTCAGATTGTAAATGACGATTCGCCTCAATCCATTACCGTACCTTTTTGTTTACCAACTCACTCTTGATTAATTCGCATCTTTACAAAACAATTGCGGAAAAATCGTTCACAAAAAGCAAAATAAAGAAAACTACACGTAACGACTTCGGGTTAAGTTATGATGTAATTAACAACGTCATTCAGCACTTAACTAGATTCCAGCAACGTTATTTGCGTCATGCGGTATGGTACACAACAGACGTCTGTCGTCTATTCAGAAGAACTTCAGGACACAAAGTTCATGAAATTATGACATTTTGATAGATGATCTGTACACTTCAAACTCTTCCACGTAGCACCAATAAACGTAAATCTTGTAAATAACGGTATGTTTGAACATCGGTGCTTGCCCTTTTTTGTTACATTTAAATTGTCCCCCGTCATTGCAAACTTCCCATTTGGGCCCCATTCAGTTCTGATGACGTGAAGTTTAAAGGGCAGGAAGATCGTCCAATAATTACCGAACTCAAACCATTTTTCCAAAATGCTCCTTCATGTTATAATTTGCCAGTTTTCGACCATTAAAATCGTGCATGCACTTTAAGTTAAAAAAGATGACACACATTTACAGCTACCAGTTTTGAAAGTTTGTTTCGGTTGTTTTGTTGCTATTTTTTAGGCCATTCCGTTGTCAGGAAGTGACGAATTGAGCAAGAAGTTTCTTCCCTGTGGAGGAGTTTTATTTAGTAAACAGGTAATTTTCAATTAAATTTCACTTGCAAAAAATTGTTAATGGCCTCACGTTTCGCTCCTAGCAGAGTCTTTCTCAAAGGCTACATTTTATTATTATTTTTTAATTTCACTTAAAATATTCCTTTTTAAATATTTTTTCATGGTCTCATGAATATTCATAGTTACGAAAAACGTGGTTCTTATTTAGTGTATAGACAGACGGTTTGAAATAAGTTTCCGCCTAAAGCCTCACATTTCCATCAATCTGCGGGTCCGAAACTGAGAATAAGCAATCTCCTCGAACACCGTCAACAAATCAATGAAGCAATTCATGAATTAAGCAGAAATGACACTTTTATTTATACCTCCGGAGTTGGATTTCACCTCAATATGAGGATCCAGTGTCTCGATGTACTATGGGTTGTTTACTGACCTCATACACGCAGATGTACATTTACACCAAACTCATACCTTGAAACATCAACAATGATGAACAATCTACAAGAAATCTCTCTCTAATTTTCCACTGCAATTCCCCCGATTTTGATCAAGTTGCATCAGTGTACTTACCGACAAAGACCCCGTTCAGCTGAGGTATTTCGGTGGGGAAAATTGAGCCGTTTCACGGGCCGCAAACGAGGCCGACAGGTAAGACAATGCCCCGGGGCTCTGGCCACACCTCTGCACGTCCCGTTGTAGTGTTAAATTGAGCATGGTCATGCTTTAGTCAAACAACAAGGACACTGCATAAGAGAAAGAGTGAAGGGTGACTGTCAACAGAAACAATACCAATCCCAGGAATGGGCAGGAATAATAACTACGGTAGCTCGATGATATTGTATTAAGATTTTGTTAGTTTATGGAAAGGACAGGGTGGTACAAAACCGACGTTTCGATCAAGCGTGCGCTAATAGTAACAATGTCTGAATAAAACTCCCACTTGTGATTGTCGACAATAAACAAAGACTTATAACTAGTAGGAAGGGAATCCATACGGCAATCCACAAGGTGGGTTGTGTTCTTAGCGAAATTCGAACCAGGGCCCAACAAGGAGAAGGAAAGTGGAAGAACCACTGCACCGACCTGGTTAGCTCAGCCATTTATCAAGATTGACCTACTGCAACCGCTACATAGTACAAAACACTGTCAAGCTAATTCCAGCATCTGGATTTGCTCACCATGATTCCAGCAGGTTCTTAAACGCTTACACTGCGACCTGTCACATATCCCTTGACCCTATCACATCAGCTATACCCTTAAGCTTATCTGGACCCCCTCACAGTAACCGCTTCATCCCTCATCAGATGCTTATCAAAGCTACCACCAAAAGAGTAAACGGTTATGGGGTGCAGAATGAGGTCTTCATATTATGATCTAATTCGGGTTAGTATTATTGCGGAATGTTGTCATTTCTTAGAATTATCTTGTTGATCCACATTCTTTCTTCCACTTGTTGTTTTGAAGCGGCCTGTCTTAATTTATCAATAAATCAATGATCGAATCTGGATGTGGTCGTTCAGGATACGGTTTACAACCACATTGGGCCCTGCATCAAATCTGTCAAGAAGATGGGGAGGGGGAACAAAGCAACAACAACACAACGACAACAGCAGCAGCATCAGCAACAACAACAACAACACAACGACAACAGCAGCAGCATCAGCAACAACAACAACAACACAACGACAACAGCAGCAGCAGCAAAAACAACACGACAGCAGCAGCAACAAAAACAACACGACAGCATCAGCAGCAACAACAACACAACGACAACAGCAGCAGCAGCAGCAACAACAAAAACAACAACAACAACAACAAAACAACAACAACAAAAACGACAACAACAGCAGAAGCAGCAGCAGCAGCAGCAGCAACAACAACAACCTCGAAATACTTGTCTTAACACTTACCGTATTAAAAGAGAGAATTTGTATTTTGGCATTGATTTAGATCAGTTGGTATGAACTTAAGTTAGTATTCAGGGTACAAGACATTTTTCAGAATTCGTCTCCATGTTTCCCGAAGACCGCAGCAGTATTGAAGTAAAAATGGATGAAGAGTAAGAACTGACTGTTATCTGTCGGCCAATAAATGGTCCAGTTGAATTTACCAGGAAAGCGAATCTCTCGTTTTGACGATTGCAATGGTTGATTGCGTGTTTTCCGCATGGCCACCTGTCTTCTTGACTAATACCCAATTATGTAAACAGGTCAAATGTTTTGTAGGTTAAGCTCTTCGGATAACAGACAATAATAACACCATTAGTATACAATGAAGTCAAGAATGAACCTGCTTCCCAGAAAAGACTATACCTGAGATGGCATCCAATGTAAACAAACCGCTGTGTGTACAAGCAAATGCCCAATGTTATAAAACGACCGTAAACGCAGTCCTGTATAATAATGACGTCATATCCAATTACAATATGGTTGCCTATCACAGGACATCATGGACTATTGTTAATGGCTTCTGTTACATCTTTCACAACTGAGTTCAAAGGTAAGTGTTGTATCGGCCCATTGACGACCCTTGCTCATTGTTGCTCTTCCAGGTGTCTTCTAAACCGGGAAAATAAATGGTTCGAGTTGCATTTGGGTTTCCTTGGTTTGAAAAACAAAATGGCCGTACAAAGATATTTTATTGCTGGGACCAGTAGTCCCTTATGAAAAGTGGAAATGGAACCATTGAAAGTCAATGATGTGTAGTCTAGAGAGTTAATAGTTTGGTTTATTGTTACAACTATCTGTATACGAAAGCGAGTAAAAACAATTTTGAGTACAGATAGTTCACAATAGACGCCATCTTCACGGGCAACTTGGGTTTTCGCTGCATCAAGCTTAAAGTTTTCTGCGCAGCCACGCGGTTTACCGACCAAACATGCACGGAATTTGATAGATCTCCCACGTGCCACACCCGGTATTTACTCATAACGCAAAGTTTATGCGTTCACTAATTTGCCTGTACACGATGTGACGTCAAATTGGAACTATTTATAGAGCAGATACCCAACTTTGGAGCCAACAAATTAATCATCATGAGGAAAAAAGCATTAGTGAATGCGAGATTCGCTATTCTCAAAGCGATGCAATAAGTGTTGTGTGTGAAGGGATGAAACACTGAGAACCCGGGTTTTGAAAACGGTATGTATGCAGACAATACTTCCATTGTCCTGAAACATCTCAGAACTGTAATTCCATAGAATAACAGGATCGTGTACATATTTTGTTTTTAAATACATGCTGCATTTGTTATTTATCATATTAATATAAAAAGAAGACCATCAATTATAATGTTCTTCTGTATTATTTTGTTTTATAATTTGGGAGGCTGATCATCCTTACTGGCAGCTGAGAAGCAGAATTGCGAAGGACGCGGCTGCATGTGTTCGAGCTGCTGGTGGCATGGAAGGGCGCCTTTGGCAGCCAGCCACATCAACCCATGTACACGGAGCAAAGCCTGAGATCTGGAGGGAGGAAAACCGGAGGGCTCGGAGAAAACCCTCGTGGCACAGGAGAGAACTAGTGCACAACTCTTTTCACATAATTATGGCATTAGCTGGGAATCGAACCAGCTTTACGCACACGCCACCCATGCCACCCAGAATGACATTATTAAATGACATTATTACAAAGTGTAATTATTACTGTTATTATTATACCTCTCACGGTATAGATAAAACTAAGGGGCCCCCGGAAAGCGACTAGCTCTGTGACCCATAGGCCTGAAGATACCTGTGTAGAGAAGATGATGAAGAAATGCCAGTTGTAGATTTGGGAGGGGAACTTGAAATAGGCACTCAGGTTGGGACTGAAAACCAATCCACACATAAGGCTCCGGTCCAGGATTCAATTGACAAGAAACCACTGAGCCAATCTGAATGCCCTTACCTTCAGATTGGAACATTTCACTGGAACACGGATCCGTGAATTGAGTCATCACGGATTCTCCTCTCAATGAGCCATGTTGTGTCCAGCCAAGTTTTGAATAATCACTATGGGGTATGACTGTGTACAACCATTACACAGCTGTCTTCTATGGCCTACCACAGTCAGCTTTGCCTCTGTACAAACGTGTGTGCTAGCTGGGCTTACACCACAGAAGATCATTGTTATTCTTCATAGTAATCCATTGGTCTTATCCTATTTCATGGCAGTGAAGTTACTGGACAGGTTCAGTGCAGGACACCCAAAGGTCATCAACATCTTCAAGGGTTGGGAGGGGGTGGTTAGGGAAATCGCACTGTCTTCGCTCGATCTACGAACAAGAAAGGGTAAAAGTGGGAGGGACAATAAGTCATCAAGAGTTATTGTGCTCTGAGGATACGTCAGCAATGGGAACAGAAAAAACAGTATGGAGGTTCTCGTGTGTGTGCAAGAGGCATGGGGCTCCCTTGGTAATGGCAGACACGCTTTAACACACCCACACACACCCACACACACCCACATTGGTCGACCTGATACACTGAGAAGTTGTCCTGGTTCCCCCGATTGTTAAGACATTTTTGCAACGTCTGTATTACGCTTTACGGGTGGGTACGTACATGTACACGTACACAGAATTGCAAACCACCCGGGTACCCGGTGGTTGGTAACGGTTCAGGGGCGTACCTTCTTCCCTTATTCCCTTTTGTCATGCCACACCCACACCCATCATCGGATCACCATCATCAGTGATCGGTGAAATTACGCATCGTTTTCCTTCCACCACACCATGGCAGAGTTTATCTGCAGGAGACCTTGATATTATTACTGTCAGATTTGTCACTCCGTTAGTGCTCCTCTTCTCGTCTGGATTTCATCACAATTTTTTGATGGAAAAAGGAGAAGAATTGTTAGCAGCACAATCGAGATTATCAGCTGCAGAAGTAATGACAAGTTGACTTGTGCTGAGAAGTCCCTCGCCAAGTGATTGCTCTCTGTGTGTTTTTATCAGTATTAATTTAAATTATAACATGAGAATTAAGAGTGTGTTCTTTGTTATGGTACACAGTAATCATATAGGAGGATACAGCAGGTTCTGTTTTTCGGTTGTAATTCATTTTTACTTTATCTATGGTTCCCACAACCCCGATTTGGTGGGAGGTGTCACATAGTCAGCGGTGTAGTGAAGGCACTTTCTTTGGGGTGTGGAAGCCTAAATTTGCCGCCTGACATTATCAAATGAAAGTAAAAGCGGTATGACATGAGACTCATCTACATGAGGGTTCGGGGACATAGCCCCCGAGCGCTCATGAGGTTTTTCAGTGATTCGAAGGTTTGAAATGGCCCTCAGATGCCGAGCATTAGACGACTCATGAGTCATATACGAATTGCAAGCTTTGAAAACTGTATATTTTTTTGCGAATTCCCTGTTGGAGTAGATAGACAGAAATTCTAGTGGCGGTCCAGGGGTGCGAAGCCACCGGACGCTCTACGGTTTTAAGTGTTGTCAGGGCTAAGGAGGACCGTCAAGTTACCGAAAACAGACGTTTAGTTTTGAAATTTAAATTTGAATACTTTGGAATCGGACACATCCCCTATTGTTGGAGGTTATAGGGGCAACAGTTCTTTTGGGGGTCTGGGGTCAAAGCTCCCGGACGCTCTACTTTTTTTAGTGTTTTCAGAGCGTAGATTTCCGCACGTTGCCGAGAATATTAAATTTAGTAATTCAAAGTTTTACTTCTCACACTACAAAGATTAAACTAAAAAATTTCAGTCGGCAAATCCAATCGGCAAATCTCTAGGCTTGCCGAATGGATTTGTATTCAGTCCGAGCCCTTACTCGGGTTAGTTTGGTGCTCAATTTGCCGACTGTGACTCTAAATGCCGACTTAAAAAAAATATTGGGGGGATTCACACCCCCCCCCCACACACACACCCCCGGTCGCTACATCGCTGCAAATAATTATTGGTAGATACAGCCGCTGTCATAGAGCTGATATACGTCAAAACTACCTCAGTTGATTGGAGCACACACAAAGATGCAAATAACTCAGTTTCAGCATAGCAACAATTATCCGGCGTGACATTAGGAACTGTAAGAGGGCGCTACTCTTCTGTCCCGATATTTGAATGGGTACGAGACTCAACCACAATGACGTATGACAGCAAATTCTGGCGCAAACATGCACAATGTGAGCGAATTAAACTATTACAATTTTAAACCAATGCTGACCGAAAAAAACTATTGCCACTTCATTAACATAAACGCCTTGTTTCTACGATGTACACACAGTTTTTGACAAATTGTTCAATTGCAACATTTGTGCATTATTTCAAATCAATGAATACAATCAAAAACCCCGGGTCCTTCTTAAAACAATTCAAAACAAAACATTCTACCGACCAAACTGAATCCCTCAGGCATTTTAGCCAATACTTGACTCATACTAAATTCTGCACTTAACCAAACTCAAAACACCCCCTTTAATCCAGAAAGGTAAATAATTATCACATCGCTTAGCACGGTAAATTACCAAATAAAAACATGTGTACATTACCTGGCGGCACAAGACGTGTTGCATTACCGATCACACGGTGGGGGTTTCTGGCCGAGGTTATGTCCTTAAACTCTCAGCAACAGACACGCCAGATGCGGCCGTAAAAAACACGAGGTGTAAATGACGGTAACGCCCACCAAATCAACCAGGGTGTTACAGTAGCTGTATGCATGCTGCGAGTAAGAGGCTCTCGACTTCAAGTATTCAAAATAAAGATGCACAGTCTGTACACAGGTGGTAAATTAAGTAACCAAGTATTTGGAGGACAATTAAATGGTGGGAACTGAACGGTATATCAGTATTTTTTGCAAGTATGCAATATTTTACTCCAATCATCTCGTTTTAAAAGATCTGTAGATTTCATGACCCACCAATCTGTGGACATTCCTTTTCAAACATGTTGTCAAGTTGGTAAGTCCACAGCATGTCATTGTCAGCCATTCAGATAAAAAAGTAAAATCGAAACAAACAAAAAGTTGCTTAAGGAAAACAGTATAATTTGGACGGCAAGAGTACAGGTGTAGATTAACCGGGGAGATTGCTTCCCATATAGTACTTTGAGACGAATCACATGAACGAAGTTAAAAAATTGCCTTATATGACAATCACAGCTTGAAAAATCAACTCCATTTTGTAGAGAGAAAATTCAGCAGTTGTAAAAACTGAGCAGTCTGTTGAATGTTATAGCCCAAAATTATGACTGCGGAAGGAAGTGAATAATTATATCAAACTCTACTAATGTTAGACCAATGTAGAAATACCCTTTGAATCCATAGGTCTGCATCAGGAGCGTAAACTTTGTTATGTGTTATTTTAGCACATTTGAGATTATTTATGGGTGGGCCAAGAGGGTTTAACGGTACAACAACATGCAGAGACGTCATGTTTACAATCGTTTGGTTTGGGGATAGGCCTAGAGCTCTGACAATAGTTATTTACAGCACCACTGGGTTAACTCGTAAAGAGACTAGCTGAGCTGGTGTAACTGCTGCTGTATGCTCTCCCAAAATGGCGGTATAATCAAACTGCGGCGAGTGGCCTCGCAGCTTACTGAGTTTAATTGAAAGTGCTTCTTTTGAGAATTTTGCTAATACGTAGGTTGAATGGTTTCAGACTGACACCCCGAACAAATATTGACAAACTAGGGAGACCGTCAACATTAGGGATAGATAGTTCAGTTGGTAGAGCGCTGACACATTTATTCGGAGGTCGCAGGTTCAAATCCTGTTCCAGTAGTCCTTTCTTTGTCTGATATTTGAAATAAAAGGTGCAACCGCTTAAACGGATCCCGTTACTGCCGCTACCCAGGTTGTATCGTAAACTTGGGTGTAATCCCTGGCTATACGGTAGTTTAAGGTTGAACGGCTTCTGACTGGAACTCCAGAACGATGTTGTTGACAAACTTCAGAGACCCCCACCATTTTAACGTCAGCTTTCTAAATCAAATTTGATCCAAGATATCTCCAAAGTTTCCAAATCATAATTGGTGAAGGGTTACTGGTGTCCCTTTCTATGGTCCATGCATGCACGAGGAAACATGGAGTATGTGTGGCATTCCAATGTGTGCAATAAGGATGCCCTTAACAAAATTTATGGGAAGGGAGGAAATATTTTAGTCTTCCGTTGACTGTAAAATATGTCAATTAAATATTGCAAGTGTTTTTGTATTTGCACTGACTCCACGGTAGTAGTACATTGTGTAAATACATATCTCACCCACCATTGACTTTGTGATTTAATAGCTTTATTTTTAGCGACAAGAAGTTATTTCTTGTTCATATTGAATAAAGGCAATGCAACAGATCGACAGGTATGTGGACTTTGAAGAAAATTAATTACACTATAAGAGTGTGTTTTTCAATGTGCGTGTACATTGTGTACATGTCCAATACCAAAGTCTTACCAATAGAACCAACGCTGTGCCTTGTAAATTGTACAGAGACTATCACTGAACCTACAGTGTCGCAACAATTATCCTCAAACTCTACGTTTGCCTCGTGTTGTATTTTCCGAGGCGAACCCACAAACTCTTGGACCACCAACTCGGATAAAAAACATATTTGGAGGTCATAAAATTGGTTTTTACTTGTCGGCATCGTCTGAAGTTTTTAAGGAAACCACAAGCCAATGTTACCACAAATAGAATAGCCACTGATTACGCCAGATGCAATGGCAGTCTGACTCAATGCAGAGGGGGAGATACTGGCCTTTATCTCCGGGGAGAGTTGGTATAGGCCTACTCATTCTTGCGTCTTCATCAGTGACGCATGAATCACGAACGCCACCCAACCTTTTTTTTGTACCATTAAAACATTTAGACCCATTAGACATCTCTTAAGAGTAGCACAATTATCGACGTTACCTCTTCCATCTCTTTGAAATTCTGAATCGTGATGAGTGTTATAGGGGGACCAAGTTGTCTCAAACGATTTCTATCAAACATGTCACCCTACAATACAGAGAACAGTAGTTATGCGTATTTTAATTTGGACTAAATGTTAATTTTGTTTGCCTTATTTCTCAAATAGTTTTGCTGAAAGTTGACAGGGATAAGATGATGTGGATGATGTGGATGGCATGTACCGGGACCAGACTTGTTCATCACCCACAAGACACAACACTAAAACAGCTTCACATCTCTTGTAGATAAAGTGGTTTTGGTTTGAAGATCGTGTAAACCTGTTCACATTGAAGTAGAAACACTTTGCCATTGTTCTGATTTGATCCCAGTGGCCTATTTGATAGTGACAAGACCGTCAGGAGTGTAAGATAGATCACACTTGATTGTACTTCAAAGTTTGGGACATTTAGGGTGATCCACGAGCGATACCAACCCCCCCCCCCCTTCATGTTTATCGTACAACCATAACCCAGAACAAGCTTCAGCCTCCAATGTCACAGAAAACGGGCAGATTCAAACCAATTTTCGACATGGTCTATACGGGTAGAATTTATGGTCCTCCCCGGTCGAACCGAATAAAAAAACATGTAGACCTGATTTGTTTGAATAAAGTTTGGTGAAGCAGTTTTTCCTTTTTTCTTTGCCGAGAGATTTATGGATCGTTCGGCTACAGTCTGACGCGTTCCTGCACATTTGTTTACGCGGATGATGTGTTGGGACGAAAGCACTGCATCATTACAGGGGTGTACTGTACTTATGACGCTGTTACCCACTGCATTTCACTGTCACGTCAGGGGGAAATTTCCACGTCATTTATGTCATTACACGGACTCAAATGAAGGGGGTTTGTTTATGTAATCCGAGAGGGTGCTTTGTGTTGGTTCTATCGAAGGGGCGCAGATATCATTTCAACTCTTTCTGGCTTTTTACATAAAGGGAAGTTTGCGAAGGAGAATATTCGGGTAAAAGGAGGCATTGGCCTTCCTCGGTGACACTTTGGCTAAAGTATACTTCAAGTAGGAATTGTTATTATCTAGTTGTTGAGAAATATTTGAAGATGGTACATTTGAAAAGAACTAATTTTAACATAATTGTAATATTTCATTGTTAATATTTTGGTAACTAATTCTAACAATTTTAGGAATAACACGCATGAGCATGCCCTATTATTTTGTGAGTCAAAGTTCAACTTGAATTCTATTTTCAACAGGGATGCCACCGCAGATCAAGTATTACGCCCATACAAGCGACGAAAAAACACTCCGAACAATTAAAAAAAAACCGATACTTGTTATTGTTAAACATCACATTTCACATTATTTCACAAAATGAGACATCAAAAGATAACGCAATTTTGATAATTGTAACTGAGCATGATATAGGCTAGCAGTCTATGGTTTGCAGACAGCTTGGGAATAAAACATAACGGAACGTAATACACCGCATTCACCGAAATGCTGTCGATAGATTTATGTCCATCAGCATTTTTTAACTGTTTATTTTTTTTCTGTTACTAAATGAAAATGAAAAATAATTTAGTTATTTTACCCCCTCGATTGCAATTCCGTCCTTCACTTTACCCCTGCAATGTTTAGATCAAGCGCCGCCACCAAAACTGACAGTTGAAATGGTCAAACTACATTCGTAACATTACAACCCAGTATAGCGCCACCACAGGAATGTTTGACACACGAAGGGCGTCGCCTAAAAAAAAATTCAAATGTAAAAGACAAAAGTTTGAGGATGTTTGTGTATTTTAAAAGACCATTTTTGTATTCTAAATTTTTTTTTAAGAGAGCAACTTCCTACAAAGGGTTGGAGTATCCTATTTGAATTAAAATCTGCCAACGGTAAACGAAATTGGCAATGGATTTTAAAACCAAAAATTGCATTAATACAAGTAATTACAAATTCATTGACATTTTTAAAAATCTATAAGTTTTAAATGAATTTTCCATCTGAAAAACAACACTTGTTTCAAACATTAGTTTATTGTCTAGCTGTGCAAAGAAATATCACAATCTGAAACCACTATGTACAGTTTCCCCTACAACACGGAGGCCTAAAAGTGTGTATTTAAATTAAATGATCCCACATTTGGTTTAAGTTTCTTGAAAACTGTTCCGTTGAAATGATTGAACTCTACCCAAAATGAATGTCTTAAGATGTATAGCCCTTTGTTTGTAAATTTGATGTAAATGAAAACAGAAAATGAAACCCACTGATGACGTTTTAAAATCTAAGTTGAATAATACTTAATTGTTTTTGAAAACTCTACTCGTATTCTTGATTTACCTACGTGTTAAAGCACACACATTTCTTATACAGTTTGTAAGCATACGGATTTAGGCTTAATGTTTTCTTTCCAAATTAAACCTTTCAGATTTGAAATTACCCTGAAGCAGTTTGGCGGAAATGGCCTCCTCTAGATTTTTATTAATATTTTGAATGAATTCATCCATGGTAAATTACCCCAAATGGCATATTTCCTTTTGAAATATAATCGTATAAAAAAGAGGAATTTTAGATGAAAAATATTAATATCTCAAAAAGTATTTTGGAGTGACTTTGCATCTCTGACCCTGAACCTTTTATAGTGAAGAATAATCTTATATCCAATGTAAACCACATCTTTCAAAATCTTGACAGCGTTTATCATGGTCAGCAGACCGTGCTCCCACCAATTACCATCACGAACCCGACAGTTAATTTACTTGGTACTTGTTTTCGGTGCTGTTATATACCCATGAAAGTTTCTGACATTTGAATTTGCTGATCTTGTTTAATGTTTGGCAGTGGCGTAGGTCTAAACACTACCTAGCCTACTTTGTTGAAGTGGACGGCATGGGTAGTAATCGAATTAATCTGAAATAAGTTTTTAAAACTATAGGGTCGGCTGCATTATGGTCGGTCGGGATTGTGTTACGTACACTTCCCTAGGCCCAAGCTGGAAGTAATGCTTTGTTGTGTATATGAGACTACTTAAGTAAATAATAAAAAAATTAATATGCCACGAGTTTGCGCAAAAATGTATTAATTTGGCCCCTTTAAACTCGAGAACTGTTGCATCGCCCCTTTAAAGCAGTGCTTCAAAATAATGGCAACTTCCTTAATTACATCAAATATTTGTTTCTTCTTTTGCAAATGATGTATAATTTTAACGAAGTGGCAGCACTGTGGCGTGAAAGTGTTGGACTATTGCTTATGTGAGCATTGGTGTTTATTGACCCATATAAATGCTTGAAAATCATAAAACAGGGTCAGTGAATTTATCACACAGTTCAATAAACTCAAGTTATGGTGAAGGCCTAGATTTAGCATCAGCCGTTTCCCATTCTTGTCTAGACTACCCTCTTATTATTCCCCAACATTGAATGTTCCAACAAAGTACCTGAGCACAAGAGGTGACTTCCGACCGTAAAGAGAAAAGAAAAGGGGGACACTAAATGAAGTCCTGGCGGTGAAATCGGTCTGTATCAGTGCACTGGGAGACCGAGAGAGGGAGAGGGAGAGAGAGAGCAGCGTGAGCAAGCTGTCCCACGACCCGGATAAGCTGTTCTGATGCCCGCACATCATGGGCTTAGTCACTTGGTTAATCTGACTAGAGATCGTGACAATATCCAGACCCCATGGCGGAAAGACCCAATCAAAGCTTATACATCCACTCGGCCCTGTAATTCAAAGACTTTAAAGATGACTGTGACATAAGGCATGCGCTATGCTGTCGAAATATTAGATTACTCAAACCCAAATGTGAAGCTGTATTTTCGATTATATTCCTCAATATTATTCCAATTCTACAAGATTGATCTACAAGGTTGCCAAATAGTTACATAATACCACACTTGCTTTCAAATCAACAGCGTTACGTAGCGTTACATAGGGTTAGACACGGAGTAAGTATAGTGCAAGGTGACGCCTAGTGATGACGCTGTCTTCACTCTTAAACATGTACACATACTTGTACTGTTCAGCATTGCTGTAAAAAGTTCGACAGAAGTGAAGCATTGTTTGAAAGAAGTGAAACAACATTTCTTTTCGGGCTACGGGATAAACACTATCGACAGTTCAGATTGGTCTTGTTTCCCGACCCCTGTGTAGCATTGACCATTGCCAGCAATCTTAATAAGGCAGTGTATGTTTACATCTCTCTCTATGTATCATGCTAACCGGCTTTTACGACTCATAATTGTTACTGCTAATAACATAGAGAGGTAACAAATAAGTATTAGAATCTTACGTTGATTTGTTCACGCACAAACATCACGCCATAACATGGCCTCGTGAGGGTCATAATGGGCTGTACTACGGTACAGCACGTTAAGAGACGGAGCTGGGATGTGTTGAATACAGGGTTAGTATTTGATCATAAACACCAAACTCTTCTAGACTTCATCCCTTTGCTGTTAATGCATTTAACCTTTGCATGATTTATGTGTCTGCTTTTTCTTCCGTCATTGGTTAATTTGCTAATAAGTAGGCCGACTTTTGATTGAGTGCCCAAAAGGCTGCAGTACTCACAAATTTCAATGCGAAACGAAACGAAACGAGCTAAAACCTTGAGGATAATTACAAATACAATTGCTGAATGGTGCAGCCATGTTGAAATGCTATCAAATCTTAGTGTAGAATCTTCATTCAAAATCATGCATGTCAAAATTTCTTTTAAAATAAATAAATGTGTTTGAAAGTTGTCTTAAGAAACGCAGAGACATGGGTTCAAGTTTGGTTCCCTTTTCCTAACAGAATGCTCAAGATTAGACAGGGAATTTTACTTTATCATTTGCTTCTTGGTGAAAGGTTGCACCTTAACTTGAAAATGGATAATATAAACATCGATGTGCTTTTCCTTGACCCAACAAGTATCTATACAAGTTACAGCAGTTTCCCCCTTCATTGTATTATTTTCCAAACATAAATGACTATAACAACAAAAACACCCAAAGTACAAAACAACTCATTTAACTCTACGATCCTACATCCATGTTCACAAACTAACGAAATTACGTCATACCCAATTCCCACGAAGACATTGCAACTACTTACAAGGTGCAATATTTGGTTTGTATTATATTTTCCCTGTGATATTAAATCTGATAATTTTGCATGAGTCATCTAGATAGGAATGAGTTGCTGATAGTGAATTATGGCCAGGCTGAGGTGATGGGCGAGTTTGGCGTTCATGTTCTTTTTTAAAAATCGTCACAGGGTCAGTTTCAATGGAACTTGCTGAATCACTCAGTCCATTGCCCTTGATATAAGTGTTAAGTGTTAATGTGTGATGAACTCATCAGGCTGTAGGAATGTCTACAGCATCCTTTGAATGTCACCTTAATTGTCAGAGAAGCTTAATATTTTAAAATAGATTCAAACAAAATGCCTATTCACTGTTAACTGTTCTGTATGGTCACCTGCAGGCCAGTAGCACGGCCAGGGTTAATCAAACTTGAGTGCAAAAGGTTTGAAGTGTGGGATATGTAGGAGTTACCAAGACAACTTCAAAATAGGGATTCTTAAGTGTACCGAATGGTACCTTGGGAGGGGACAGCCCCCTAAAGTTGGCAAAATTTTCGATCTAATCATAATCTTGAGTGCAAGCAAAATTTCTTCATGGATTGAAAGCTAAGAGTTTTCCATACTTAAGAAGTTAAGAAGAACATTTTTAGTGCACAGCCCAATTAAGAAGCCATTTAATTAGCGCTAGTTATAGGTTTAATCATAACAATGAGTGCAAGGATAAAACAATATCAATGTGCACCTTGGAGGTCGTAGGAACAAAATTCTCCACTCAAGAATTTTTTTGACGGTACCATCCCTACCTAAGAAAAGGTCAAATGTCACGAGAAATCAATTAGAATAATTAGCATACCAATCATAACACAGAGTGCAACTCTAAAAGTCGTGTGGATCGACAGTTCATCACAGTTAACTCACAAAATAGCTACTTAAGAAAATGATATTTCCCAACGTTAGGAAAGCAAAAGAAACCACAATGTTTTACCTGCAGTACTACTACATCCTCTCGCTAATTTGTATTGAAATGTTGCATTTTTTTTAATGTAATTACAATCATTTTTTCCTTGTTTGCAAATGACACATCATTGAAATAAAGTGCATCAAAAGAAAATGTAAAAACCACACTGCTATCAAAGATGAAAACCTGTCTTGTTGTTGTTGATTTATTCAGGAAGTCGATTATGAATAAGAAATAATTCAAACTATGGAAAGACCAACTTGGAACAGTTTTAAGTGTTAACTTTGTATTTATAGACAAAGGCCCTCGTAACATACCAGTAATGGCTCTTCAAATTATTGTAACATTTTAGTTTTTGTTAAAGTCCCAAACAGTAAAATACATTTTGTGAGTTTATTCTATTCAAAGGTTGCAAGAAACTTAATTATTTTACCCCTAAATTCATTGCACAACTATGGGAACATAAAAGCAGGTACATTTGTACATTAATAATCATTATTTCTATTCTTCACAGCACCTTCGTCGTATTTGTGTCTACTTTCCCAGATTTGTCCTTTCCAAGTAACGCAACGATTCAAGAAACCAATTAATTGGGAGATGTGAAGCCCACACAGCTTGCCCACAAACGATTCCGACTCCAGTCATTTTTAGAAACCAACTCCAATTTCTGATCACACTGAGCTTCCCACTGCTTCGCCATGGCAACACAACTGTCCGCACTTAAGACGCATCTTGACCGCACCGTGATGCCACAGAGCGACCGTGGAGCGCTCTCCGAGCACGGCCGACATGACAGTAACATTTCAGTCGTGCCCGTAGTTTAGACTACAACTGGGATAATTTGTCTTCACATTGGATACTCGTTATGATGAATTATTCTCATGGCTCGCGACTATATGGCATTCTAAAATGTCAGTATCTTTTCTTGACGTCACTGACATTTTCGATATTTTGGTGACGTAAACTCTCCGAGATGGGGTACGGAATAACACTGGCAAGACTACGGTACTCTTCTGTGTATGCTTGAACTCTGTTTGAATGGAGATTTGGTATAACATTCGAGACTGTTCACAAAACGTATTATGGTTATTTCCATTGAATCAATATCATACGCGCTAATCAAACCAGCTGAACTGTTATCAGCTGAAAAAGAACTTTGATGAAGAGATAAATAGTCACAGCATTTTTCTTGTACTTACTTTCCTAAATCTGAAAGAAGAAATTTGCATCGCCATCCGCCAGGCACTCTGTAAATTGTTTTCGAAATCTTTGAAAATGAACTTCACTAGGATTAATGAAGATACATGCAGACATGAGGAGACATGATGGAGAGCCATGAATCTCAAGGGTATGACAAGGGCGCACGATGCACTGAAAGTAATCAAAACTAAGGAATCGAGAATGGACTTGACTCGTGACAAGACGAGCAGAGTATACCGTTCGAAACGTCCAGACCAAACCAACGGCTCTTTTCAGAACCAACAATCCTCCCAAAAGAGATTGACACATGGTTGTACCCGTAAGTTTAAGAAACTTATAGTTATAAATGTTGTCCACATTGTAAAATGCATCAAACATCACATAAATGGAAACACCATATTACACTCTGAAATCCAGTGAGAATCAGAACACGAGAAACGAGAGGAAGCATATCGCTTGAGAGAGAGGTGGAGAGACCATGCCTGAGAATATTGAAAAAGAAACATGGTAACGAGTCGTATTGGATAGGAAGAATGATGGGATGGAAGACTCGTGCCTTCCTTCTTCAGGCGTGAAGCGAACAGGCCAATTAAAACATACCATAACAACAACAAAACCGATATTGCCCAAGTTTTATTAGCTTAAACTTATCGAGTTGCAAAGCTGCTATCAAAAAACAAACAACAATTGTTGCCTTTTGTTGAAAACAAAATTGCTATTCATAGAGCTTGTAATGGTATTGAATTTTCCCCATGACCCTATCTGAGCAAATTGTTTTTAACAAACTTAGGCTACATTAGTTTTATGCTCGGTTTTCAAAAGAAACTTGAGCTACACAATAACAATAATTTCCTTGGTTGGGATTTGTTATGACAGAATTTTATGACAGAATCTTAGAAGTAAGCTACAGCTTTCCTTGGTTGGTATTTTTCATGATATAACTTTGCTTCAAGCTCTGAATTGTACCGAATCAGCCATTTTTTACTGAGTATCGACCATTAGCGCGTTTGTGGTTTGAATGTGTACATGACGTACCTCTTTTGTCAAATGTCTAACAGCATAATGTGAAACTCACTCAACAAAAAAAAGTTACAACTGGATTTGTTTACGAGAGTTGGAAGAAGAAAAAACACATTTCGTGTACTATTTGTTGTACCGCCCCTTTAAAGTGCGACGTTAGAAGAGTTTAACGCATGCCCTTTGAATCTACCACGTGATCACAATAGCCAGGCGCATGCGCACAGGCGATGCACGCACTTGTTTGTGTAATTTTAGAGGCGTCAGCTGACAGTCGTGTACGACAGACACAGGAAAAAGGGGGTAAAGGATCTCAACTCCAAATCAGCCACTTACATTTGCCCAAATCTCACCTGGGTAAGGAGTCACTGATGATATCTTATAGCCTGACTCCTGTGATGTAACTTTTCCGGAAGTGATCTCATTTTTGACTTTTGAAAAATACCAAAACAACAACGACAACAAAACAACAACAACAAATATGGTGTTTTTATGGAAGGTGCTAAGGGTGTGTGTACCCAGTGGGACTTTACCTGAAACAATTCTGAGTGATAAACTGATATCATTTGTACCATCCAAAGAAATCATTCCCTCTGATAGTTTGCCACAAAAATACATGATGTGTCTGAGTTCGAACGGGATCGTCGATCGTGGATCTACTTCAACAGTGGGTCGCAAATAGGTTTGAAGGCCAGCTGTTATATCTCTTCCTTTCTTTAGAAACAATGAAGAAAAAAGCAAAGCATATAAACATGTATTTTTCTAAACAAAATGTTTACATTCTTGAATGCAGCAAGACTGAAATTCTGCCAATTTCGCCAGACTTACAATTCCAAGACGGAAACTGCACAATCAAAGCACAACATATCTTGCTTTAATAAAATACATGCTTTACACGTGATAATCTTTAATTTTACTGGTGCATAAATTAGTTTTTGTTTGCATATGAACAACCTGAACTAATTACTCCCTTGAAATTAATTAATGCATATTCAGTTACAAAACTAGCTCAATAACAAAGACACTATTTGCTCTCGTTAGGTCCGGATATTCAAAATGGCCTTTGCCGGAAGTCATTTGAACGTTTTATCTTACTTCCGGCAAAAAATGATACAAAGATGCTCCATCGACACAGGACCAATTATAGCGAAGTCTTGTTGTATAGTTTTTTGGTCATGATCTTAAAGTTAAACACTATGCGTCTTAAAGGTCGCAGTTGATGGCTTGATAAGTGTATCAAGATGTGTCGGAGGTGGACAGTTAAGTTATATTTCATTGTAGTAGAGGAAAGTGATATTTATTTGCAGCCGCTCAATCAGTGCCTTTAATCTCACCACGGACAGATTCTTCCGTTTCAATACTCTGCGCATGGGAAGCCACCGTCAAAAAGCACAGGACACGACTGCCAATGTCGATTTCCGTTCCCATAGAGACCAGGCAAATTATATGATTTTCATTTGTGAGTTGCAATTTGATGTTTAATGGTTCATGATGGAATGAGGTCTTGGTCAAAAACAATCACGGCCCTGAACGTCTAACACCACTGGTTAACAACTGTCTGTCTGGTTCCACTTCCATCAAGAGGGATTTATCAAACAGAAAAAATGGCTTAGCACTTCATATCGATACGTTTTGAGGTCAGAAAATTAGTCATTTTCAGACAATATTATTTCGGGTGATAAGTTTCATTTGTTACATGAATATTAACTGAAGTAACATGCGTACCGTCGTATAGGGCTGGCTTGAGCCACAAAGCTGTATGCAACCAGGCATGTACATGTACTATGTTTGTTGGATCGAAAGGTGAGCAATCAATTTTACTCAAGTCAGGGGACTTCTTTTGTCGACTGTTTTTTGAATTCATTCGAATTGCGTGATCTAGGCTAAAGTCTATTTAGAACATCACTCGCAACGAGTGTTTTGACGGGTCGTGAGTATTTAAGGCGCATTATGAGTGGATTTGAAGCCCTGTACGATTTTCCACTCGGATAAACCCGGTTCTCATGAACAATTCTAATACCTGAATGGACTCAACTTTGCAAAGGATAGCGGGGTAATTAGTTCTACTGCCCGTATCGGAAGTCGCGCTGCTCTCTTAAAGTCGGTGAATCTTGTAATTCTTGAGTCTTTTTCAGGCCATTGTTGGGTTCGAAATTCCTTGTATTGGCATGATTGTCGTTGTTTAGCTTGTTTATGATCCTGCACAGCTTGTGGCTTCCACACAAAACTCCCACCCCCGATGTGATACAAGAATGGCTAGGAATTTCTTCTAAATAAACGCTATAATCGCAGGAAGAAACGATTTGTCACTTGAAAACATGCCACTAATTTGCCCTGCCACTTTTATACACATCTGTCACATTTCAATTGAAGCTCAAAAGATTAACAATTTACATTGTTAAAAGGCTGACCGGCCTCAACATTTTAATTGTTCCAAAGTTGAGCCGTGGGGATTAACTGTGAAGATTGAGTCACAATGTATATAGATAAATTGGACCGATAGAAACTTCTTGAGACATTCTTTACACGCTTGGTACGTCTTGACAATTTTGACAGTTTGGTTGTCAAAGACCCTTGGTCCCAGAATTTATATTCGAAGGTACACAAACACTGAAACCGGGATTTTTGTAGAATATTGGTTCTACGACAAATGTATTGCGTAAAACTACAGACTGAGGATAATAATACCCTGACGCAAACTCCACTCAAATCTACCAAACAACCACAACTCAGTGATAATAGTCATCCATCCACTCAAATCCACCAAACTACCACACAACTGAGTGATAATAGTACATAACAGTACATCATTACATGCGGCCCATTACCCCAAGTAAACAAAGTTTCACTTAGTACTGGTACCGGTTCAAAATGGTTCCTTCTAAAAACACAACTTGTATCAGCCCATTTTTATCAAACAACGTTGTTTCTGGCGCTTATCTCAATTACATTACTTTCTTCCATCAGGTACAGTACTTATTTCTGAACGTGGCCTTGTGGGCAACTTGGTATATTCGGTACTGGTAAGGTAGGTTGCGGTACATTCTTCTTTTAAGAACTTTCTAATAAGATTGGTTGGAAACCAAGGAGCAGCAGCAGTGTACAGATTGACATTGTCAGGGTACTCTTATATCTTGCCCGTAATCTGCAAAACAAGAGAACCAGATTTGTCAACCTTTCTTGTACTTTCTGGTGTATACATTTCGGCGATGATCTTTTGTCGTATCTTGTCGTAAGAAAGCTGTGAGGAACAACTTACACTCTCAAACGCTGACAAATAATGACACCGCGCTGAAAGATCCGTCCAGAGGAACTCATACCGCCGAGTCGACAAGATCTAGTTCTCTCTGAACAGCAGTCAGGCATATTGTTTTTATTGCATTCTGTAAACGATTTGGTGGGAAAGTTTTTTTTAATGAGGCTGGGGTTTACCGTGCAACGTCGGAGAGTCCGGGCCAAGGATAGCGCATTGCACCCGGACGTCGCCAGTCGTCTTGACCGGTACGTGAGCGTGTTTTTAAAGAGCCGTGACGGGATGCCTGGATGTACTTCACGGATGATCGAGATCGTTTCGTCGAAAGAGTAATCGTGAATGCTCTGAAAATAAATGATATGATGGCTGACAAATGTTTGTGGTTCGTGAACATTTGACTACATAACTGAAATAACAAGCTTGGGTTTTACACTGTAAACTCGAGAGCATACAAGACTAGTCAAAGTGCATATCATACTTTGGGGGTAGTACCATTATACACACGGTTTATGCACTATTGCTTCAAAACGGTGTTGAACAAAAATGTATTTGAAGAACTAATCTTTATTACAGTGGAATTTCTTCGTATTATTTACGATAAAAAGCTACCTGAATGTTTCCACATGGAGGAACAATTGCCAAGAACCTGTAATCACGTTTTCCTCTTTCTGCATAATTGTTAAGCAATCAGTAAATCTTGTCACGAATTCAGGAAGTTAAATTCTCTCTTTCGGTTTCCACAGAAATTCTCAAACTTCACGCAGGGTTTGGCCGACTCATTTCCGATCTGTGACTCCACAAACGCAACCGACTTGGCCCAGGCTCCGCGGGTTGTGGGGACGGGGTTACTATTTATAGCGACACGCTGCCACACCGGCGGTAACCATTAGAGTAATCAGAAAAGTATGGACTCCATAAATGAGGTTCTTGACCAGAAGAGAAACAACAACAAAAACCAGCCGAGTCGTCATTGGGGTTTCCAATCAGAGTCGCACGAAAGGAAACGAAAGACGCGTAGATTCGATTAAACAATTACCAGGGATGGGTTCATCAATGCGCAACAGGGCAAAGGGCAAGCGGATCTACTCCCCTACTAGGTACTTCCGTGGGGGTATTCATCATTAATAGTTACCGTATTATTACACAGGAATTAAGATTCAGTTCTGAATTATATCACCTGCTTATACACAGACAGATGTGTCCCGTGCTGATGCATGCCTGACAATCTTGCCGTAAACGGGATGTAAGTCTTTGCCCCAATGTGTGTGTGTGTGTGGGGGGGGGGGGGGGGGGGCAAATTTCAGGGGAAGTTGAGCAAGCTCGTGCTGGATACTTCCTTATATTTTCTAAAGTGTAATGTAAAAATTAAAATTTTGGGAAATTTATTGATAACGTTACAACCCCGACATAACCAATGAGTTCCACAGTGATTTGAAGCTATCCAAAACAAAAAAATAACATTTTGTTAAAAAACTGTTTTGTTTTGTTTATGACAAGGGTTGTGAATGCAGGTTTGTTTTTAAAAAATTGATGTTTTATTTTAACAAATTTTCTACTTTAAGAGGATATTTAAATTTAAATGTCGCACAGAATTTTTAAGGTTGTCATAATGTAGATCCATGGGTTCATTATGTGTGAGTTCCTTTGAATTAAACATTATAACAATAATAATACAATTAATAAAAGTTGGAAACCTACAAGCCTGTGCGGGGTTCAAGGGTCTTAAGTCGACACTGTGCTCCCTTATTCGTTTAGAAACAAGTGAGTTGGCTGTATGGCTTTCAATGACGGTGGGGGGATAGCTGAGTCGGAGTCATGGTGCAAAATGTTTGCTCGTGTTCACTCATGTTCACTCCATTTCACTCGCAAAAAGACACCATAGAATTCAGCATAAAAACGAGTCAAGACATTTGCGTGTCTGCGTGACTTTACATAAAACTGGTCACGATCAACAGCTCGATTGTCTGTAATGACAATTTAACAATATTACAACAAAACTGGCATGGTCTCGATGTCAGGTAGACTGTGTACCGGTTGTGGATTACTTGACAATTTTCATAAGTTGGAGTACAGGAAGCGTACTGTGAGTATGAATTACTTTGACTTATTACGTACTTTCGGCTGTAAACACGTGACACACAACGGGCTGTGGAACGAATGCATGAGTAGTGCTGCGTACCAATTCACTACTTCCGCCTCCAACAACGTTAAATTGCAATTACAAAGATTTCAGCATTACGGTAAAAATAAAGTACTCTTGCCCCTCAGAGGTTATATGTATATCAACCAAGTAATTATCCTGTAGCTGATGGTTCGAAAATGGGCAAAGCATACATTCATTCGAATTGAGTAAAAACACTTCAAGATGTCATGATTAATTGGAGCAACAACTGCGAGATAGCTGCTCAGACAGTCTAAAAGTACTAAGACTTCGTATATTTTTATCAAGAAAACAGAAGCATGAACACCTGAACAAAACAGGAAAGTGGCGTCGCTTTGAATTGGGTAGCTGGATTTTATGTGATATCCCCTCTCACATCAGCGACGGTTCACATGTAAACCGTGGAGATTGTTCAAGTCACATCGAGTCAATTTCCATCAGACTTCCGCTTGCCAAGGGCCCTCTCACTGGTGATACAAGGGAAGGTAAAATGGTAGAACAAATCATTCTTGCTTATTGGGTTTTGAAAATTTGAATTTGTTAAAATAAGCTAAAGCAAATAATCAAAATAATCAACATTGATAATGTGGATAATCTTCATTCAATGAGGCTTACCAAACGCACGTAACGTCACACGTTTTGTGTTCCAACAGAACTGCAAAACCCATGACGTCATATTTTTTACTTGTGCACGCTTACGTAAGACTGACCAAATGATCTGTTATTTACAAACCTCTATCACGATAATGGAGCTGACAAAGTAAATAAGTTTCTTCCCCTCACCTTGCGGTTTCACTTTGGTTGCATGAATTGCACAGAGCTAAAAGCAAAAAATTACTACACCTTGACAGAGATTCGAAAGCCCGGAATACTGTTTTTTTTATATATTTGATAAATATTATCATGGGCAGCAATCAGACTGGGTACCAGTCATTCTCGAACACCTCAATGCTCTAAGCTTGGCCCTAGATTGTTCTTGGTCATTTTTTATTTTTGTCCGCGATACAGCCCCTGGCTGCCATGTGTTATTTTGTTAATGAATAAACCAATACTAAATTTGTCCTTTACTTTCTAGATGCTGACACGGGACAGACATGTTAAGGGCAACAGTGGTTTCCTTTCGTTTGAGAACGAGTGTCTTGTATTTCAGACTGAGGTGATGTGGGTTGTTAGGCAGAACCTAATTCTGCCTCCCTGAGTTGACCGATAAAACTTGACACAGTTTGCCGTGTGACTGACTACCGGCGACCCCATGGGCATCCTTGGTCAGTGTCTTGAGGAAAACTATTCTCAGGATAAAGTGTATGTTGATTGACACAAGGACTCCCCGATTGCTGTTTGTGTATCGTGTACATAATAAACACATCAACTGCTGGACAAAATTATGCACAAAGCCCCCCCCCCCCCCCCCCCACACACCACAAGTTTGGCAGGGCACTCGGGTCTGATTTGAAAATTTGAGCGTGCCAGCTTCTGCTGTGCAATAAGGCATTCGACAATAGTTGTTTCCATATTATTTTTTGGGTATAAGATAATTTTGTAAGCATGTTCAGTTGAAGACAATCGAATGTGGAGATTTTTGGAACGTGTGACTAAATATTTTATCCTGAGAATATTACTAGTATTCAAGGCACTGGGGATTGTGGGCACAATACGTTATAATTTGTTAATATGAAGCGAGGGTGTAAACTTGGTTTCTTGACTCTGTTATACCTATATGCTTTACTGTCGTGACGTTCATGGCTTGCAACATTACCTGGCATGTTTTCAACTTGATCGCCCATAGTGCTGGAGATCTACTGTGTTAGCGGAGTCCGAGTTGTAATCCTGTTCAACAGCAGCATAGATCATAGGCCCTTGTAGCCAGCTTATTGTACCGGGTGATTTACTTGAGATTCCGTTAAGCAACATTTGTTTGTCGAAATCGTTGACACTACTTGCGTTTATAACTATACATGTACCTGCATGTGCTCTCACTAAGCAATACAAATGCCCAACTGTTCCATTTGACTTTTGTAATTGATAACACTTTCCCCGAATAGGGACCCCATCTGTTGACTACGACACCTGTGTTAATACTTGCTATATTCAGTTACTTTTAGCGCTTTCCTTCTTGTCTGATTGTTCTTGCAGTTATTTAATACTTTCTTGACTGTGTGTTTATGATCTCTAGTCTTAGATCTCCTGTTCGCTTAGATCCAGGTCAAGCCTTCCTTCATACAGAGACTGTTGCAGATGTCTTGTGTTAAATGTTCAGATTATTTGCCTGCCATCCTAAACTTAGCCTTTGCTCTTTGGTTGGTTCGCCACAGATACACTGCAGGCACGGCAAGTTTCTGCCATATCTGGGTCGCGGACAGGAGACGGGGGCTTTCAGGGGAAAGTGCCTGGGGGTTTTCACGGTTATGAAGGGGTTAGGAAGATGGTGTCGGAGCCGTAGGCATGAGGGAGAAACAGGACATTGGGGAATATCATTTCTTTGGTCAACGTTTGAACCATCGACAATCCTTCCTCTGGTGTCAGTACTGATTTCTCTGTTAGACATGTCACTCGTGTTAAAGCACAGGGCTGATGATTGGTGTTTCAAGAGGTGGTGCAGACTGGGTAACAGACTAGTTTAAAAACTATCAAAGATGACATTTTTATGTCAAGTTGGTACAAGTTCAATCACCCTGATATTCTAGGTCTAGCCTTTTGGATCTTGCAGAAAAAGACTGAATGTATTGTATCAATTGAAAGTAATCGACTACACTCACGGCTACCGGAGACTAGTTCGTTTTGAAGATAGTTGAGTGCAATGTCACGAGTAAGCGTGCGGGTGACAGGAAACTTATTAAAGAATGCAACAGCATGGATGAATTTCTTCAACCACTGTGGTAAGAGTAACACCAACGCAATCAAGAAGAAATGGAATATCAAGCACACGAGTAAGCACGCAAGAGACGGGGTTGAAGGGAGAGTGGTCAAAATGAGAGCGAGGTCTCCCTCGTCCCCCATGAGTACCTGAATGCGTGTAATAAAGTATATCAGGTTTTATTTCCATGAGTAAGAAGTAGGCGTATGTGTAAAACAAACAAAACCAAAAAACAAAAGGCATTCTCGGGTACGAACTTAAAATCTTCACAATGAATGCTTCGCTTAATATCTATTTCTAATTTGTTTTTCATGAACTACATCCATACAGTCAGACTAATGACCATGAATACTGTATCGTTGCACTGTTCACTCCAAACACTATTTCCAACATGTAGTCATTTCCAAACTGAGGCTTGAAGCCGAAGTAGTCTGATATTGCGTGTTATGATACTGTGTACACAGGGAACCAGACAATATGACCTCTGCATGATGCAGGGTCTCTTCTCAACGTGTCCATAAAAGAACCGACCTTGTTTATATGACAAATCAAACCCCGCTAAATTTGTTCGGTCTGTTTGCCGATTACAACATAGTAAAGAGGATTTTCTGTTAACTGTGGCCCAATGAGTGATTGCTGGGTTATTCAGCCATCGGTAGATCTGAAAACTTCTCAAATTAGCGCGGCAATTAGGTCCAGGATTGATGAAAGGGCTTTAGGAATTCTCCAGTATGTCATCAGGAAGGACAAACTCTCTGCGGTATCTTTTATGTAGAAGGCTGGAAAAGAACAATGGATACGGAGGGCGTTTCGGGGGATCGTGTATAAAACGGGCAGTGAATACATAGGGGCCATCTGCTCAGTTTCAACTTCAAATCATCGCCCGTTTTGCATATCTCGGGGAGCAAGTCCACTGTGTTTCAGCTGGGAAAGATCTTAGATCACTCGGGCCGTGGAGGTATGAATGGACCACACACTAGGAGAAGCAACGGGGGAAAATGCGGACATTCTTTTCATCATGGACCGAATTAATGATGCTTTTCGTTGACTTGAAATACCAGGAGCGTCCATCGTAGTCAAAAAATACAAAAATGGTTTCTGCTCGTAGGTTCCAATCACGTGACCAATATTATTTTTTATTATGACAACACCAAGTGCATTTACATGTATATTATTTCATATAAATGCATGAACGCGCATGTAACACATTCTGTAGCAAAAGACCACCACCCCAGGGGACAATTACCACAGCAAATCCAGAGATAAACCAAGACATACCTCACAAAAGAATCCGCATAGTTTGTTTTCAACTCTTCCCAAGTTTCTTAAGGTTCGTCACTACGGTGGTATCTGTATTCATTCAGTAAGGGCTTTGCCTTTAAAAGGCCTGTCAGTCGGACAAAGAACACCAGTAGCTGTGTTGGTCAGATTAAGAGCTTTGTTATGTTTTTCCCTCTCCTCATACAGAGCTATCCAATGTACGGACAAAGAGCTTATGAGAAGGCCCTCTTTACTTATGAATACTCCGGTAATTACAGGACCTGAACTATAACTGGTAACAAACCAGTACTACTAGGGTGAAGTATACAGCACGCTGTGTAACCTAATTAGACCATAGGGAAGTAAATGTCTTGATGCTCACAGCAGACTTCTGTGATCCACCCTTTGGTCAGAAAAGAGAACAAGAAATAGGAAGTGGTTTTCATCGAATATGAATCAAACAACAGTTCCATTTGACCTCACTATTCAAAAGAGCAGACACACCAATGGTAACAACTTAATTTCAATGTTATAAGAGTTCACTGCATGAAAGTACGGAGCACCTTAAAGGTAAACCATATGATTGGTAAAGCTAAGAGTGCAGTGTTCTTACTCTGTGTGATTCAATATTATACACGAAAAACAACCCTGTGAAAATTTGAGCTCAATCCATCGTCCGAGTCAGGAGAAAATTGAAAAACCGTGCCACTTTTCAGCATGTAAACACATTGTCCTTATTTTCAATTGTTACAATCAAAATTAAAATACGGGTCTTCAAATTCTATTTTCTCAGCTTTGACAGTATTTCAGACAAATATTTCTATGGAAAATTTGTACTGGTATGAACTTGATAATCAGTAAGCTTTCAGACTGATTGACTACTAATGAAAATGAATTGGATGAATACCAATCCTGTGTTCTATCTTTAATAAGAAAAACGAATGATACCTGATCATGAAAAGTTAACATAGTTAAATACCGTCAGACAACTTTTCTAAGGATGTTTTCTCAAAACTCTCTACATATACACTGGGAAGTACTGTCAGTGTTTAGTTCTATAATGAATTTCAGATTTGAATATAGAAGAGTAAAGGAAAGCACTCATCCGAGTACATGTACAAGGTTATAGTACAGTTCATTTAAAAGTAATGATAATTCTATTGTTATGCAATTAACGAATCGAACACAACTCACGTTTTATTAGTCGGAAGAATATCTACCAGTTGATTTAAGATGAAATTGCCTGCATCAATAAAATCGATATTGGCTTGCTGAAGACCATCTTAAAAACATAGACGCCTGAACAACATTCCTCGTTTAACAAGGAGGGTGGGACAGAAATGGCAGGAAATTGTTTCGATCCTTTTTCATTTTGGATAGGTTTCAACAAGTGACCACAATCTGTTTCGGACACCTACAACATGATAAACGATTGTGAGCACCTTATGAAGCCCATCAACTTCATTTTGTTCCATAAGGAACATGAATTTAGAAACTCTTATTCGTAGCCTAATGTTTAGTTTATTAAAAATCTGCCTGTGTCAAAAATAAAAAGCTCGGCAACATTCAAAACGGTGACGATATGTTTGTCTCTTTATTAATGCTTTGAATCGGGTTGATTTTATGTATCATGTTAATTATCAGCAGTGGGCATAATGGTTGAAAGTTATAAACGACCATGGAACGGGATAATTAATGTCATAACTACTATTCATTCAAACCAATAGTTATAACATTGGTAATTAAATTTTCCTGTTACTATTGACCCTTTGCACGCACGTCACACGCGGTGACTGTGCCACGGACACCATTTTTGGAAGTCAATAGGTAGTTTACGTGTGAACGCTGCGTTGCCTAAAAATGCGCACTACACTAAAACACACTGGGACATTGACTTCCAAAATGGTGCAACCAAGAATATTGTAATGATGACGTCAGGTGAATTGGGTCAATACATGCTCATTATATTTCATACAGTCATGTAGGCTTCAATGTATGTATTTTACATAATTGATTTTTGGAGGAGATTATGTTAGTTCCATGCGCTAGTTTTCACTTTTCTTCAAATTGGGTGGTCCCCCAATAGTAAAACAGCGACAAACGGGTTTGTTTTGTCATGTACATGTACATCAATCGATTGTGACAATCGACATCAGCAATGTTGATTTGGGGTCCGCAACCGCTCTTCTCTCGACTTTGACAGAAATACTAAGTAAAATCAAAGATACTTGAGTGAACAAAAGACAAATTGGTTTTTGCAATCACAGTTCGATACAACCGAACATTAAAGGCTGCAGCCGTATAGTTTATGCAGTAATTATTGTATCTTAGTGCCCTCATTGTTCAACCGATCCATTTCCCTCCAACCATGCTCCTACCATTCAGGCATCTTAAATTGGCAATGGTAAGTATTTAATATATTAAGTACAACTTCACAATGTGCCAATTGTACAGCCTAGCTCCACACTGCAATCGAATTAAATTGCATTTCAGACAAACTAACATTTCCATCAATCACATTTTCATGCACCACTGACAAGTCGAAAACAGTTTTATGACTAAGTTGCCAATCGGAGATGATTGTAGGTAGGCTATACGGGGCCAAACTTTGGAGGGGACCGTATCACGACAAGCCCACGGGAACTCATCGGGGGGTGACAGACCCAAGAGGTCTGCTGGAGTGTTATTGCTCGTGGTCTGCACAAGCCAAGTTAATGAACTCTATGTAGGACATGGCATCGTAAGTAGTTTTCCTGTATAGGATGACAGGTGTTGATTAATAAAGATTAACGAATGAGGTTATGTACTACCGTATACCGGCCCCTGTACTTAGAAACCAAGATCGTACTAAGGAACATGCACTTATAGATGCACATTATACCGAAAAAAACCCGGAAGATCCTGGTCCACTCAAGACCTGTATCTTGAAAAGAGCGATCTTCAATATTATTTAAAACTAATTATCATAGAATATAGGCCTATCCCTCGAATAATGGGCAGTTTATACACCGTCCAATAGCTCCATTGTGCAATCTCCCGAAAATAAAACATCGACAGGAATCGAACTGCGCCCAGTTTCCGGACAAGTGTATCTCCCATCCCCACCCTAATGTATAATTGCTACACAGCTATTCCTATGTCTTAAGTTTCGTTTGTGGCCGACGTCCAAAATATCATTCTTTCCCACTGGTATCAAAGACGCTACCGCCCGGGTGAAAGACAACCGGAGCATGAATACATGTGGAGGGAAAACCTTTGACAACAGAGAGAATAAATCTTCTCGCTTTGCCAAACTGAACATGAAACAGCTCACGACGAAGATTCTAAAAAAATACAACTTTAAGATCTCCGCGACCTATAGGTCACTGACCTTTCCCCACCCATTCAAGGTGTATATGCCAAGGTATTTGTTCTGTATACCGATATCTGGTGACAGAACTTGTAGACAAATTTGTCAATCAAAGGCCAGACCGATATTTCGATAGGAAAGGCGTTTGGCGTTTTCTCGAGTAGGCTTTTTGACATATACCTAGAAAGTTGTCTCCCATCGTACAGAAGGATGTGATGGCGTACTTAATCAAAACAGACTTACTTTTATCTCGTATAACTGCCCAGTTCGAATATTTAAGGTGGACAATTTGCTATTGGCCGATGGAGTATACAAAATTTCCAATGTCACACTCAATGATGTGGCAAAGCTTCGTCCAACATCCATTTTGGGCTTACTAATGTGCTTGTTCTTGAAACATTGGAAAACCAATTTGGGTGTCCAATAAGACCGGTGATGCATCGGTTAGCTACCGGTATTATTGGTTATCGATTACTGCTGAAAACCACAACCTGAATGTGGTCTAAGGCGGATACTCTGTCATAACGGGCTGCCATTGAATGCCGCACACTCCTTATAGTAATGGACGACATCAGGGAACAATTGCAAGCCTTAATTGGATGCACCTCCAACCACTAGTCCCACCTACGAAATACATCCTCCAAGAAGACGACTTAGAAGAATCATAATACCTTATTCACGTGTGAGAAACATTGCCATTGTGTCAAACTATAAAGAATGTGCCAGTCGCATTGCTTGAATCATGGAGGTAGCCGACAGACATTTTGATATGACAAGGGGCGTTAAATAATAGTATTCAAAGTAGTTTTTAAGAAAGTCTGACAACTTGCGACGTACGACGAAATTAGTTTAAGTGTTTTTCAAAGTTGTATCACAGCTGCTTCATTTAGGGCTCATCTCCAGCCTGGGAATTGCCATTTTTTTTATGTTTGCGGCAACACCAGTGTCTTCGTGGGAACTATCAATAGGTCAACATAACATTTATTTACAATTGAAATATCGACACAAGAAATAAATGGTAAACACCATCCACATGTTTCAAATGAGATTTGTTTTTATAATTTATTGATAAGGCCTCAAAGTTGTTTCAAAGTAGACTACTACTGTATATCAAAGTTGAGTGTCGATATTGTTATTATAGTTATAAAAACAGTATAAAGCATTCCTCCACACCAGGCGTCATAAGGCCCAGTGCACTGCTGGTTAAGCTATCTGTGATTATGTACAAAATCCAACAAGAATTGTTCAGTGTCAAACTTGCGGAAAGTGAAAAACTTACAATTTTTGTTGTTGCTTCATCTGATCTCATCACGTTGACCAACATTGTGTTCGATAGACGGTTTCAGATTGTACAAAACATCTCACGTTTATTTTGCTTCTTAAAACTACGATATGTGTATAAAGTTTGTCTGGGGTTTCCCTTCGTTATGACCATTCATACAAGCCAGAGACTACTCAGTCACTGCTTGTGCATACATTCCATTTTTAGTTGTTTTAATTCTTTACTTTTAATGCATCTATTTGGAGAAAACACGCCATATCGATACAATATAATAAACTTCACATCGGGCCTAAATGTATTTTTGTACAAAACGAAAACAATATGAAGCAATGAAGACTATATACATAGCTTGCCCACACTTTATAAAACACGGGCGAATTCTATACTGTGATTTTAACATTAAATAATATAATTTAATATCATAAAAATTAATACTGCTGGATACAAACGTATACAACATCGTGAAGGTATAGTATATGTAATCGCATTGTGATAATAAATAAACCTACCATTTTAGTTTTATTAGAAGACACATTTTTTTCTAAAGAAATATTTGCCTTCAGTCGTGAATTTCAACTGTTCAACTTCAATTTCAACTGGACAGAATCACTTGCCGGGAAAGCATTGCAAAGGCCTAAAGCATGCAAGCCATTTTGCAAAATTGAGCTTCAATTCCATTTTTCTCTCTCCAATTCATGAAAGAATAATAGGTAATTTGTTCTTCCTAGTAAACAAAATATCACACGTACAATTTCAAAAAAATATAACATGAACTAAGTACTGTACACGGATACTTGATACATGTAGAGTTCGTCAGAATAGGCCCACATGCAAGATTATTCTATATTATTTTCATGTACAGAATAACAATTTATATACGTCTAGATTTAACTCTTGTAAAATACATCAACATTACCGAACGAGAAAGCACAAAATTTCCAGAATAAAGTGGATTAATTCTATGAGCAATAACTGCTTTACCCTGATCCCTTTACCCGGGGTTGATGCTAGGGGCCTTTCTTACTCAATCAGTCCATAATCGGCTGATGTTTTAACCGAATATCCAAAGCTAGTAAGAAATGAAATTTAAAAAGACACACTGTAAATGTATCTGGCGCATTGTAAAGTATTATTAGCCCGTGTAACAACTCCGTGTAACAAGCAAAAACCAACCGTTCTTCAAAATCAGGATTTATCTGCATGTGTCTGCAATGGTCTTGAGATAGTTACACAATTTTTGTATTCCATCATTCAAGTATCTAACTAAGTCACTTCTTCAAACAAGAATGAATTAAGTGTTTATATTTTTATGAAGCGACGTTTTCAGGGGATGGTTTACATGATGGCTTGCAACCTCGTTCCAGTTTGATACGGACGTTAGGGTATCAAACACAAGATACGTTCTGAGATGTTAGAGCTTGGTCCAAACCTTTCAACACATTGCGTCTAAAAGCACAGTTTCAAAATGGCTGACAAAATTGGAGCTGAAATGGACGTTCGGTGTGTTATATCACAATAGACATTGTATGGTTAAACATTAAGATTTGCATTTGGCTTTTATATATACGGTACCGGCTTTAACAAGTTTTCTTACCTTCAACTTTACGTCCACGTGAGGAATGCCCAGACAACAACCTGTCACCCGAACCCTATGCTGTGATATAAAGCATCATTGCTCTGAACTGTTGCCAACACAACACACCGTTGTGGATAAGTACCAAAACCAGTGAACAATGGTCTTTTGTTAAGCAGAGAATGGTTACGTCAAACTTGGTATTTCAATTCCTCTGTTGTTCCCAAATTTGTCTCCTTGACTGGTGGTGATTTTGAAAATACATGTGCTTTGTATCCCACAGGTCATTTTGCGACTCTTTGTTCGCTCCAGTCAGCTGTTTTGGATGGACCCCAAGTTAGAATCTGGCATACTAAGCCAATATGAGTGGATTGCACACCGGTTTTGACACAATTTTTTGAAACAAGTCGTAAATTACATCAAATTTAACCTGGGTCTTTTAAAAGAACCCGTGAAATATTTGAATTCCGTTAATAATAATAATTTAAAAAAATCCGGTGCGAGTTATATCCTACAGAACTGACTGAAGGCTATTTAACATTACAGCATTGCCGGCTCTCCATGCATAATTGGTTTAATCGACGGCACACACATTGGAATCCTCAGTGTACTTCTAGAGTATCGTTATGCATACGAGTTGAAATGTATCAAACTAATGTGAGTATAAAGCCTTAGAATAGAGTATCGCGTGTTTGTTTGCTTGCTTGAATACCGTATCGAGTTTGAATAGTCTTTGAAGGTAGTTGAACCCGAAACCAAAGATGAAACTATGTTATTGCTTGTAATGAATACGAAGATAGTTTTTGACAAATCGTCAACTTGAAAAGTATTTGGTTTTTTTTTAATTTATAAAAAGGCACCTTTGCAATGCAGAGTTAATCAGCAGTTAGCACACAGTTTGTAATGACACATAATTATAATGTTTTATTATAAGTTTACATAGCACGGTATCCAACTGTTACATTCTGATATCATGATGCGTTGCTTCATGTAGAATACCAGGGTTTCAGAAGGGACCACGGTTTGTCAGATGTTCGGTTATCTGGTCTTCATCCAAGTTGAACCTTGCTCATTTTTGTTTCTGAAAATGACAACATATCTTTACCATTGCTGGAATGCGTTGTTGCTGAACCAGAAACACGTTACAAAGGCACTTCGACATGTCACGTGTACCAACCCCATCAACCAAGTGAGGTTTAGCAATTTGGAAATATAACTGTTCTGAACATTTGCAATCGTTCCTAAGGCACACGCCACCGTAAAAAGGCAAGCTGAAGTCTAATGCACGAGGTCATTCTCCCCGTTCATTGTCATGAAAAGTCACATGAACCAACTTTTCAGACATGCAGACAGTGTTCGAATAATTAACTCTCAGTTTTCCATTCAATAAAATAAGTTTTCCACTTTGGGAAAGTAACGTCATACACTTCAGTTTAAAGACAGGTTGATTTTGGCGCGAATGTTCCAAGGTTGAACAGCAGCGCGAAGTAAAGTTGATAAGCACTGAGGTTATTTGTGGGTACAATGTAGTTGGTAGTCAAGCCATGCCACGAATCACAGACTTTCAACATTGATAGAAATCAGCATGTTGCATTTTCTATAATTCCCGCGACAGTATCTATTATACTCTATTTCTCGGACTTCCGTACGAGCTGCAATTAAAAATATATACTGCATAAGAACTATGAAATATAAATAACTTTATACATCGTGTTAGATATTAAACATATTAACAAGTATGATACACTTAAAACTATATACCTGAAAAAACCCAAGATTTTCTCAGATTCATATATAAAATTATCTGAGGGTTTATCGGCACCCACAGCCCTCTACGACCATGTCCTGATAGTTTTTAAGGATGACGGCGTCGGATTCGTCTAGATACAGCATGCTTATTGGACTTAGATCTGTTGGTACACAACATGCTTTGGGTGCAAGCTGTGGACTAGCCGAGTTAACCAACGTCTGGACTATTGCGTGGTTGGTAGCATTCAGATGGTCCACTAGTGGGAACGGGCACTCCCCCTGGCAGTAATATGCCTTGTATCCTGCGGGCGCTACAATCCAACTATTCCAGCCTACGCTGGTGAAGTCAACGTAGAGTGGGTGTCGTCGACAGTTGGGTTTCAACCGTCTTTTTCGATTATTTCTCTCACGACTACTACCAGAGCGTCCAGCCGCCCGTTTCTGCCTCCCATCATCAGTGTATGTCACAATCAGAGGCCTCTCTTCGAACCATCTTGTTTCATCTTCCAATTCCCCTTGCTCGGTTACAGACCGAGATATCCTAAAGTTTCTGTGCGCACTTGGACGCCCCATACTGTCAAGAACTTCAACCTCGATCCCATGATTTGCACGAGGCGACCTCCTCCAGTCCAGTATTGCTGGACGTATGTCAAACGATTCCCATGTGGCGTTGCGTACATCCACAATCTTGGTATCGATAAGTCTCTTTATGATATCCTTACTATTTGACACGGGCTTAAGAATTTGATAAACATTCACCCTGTGCTTGAGTTTCGGTAACGAATGTTGTGTTGTGTTTTCTGTGTACCTCGTGTCGGTGATGTCTCTCTTTGAAACTGAATGTTGGGTCTTACAGAATAGACGCAATTCAGCGGCGGTGAGTACTTCATCTTTTGCCATAGCAGATACGTTGAAGGTGAGCTTGTGCGTGTGGCTGTTTGAATGAGCAGGTGATAGGTTGTTCTCATCGTCGTGGTCTGAAAGGAATAAGATGCAGGATATTGCAACACCGTCAAGCAAGAGGATTTGTGGTTTTTGTTGGGCACTGGGAAACAATGAACTTGAATAGGCGAATATCTCAATAGCGAGGGTTAAGCCCTCGATTGAGAGAACGGTGGAGAGCCCGAGGCATGCATAGGCGTTAACGTAATAACGACTTCAACCTAAAGCTTTACAGAGTGACAACAGTGGTGTTCTGTGTACAGGAATTACCTGTGGATACGTAGATCTACGTTAAGCTGCATATACAAAACAAAACAACTCAAGTGAACTATCTACCATGGTATGCTAGGCTGTAAAGCTTTCCTTATCTACGTTAATGGACCAATATTGACGTTGGACTCAGTGCAGAGCCTTAATAACTTACCGAGATGGTGAAAACTTCGGACAGTGTTCGCAGTTCGCGTTGACTTTCCACGGACGTTAAAAGTCATACTGGAAACAGGTGAATTTGCCTGTGCATTATACAGATCAACCATATACTGAGGCACTTGTATTTTCCGGCTGGGCTTAGGTTTCTCCTTCAGTCCAAACATATTCAGCAAGGTATGCTCAAATGCCTTGATGACCGCCTCTCTGCTTTTGTGTTTCAAATTTTGTCCTTCATCATCTGTCTGTTGGTCTTTTTTTCTTTGAGTCCTCCCTCCATATGTACATCTCAAGAGCAGTAGATAACACACGACTAGCATAAGCCGCCTGTACATCATGGGTCCACCGACCATAATGGTTCTGTATAAAATCCAAACGAGAAAGTAAGACCCATGTTATTATTAACCATGTACATGTATTGCCATACCTCCACGTATCTGACTACACGAGCCCATGTCGGCACTGACTTAAGAGCACCTAACTGCAGATCCCAACTCTCAATTAGTACGGCTCCGAATGTTTTTTATCGGAGGGGGCATTTATTATGTTAGCTGGTACCACAAGGTGCGAGAGCGCTTTGTGTAGCTCCTGTAAGTCATTTGCATGTAATCCTGAATGGATGGGATTGGATGGGATTGGACAGCGTGTATTGAAGACGGTTGATTGGTGACATGACTGCCACGGGATGAACGTAGATTATAGAACAATGTGAAGCAAGCGTCCGTTCACGGACACAGTCACTTGCCATTAAAAAGAGCCATGCATTGGTTAGTAACTGAAACCACGACTGATTAAGCTCAACTACACCATCCTTCATAACCAAATCAATTAGCTTCTAAATCTTACTTGGTTTAAAGAAAACACGACTACCAAGTGTTCAAGAACACTTTTTTAAGATGCGAGACGAATCTGAAGTGGTCACTAGAGAACTATAACTGCCTACTGACATCAATCCATCATTTCCCTATTTTGATTCACAGACGCTGTTGTCATTGCTTTGAGACGTTGAAGTAAATAGTACAATACTTATTTAGTCACCAATTGTGAACATCAAGTGTACTTTCTAACACTTATTTAACTTAAGTTAACACAAAGACCTTTTACCAGTCTAACTACTTGTGCAGATATATCATATTAGTATTATTAATACTAAGACATACATGTATTCCACTTTGCTATGGATCTCATTTCACACTAATGCCGTGTCTGCTACGTTTGAAATGAATCTTCAGGAATAATTGGTCATAACCTGGGTTTGTAATTAACGAATTATTATTTTGGAAGTTTCCTCGGTGTTAAGTCAAATATAATTATCAGGCATCCCGTGATGTTATCCTGTTTGATACAGTATATTCTCATCAGTTTGAGAATCTCAATTAGCAAAACGATTCGTTTACTTAAAAAAAACCCACAACAACAAGGCTGTTGCTTATATAGTACCTACAACACAGACTCAACGTTCATCAGTCATTGACCTACCCCGTATAGGCTTCCGGGTTTATCCAACACAAGTACACATGTCCATGACCTTTATCATAAGCTTAGGGACAAAAATAGTAATAATTTCAATTTTACAGATTTTTATTTGAAATACATGAAGTAAAAAAAATGTCAACCACAGTGAAAGAAACGTTGGAAATTTTCTTAGTACGTTATAATGTCTTGATGTAACAAAAAATGACGAAACCCCCTTTTTTTAAAAGAAAGATGTAATTTTCAGCCGTTGGTCGGAAACTGTGAAAATGTTTCTTGTTTTAAAATGATCAGATGGTAGTTTGGGAGGAATTATCTGATGAAAGAAAGTTATTAGAATATTTTATTCCGTTACTCAATTTTTGGGGGGCGAACATAGAGCTATATAACAGCTCTATGGTTGTATCGTATACATGGGGTATGATACCATGGCTACACGGCAGTTTCAAGTTGAAGGCCATGACTTCTGACTGGCACCCCTGAACAAAGATATTGACAAAATAGGGAGGCCGCCATCATCAGGGCTAGATGGTTCAGTTGGTAGAGCACCGGTACGTTAAATACGGTGGTCGCAGGTTCAAATCCCACTCTGGTCAATTTGTCTTTGTTCACCCCAAAATTGAATAAAAAAAATACCCAGTCAGTTTTCCTTGTGGTTTATTGGCTAATGTTTTTTACTCATCACGCACGCGTGACGCAGGAGACATGACAACAGATCACTATGGAACGCTCTCGGGTTTTAGTCATTATCTCAAAACCGACATAACACAACCACTGTTTTCTGAAGAAAAAAAATCCCATCGTATTTGCATGAGTTACCATTACAAAAATTCGTGTTATTTTTGACGAGCTTCCCTATAAACCAAGATAACTGCAACGAGATTGCTTGTACAGAGCTCGTTCTTTCCTTTGTCGAACTGTGCGAGTGACTTTTAGAGCCTTTCCCCATCCGTGAAGGATGCTTGGACGGAGAGCCCAAGACACGAAGTCATCCAGGCGGCGGGCAAATCGCCGGATTATCTAAACAAACTTCATATTAATGATGACATGAGGAAGTTCATTCATCACAGCGGATACTCAACTGAATGACTGAGTGCTCAAACAAATTCATCCCAAGTGTTTCGCTAGCATCCAGATGATAAATCAAAAATGTATTTACAAAAGTACAGCCAATAATTCACCGTTTATTTAAAACACGACTTTTTTTCTGGAATGCTGGACAAAGGTCAATGAATTGCAATTACGAACTTCCGAAATATATTCATCTTCCAAATGAATTATGAAAGCGAAAAAAGAAAATTTATATAATATATCAAAAGTACAGGTAATGTACTTTTTATAACTGTGTGTTTTTCATAAATTGATCGGATATCCTTTTAATGATAGATGTAGTTTTGCAAAAAGATAAAAAGAAAAAAACTCAGTGCCAAGATGATGACACAAATAAATGACGATGGTTGTTTTCAATCTTCTTAAGAAGTAACCGGATCTAAAGAAAAGTAGTTATGTTAAAGGTACGGTAAATACTTAAATTACAGCATTACAAAAAATGTTCTCCATGCGCAGTAAACCCTCAAAGTGAGTTGTAGAATATTGTTACGCCTATGTCATATTTAGTGGGAAATAAACCGTACCCAATGAGAAAGGTTACCACCATGCCAAGATTGACCTGAAAAATTATGTGGTGAAGTAACAAGTCCAAGACCAGCAAGTCTACTGTCGTGAAGAACATCATAGTTTACTGATCGAAACGTCGAGCTGATGCATCAAACCAAACATTCTTCTTTAACTTTTAAACGAGATTTTAATGGCGCAACATAAATAAACTTTTCGACTCCCTCTGCAAACTTTGTAAAATAACAATTGCGTTCTTTATGATACCAAAACTTCAACATTTCACCTATTTAATAAAAACTGTATGTGAATACGTTACAATCCCTTTTAAGACAGTTCATGCAAAACCTGTCCCACATGGGACCACGAAAATGTCATCGTGTTTTTGAAAGGTTTCGCTGTAACGCCGATCGGCACTTCCGAAGTTTGATTTGGGTTAACAAAACAGCACAAACCCTCCATAAATTATACAAACAATTTATCTTAATTGACAGGCCCTGGTATACAGACATGTAACGAGTGCAACATGGACGCTTACACGTCACCAAAACGACATCAGTTTAATATGCAGTCAGGCTGGCAGCATTATACAAGCAAATTTCTTAATTTTGATGATCAGAAAATGAAGTTACTATAATGTTTAGTCTAGAAACTTAGCTCTGATACAAATTGCCTGCATATTTTTCTGTCTGATCTGTTGTCAATCTTTAGAACAATTTATTCGAATCCAGTCATATTTCTATAATTGTCATGCTTTAACTTTCAATAATAAGCCATGCAGAACTCAAACTGTACAGAACATGCTGCTGCAAACGCCGTTTTTGTGGAGGGTTTTCTCGAAAAGTGGACACAATGAATTATTTCAATGCATCATTCTCATAATGTTATAGAAAACTAGAAAGCTAATGTGGGCCTGTACTCTTCTACAGACTTCAGTTATAGGCCTACGGTATTGATTAATGATTGTCAGGGGAGTTGGTGCATGGAGGAACAGTTGGTGGCATGACAATGATGAAGTTTACTTCATCACTTCGTCACGCTCACGTCAGAAAATACAAAAACTCGTGGTATTCGCGCCAAAATCGTTAGGGTTTTTAATGAGCCATGTTAACGGACTCGAGTTTGTCGATCTACAGTTCTCTGTTGCACGGATACTCCATAGGGGCCAACTTATAGTATCATGTTTGTAGCTCCAAAGTATACATTTAGGCCATTACATTGTCCATTCGGGAGCACAGAGTCAGTAGAAGTTCTTTTCTGAGAGTATTCAAATTTCACCCATTTATCGATTCAGTATCATTTAGTTCGTTCGTAGAAATGTTTCATATATAGTTATCGAACAGCTTGCCTAGGTCGTCATCAGTTCCTTGCTTCATGGTTCGTAATTCACTCCTTAGGATCATGAGATCTTTCATAAAGCACAGATAATGGACATTCTACAAGGACAAGGTTCTTAACATCATTAGACATGTCTATAAAATATCAGAGCTCCTTGCTGCTAAACTGCATGATCAAACCTCCAAATCGGTGTTAATGTTGACAATGGTTGTAAAGTTCATTGCAAATGGATTTAAAAGAAGCAGGTCATCAAAGTATAACACTATTAAACAATTTTGGACTTTGATGGTTTATCAAATCATAGAGATATGCTATCTATTAACGTTTATTTGAACGCTGTACTCATTTAAAGAAAGTGTGTTTTGGGGAAAAACTTCCTGGTATATGACAGCATTAAAAAAAAAAGCATTTCTGAGGTGAATCAGTTTAAACGTCTTTGTTAATTGTTTTGAATATGTACTTTGTAAACTAACAGTACGTTCTTTTCGTGATATTGGGAATTACTACAGAAACAGACAATTTGTATAATTGAATGCAAGATACCGGTATGTCACCATCAATGACGTCACAGGGCACCTGCCTTTAAAAGTTGTCATTGAATTTAAGATACATCAAGAGCTTTCCACAAAGTCTTTTCATATACTATTAATCATCATTCATCGAGATGGGGTTGTCATACCTAATTAGTCGTCACCTGTCTATACCATCAACTTGGTTTGAGCAAAATTATGGGTGGTGGATACACTGGGTGGTAAACCACGCACACAATTTTTTTATCCTCCATAATGGTAACATCATGTTGCCAGATCCTGAATGATATAACAATCGCATCTCGAAGCCATCCGTGGGTACACAACGTGTAGTAAATATGTCATATACCCATGGCATGCCTCCCGACAAAACTATAATAACGTATGTGCCCGGCTAGCCCCATGACAGCTGGGTTCAGCATTCGGGGCCAGAGGCCACTACATACCTACACTGGTACCAATTTTCTGGGCCAACCATTCTGTATAAATATAGGTAGGAAAGTAAACGACAAGTCAGTCACCCGAACTAAGAAGATTCTTAAAGGTGCAGTAACACACCCAACATGTTGCTACTTGATGTTGAATTTCCAAACAGGACGACAGGGAATCTTCAATGTATCTGTGGTACAAAAGACTGTAACGCTGGAACAAGAACTAGTGGAGCTTGACTATGAAAAGAAAAATCGAAAAGGGGAAAAATGATTACCCGAGATACCAAGCCTAGACTTTGAAACTAGGTCCATAGTCAGACTGCAATCCAAGACAGATCCGAAGATGAGTTAATAAGCCAACCAAACTTGTTTGCCAAACAACAAAATAACAGATAACCAGTCGCAAATAGACATAATACATACACACATTGCATTTTGGCTGTTAAGATGTTTTTACTAATCACGATTCTTTGTTAAGCGGAGCTTAACAACTTTATGAAACTGGTAGTTTCAGACGATACAGAGCTGCCATTCTGCATATTATTAAAGGCTAAGGTACAAGCCTAGCCTAACCATGGCCTAACATTACGTTTACATTCACTTGTCAGGTTTGGTTCTGTTTGTTCGGTACCTTACCGTGTTTTGTGGAGCTGAAATATGACGTCATGTTAGATTCTTGACAGCGTAAATATCTATAGTGTGAAAAGACTCAGATCTACAGTTACATTAACTTTATCCAAAAATGGGGAAACTACAAGTGGAACGTTTTCACGCCTGTGTCAATCCCTTTAACGACTGATTCAGCATAAGTGGTTAGGATCGTGTCACTCCGAAGGATTAGATCGACTGTCATATTAAAGCTTCGACACCGGATCTTATATTAAGAAAAGTTCACATGACAGAAGTCTTCATCCAGGCTGACATATGGTGGATATTTCACTGTAATACGGGGGGCTAAAGTACTGATTGTGAAACAAGCAAAACTGGGACAAAAGTAACTGAAAGCGTCTCTTGAAGATGACCAGCATGAATTGATCGAAACGTCGAGTTGACTCTTTTCAAAGCCAACAGAAGTTCCAGTGCTCAAGAGGGAGGACACTATTCGTTTGGCACATGTATACTGGCAAACTTCCCCCAAAAATCAAACTGTTTATAATTAAAGACTACTTTTTCCGATACATCTTCACCACACCGCTGTATCTGTAGCTTTTTGGTTCACAAGTAGAATTTGAGAAAACATGTACTTCGAGCAGGCTATAATCACAGCACTTTTTGTGACGTCGACTTGAATGAGACAAAACCAAGATGGCGGACCTTGGGTTTCACTGGTACATTGCTGTATTGTGAGAAGGAAACAAAATCGCGCAGTTAACGGTCGAGAGAGCGTGAAACTCGCGCGGTCTTTGACTGGCATTCTCAACACCATATTTCTGGGGAAAATGATGAAAAATGTACAAACACTTTTGCTTAATCTAAAGACTTTATGGAACTCTACAAACTCAGACCAACAACTCAAATCAAGCAACAAGCGGATGCAACACTTATGAAAAACAAACCATTCAATTATATTGACACGGTGACTGTGTGTGATATCCCCACCATTGGCAACACTCCATAAACAATTCATCTTCTATAACAAGTAACTCAAAATACCGTCAATGGTAATAATGGCAATAATATTTATAACTTTATTACACTATTAAGACACAACATCAATCATCCTGTCAGTCGATAACGACAACAGTTTTTGCAAGCCTCTAAAAATAAAGACACTCCTTTGCCAATATTCTGTTTTTCATAAAAAATTGATGTCTTCTTTTCTTATCAAAACATCCCAAATCAGTGCAGAGTGATTTTTCCCTCAGAAGTTAAACACATATCAGATGTGGATTTCTTATCGGTTGTAGCCTATAATTCTTATATATCCTACCAGACTTTTACAGACACACTACTCTGACTAGACACTTAAGCGTTTCAAGACCCGCCATCAACCTTAAAGTTCTACTGTGGACAATGTGGTATATGTTTAGTGCTGGAAAACACTCCCTTAATAAGCAAGCACCGACTTCCCTAAAAGATAAATAGCTAACATTTGACAGAGCTGCTGTTTTTGCAAGCCCTTTTTGTTTCTGATAAAGGGTCGTGCACTAAAAGACCATTTTTTGCGAGTTGAGGTAATTCTTTCGCGGACGAGAAATACTAGTGTCTGAGGCGCTAATGATGTATTTTATGCATTTCAATTAACTGATGTAGTCCCGCCAATAAGAGTTGGCCTCGACCCAATCAGATTAATCGGTTAAGATTGAAAGCATCAACACTTAATTCACACCTTCAGTAATAAACCCTAATTAAAAACAGCGAGTCTTTTTTACACACCGCTAATGCACTATGGCAAGAGCCCTAGAGCAAGGGGTAGAATGACCAGCCACATAAGAACACTGCAAACTAAAGTCTGAACCTCAATCACGTGCTTGAAGATTTGGGACGTTGGTTTGTCTTTGCTGGGTTTGTCATGGGCACACACTGGTATGATACCAGTGATATTCCAAACTCCTCCATCCCGAAACTGTTTTCTAAAATGCTGCTTTTTGTAGTAAAAGCTGTTTACTTTCTGACTTCATGAAGAAAATATACAAGTCAAATATCACTTGGCTATTCATTTAAAACTGTGAGAACCAGTGTTTAAATCATGTAACGATCCTTTACTGATTTAGCTTTGTTAAGGTTGTAAACGTACTGCACGAATACCTGAGTGATGGTCAACTAACAGGTTCAGTATTTATTACGATGAAGCGGAGGGGAGATCCTGTGAACATTCGGAGAATTGTCAGGAACGCTTCCGTTCCCTTAGGGAGCAAGACCGAAATGTTTCAACTTGCCACAGCTTAGCAAACAACCTCAGAGTCAACGAGTACACAGTGTCATGACCCGATAGTCAGAAGATGTCAAGCATGCTCTATGGACAAAACGAAGTGCAGTAGCCGGCCATTCATACCACCCGTCACTTGGCAGGAACATTCCGAACGTTCACAACTTCTAGAAAGTAATGTACATGTGCAAAGCATAGGCTGAATGTGCTGTCATGGTGAAAGAAGTACATGTACATGTAGTTTGGACTTATTGGAAATATTATAGACATTTTGGGGTTATTTTATGATAAACGTTGTTTCGCTAGTTAAAGAAAGAAAATGTATACATTAAATCTTATTTACACCTGGGTTACGGTAAGTACATTTAGCAGTACGCTGTACCACTTTCTTGGGCTAACAATGTGAATGTTTTTTAAACACATTTTTGATTGGAAGTTGGATATGAATGGCTGCCTAGTATCATACTTTCCTGTGTCCTGAAACCTCTTCAGACTTTCGAGAGGAAGACTTTGGAAGTTTACTGATTCTTTCCGCCAGATCGGATAAGTAAATTAGGTGAATTTGTATTTGCTTAAAAAACCCCGATAGCTTCTTCTGGAGAAGGGTGTGCCTTTAAGACATCTACAAGTTGTTAACTCTAATCAAATTTGAACCGGTAAACAAACACTGGAATAACATGTCACGCAATGCGCGTGTTTGATATAATTGGAGTTAATTTGTCAAATTAGCGCCTGTCGGGCAGTGTCTGCTGTAGGTTGTCGATACGCTTAATAATTGCATTATTTGATTTAACGATGACTTAATGCTCAACATCTGTATCTGATCGGGAAGGTGATGGCAGATGTACCGCAAAGCATTCTGGGCACAACTTGTTTTGGGGGTTTGCTCTGGCCGTGACGTCACGGTTCCGCATGCATGTTGTGCTTTGCGATTATGTTGTTTTCGGGGGGATCAAAATCTTGCATGAGGGCCGTGTCTAGACAGTACAGCAGAGGTAGGATTGTACGGATGGACAGTGACACTTCGCCCAGGCCGTCGCGAGAGAGGGAGAGGGTGAGAGGGTGGGGGTGCGTTCAGCTTTATTCCTAATGAAAAATACTATACAGTTTAGGTGCTTCATGCATAAGAAAAATGACAACTGACATTTTGTTTCTAATCTTTTAAAACTTAAATTGGTTTAAAGTTGGCATTTTCCCCTGCCTGCCTATGATTTTGTACTAATATTCTGTGAATTTTATTCTTAAATTACCCTTTTCAAGTTTTGTAATTACCGTATAGCGCTTGTAATCGACATTCTGTTCTCGAAAATTTATCATCAATAGGCAATTCTTTACTATAGGCATACTTTTTGTTTAGTAGTCTTCATAACACACGTCACCAAGTCTTTAATCACACAACTGAAATAATATTTATAATGTGGCATACATCCACCAGTACGTTTTGTATGCTCAAATATCGATGAAAACACACACAAAGTTTAAAATTGTTACAAATTTTCCCTCACCAATAATTTATCCGTCTAGAATCTGACAGCTTCGAACAAATGTTTGTTCTCCTCTCCCGTCCCACGGAATAAAAACATCACAACACAACTGTTAGTCCAATCCTTAAATTCTCCACGGACATATTTCCATCTGAATACTGTTAAAGTCAAGGAAATAGTATTTCTAGACCCCACAAATCACAAATGCTTATTTCAGTTGCCACATTCGAAACAAACCATTTTTTTATATTTTTTTCTACTTAAACGTGATCACCAAATGCAAAATTATCACAGGTTGGTTGTCAGGTGTGTGATAAGGGAAGGGAATCAATTATCCTAAAACAATGATGTATTGTCTCCCTAATGAGATCGACACTGGTCAATACGCCTACACTCACGGTACAGTTCACAACAGTACTCACTGTTATACTGTGGATTTAACAAGTTGAGTCACCACTGATTACCACAAGGTCCTCCAGTCGTTCGAACTTGAAAAAATACACATTAATTTGGATTTGTGCCAGTATTTAAGAATAATATGGGCCTTTGGCGTAAACTCCAAAGGAAACCAAACATTGCCATGGAAAGACACTCGAATTTGGGAGCAACAAATGAATAATTGATAAAGTAGTTCAATCACGGAAGAAGGAACCTACATGGCTTAATCAAGCAACAGGTAGCTTGAATCAAAGATGTGTGTTTCTCGTTGGAAGAGCTATTGTTAAACAAGACCCTTTTTTGATTCAAGTAGGGAAAGTTGACGTATACAACGTAGTTCTATTTGAAATTGTAACCATATCAATTTTCAAGCAATAAACCATATGGGAAACGGACTGGCAATATTTTTAAAAAATCAATTTTGGGCTGAACAAAGGAAAATTGACTGGAGCGGGATTTGAACCTGCGTCCACCGGCTTAACGTATCAATTTTCGTCAACCATATTTTGCAATGATGATTGTCTGTCTGTCATGACTAAAGTATTCCATTGATCCGTTGTTAAACGGCTACCATCAATGGGTTGTTACAACAGGCCTACGGTCTGTCAACTTATAGATGTATTTTCACAATCTAGCGATCTTGGTGGATTTCCCGGGAGACGCGTCGGCAATGTACACAAGACATTCTTGTAGACTTCCCCAACCTGTCGTTAACAGCGTTTGGTTCCCTTCAAACCCAAGTGCTGTGGCCACCGTTGATTGAGAACGCAATGAAAGGGAAAATGAAATGTCAACCCATTACCTGCGGGACTTATGTTACCAATTAAAGTCTGCAGCGGCAATTCCTCTACCGTGTGTGCCGAAAGTAGAACCGCAGCTTTTGGGGGGACAACTCCCGGGGAAAACCTTCCATGAACTCCGGTACCCGTTCATGAGAGTCACCATAAAGAGCTGGTTTAAGGCTGGGAAAGCTTGCGGCGGCTTGTTTCTTGTTTTGAGCCAGGTGGTGGCGCAGAACGCTGCCTTGGACGCGGAGTGATTTACCGCGACCTATTCGCCGATGACTCGCTCTGTCTATGGTCGACATGAAACCCCGGCTATTTCAATCGCTCTATAGGTATCAAATCATCAAATATGGAACTCCCGCGGTCTACCTGTAGGCCATTAAACATCTCAGGTAAGACGAAACGGCCGGTGGGTACCTCTTCTCTGGTCATGGTGCACGAGTACAAGATAAGTGTTTATTTTAAGCTTGGTAATTCTGAACAAATCAACTATAACCTAGTGGTATTTAGGGTATGCAGTGCACTGGGTACAACCTTCATAATAATACTAATAACTCATTCTGACTAACATGACCCCCAGTATTCACGAGTCATCTGTGATTCAAGGAATATACATGTATGTTCACTGTCTGCCACGGCCAAGTCTTGGGAATGTTTAGAACCAATTATGATTAAGATTCAGTTAACACTAGAGTATGATCTTATAACTAAACAAGTGAAGCGTGGGGCAGCGCGGCAGTTTTTTAAACGCGTGGCCGAAGATAGAGCGAGGGACAATAAAACAATGGTAGTATAACATTAGTTTATGGATTTTTTTGTAACATTTAATCGTACAGGTTTTTTTTTCAAGAATTGTATCTGAAGAATAACTTGTGATTATAGTTTTCACAGTTATGGGGGTTGTTAAATTTAGCCCCGCTTTTAAATAAAGGCTAGATAAAATTACCTAAAGACACAAAAGAGGGAATACACATTGTAATGAAATTGAAGAAAAGAAAATCCGAAAAATTTGTACCAGTAGGCCTACTACAATTTTTCTGATTTTTTTTGCAGTGGGTGTAGTTTTTTTATGATCGGTCTTTTAGTACAGGCCTGATATTAAAAAAATTTCTCAAATTTGACTAGGACGGTTTTCCCATACCACGTCTTTAATGCAGGGTTTTTCATGGCAGAGCAAGTGGAAATGAGTGTAGTGAAGAGAAGCACATCTGTCTTGGAGGAAATGATCTAACAGAGATGGCTTGTGTCATTTAGGGTTGGCCAAGTTGACCTAAGGAATTTGGATAGGTCTCATTGTCACAATACGTCTACTCATCTAAACCATGAGGACATCGGGCAAGTGTTGTAAGGTTAACTCATCCGTTATGACATGAGTAAGCCTATGAGCACAGGTTAGTGATTGTTAGTGTTTGACAGATCAAACTATCCCAATACGTAACAAACACTATTGTATAAAGCTTAAGAACAATAAGTCATTTGTTTCAGTGTTCTTGCAAGTTTAAATCCGCGGCTCAAAATCTGTTCTATACTAGATTCTATACTAGAGTTCGAAATTGTATCTTGTTTCACCGAGAAGAACTGTCGTGGTTAATTTACAAAGTTAGGCTTACGTAATTAAACAGTGTGACACCGATTTTACAAAAGCTGAAAACTGTGCGCAGGTTTTTTTTAGGCTTAGCATTATTGAAAGCAGTTATCAAAAGCAATAATTTATCAAGTTTAGTAGTCGAGTTGATAAATGCTCTATACTTACACTTTGACGGCACAGCCGTGCCCAATGCAGGCCACGACAACAGGGTTATTATCCAAAGAGGCCCGGCGGGCCAGACTGCTACTGGGGTGCCTTGAACGGGGGATGAGGGTGAATCAATGCAGTCCCCAATTTGAAGACGGTGTGTCGAGTCACTTGCAATCAAAGAAGGCTATTGCATGGATATCATGTTGACTCCTGTTACACAAAGACAGGTGCACCATCTACCTGAAAGATATTTCCATATGTGTCCCCATCCACAGCTCTCTACAAATCGTTATAAGCCGAGTCGCAGGTGTAAAGCTGTATGTGCTGAATACATCTTATATATAGCTAGCGCGTTTGTTAGCGAGATGTGTGCCAGTTTCACTTTGCCAATCAACGTCTTCGCTTCCCACAAACTGTCTCGCTTTTAAGTCCGCTGATACAACTTTGTTGCAACCAGTTCGCGATATCCATGTGTGTGCAAGGTGTATATACAAGCGAGACTCTTCAAGGGACGACATGCATATGCGTTGAACCAAAACGACACATGGTTGCCTTGTCAGCTTTGATTCGTCAGAGAAACAAAGTACTTTTTTATTAACTAGTCCAATAATTCCAACCCAGGGTGTGTTGTGGTGGCTAGCAGAGGGTGATACAACTTCTTTGAGACTAACGCCGTGGTTGGTTTTATGTTGGTTTGCACCCACCGAGAAGTGCGGAAGCGAACCTCTTTTTTTTCTTTTTTTCTCTCAAAGGTCTCAAATCCAAAAGACTCCTCACTGTGCCTATATAGATGCCGATACAGGCGGAAGCTTCACTTAAAAGTCACTGGCGACGTTAACTGTTACCCTCATGCTTGCAAACTCCTACCTGTACAAACTTACCTGCCAAATCACGAAGCCTTAGTGGAGTTACTCACGTACGTCCCCGCCCCCCAATAGAAAGTGACGATATGGTACGCGGACTGTGATTGGCTACAGGGCGATTTGTCTTGCCTTCCCACTCGCTAATCTATCTGCCAGTCACCGTACTGCGCAAGAACCCAAGATAGCAATCACTGTGTACTTTTCTTGTCTACTGCTAAAACCAAACAGTTGAAGTGTTACATGGCCATGCGATGACAAACCATGTACCTTTTCGAGCCTTCACTGAAATGAATGAAATGACTGGAGCCTGAACCATTTTAAACGGTGGGGGCGTCCTAATACTTTAACAGCGTCCTCGACCAGCGTCGATAATTATTTTTTAGATTTGCCCGTAATAAGTTTAGCTCTACTTCATTAGTTAGGCTGCTCTTCATGGGACCGCGTGGGATATATCTCGTGGAATTTTGTTTTTATTTCTCCAACTCTAAGAAATCAACAACATAGACTTAAACTTGGCATAAGCTTTGTAAGAATCTACCGAGAATACATAATCTGCCCAACAAATGCAAGCACATGTCCATCAGAAAGCCACAGATGGCGTCCCAGCAGTGAGCCGAACCACAGCAGTAATTACGAATAAATTCACGGCTGGAATCTTTTGAAGTTTTCCGTTTCCAACCGCGCCCAGATGAAAATCTGAAACTAAAATACCCGTTACAAAAATACTCTCCGGTACAAAACAATATGGTTGATTAAGCCGTGGGGGTATTAGGAACTTGGTGTGTACTACGCCATGTTGTAAGCACCTGATTCTTATTTCTTACATGGTCAGTGAAGTTGACCTAGGTCCCAACTTTACAAAGAATGTCTAATTTAGTAGCAATACCTGTCGAGAGTTACACTGAGCGGCTGAGTGTTAAGCTATACCCTAGGCCTACCAAATTTCCAATACTACATTTTTCTAATAAAATAGGCCTACATTATTTTTTTTGGATAGACACGCCGTTTACTTTTTATAAGCAAAAAATATATCTTGAAATATGCCGAAAAACGGGCAACACATTACGACTAAGGAAAGGTAATGAATTAGACACTAATATAGCTTGACTCCACTGAGTGATGTTAATTGCAACAAGTTAAACAAATTGAAGTAGACCTAGGTGTTTTAAAACTAGGTCTGTACAGTTATGAACACCACGGTATGTGGATTTTCCAGTCTCACTACTCATTCATACCCTGTCCATTTTGTCCGAATGTCTTCTTGTCTCTTGCCTATAGGCTTCACCCAAACCTAAATGCTGTCCAACGATTTGACCACATTTTCAATCAAAACTTTATATAAATCCTATTATATTTTTTGTTAATTGATGAACATGTATTTTAAACCTAAAATGTCAGTATTGAATAAAATTAATAAATCTGATCTGCTACTAACTAGGACTACTACTAACTGTCTCAAGTTCGTTGAAAGTGATTGTTAACATGCATCAACGCACGAGATGGGGTAACAGGTCAGTGTTTAGGCCTAAGGGTAGGCCCCAACTATCCCCCACACCCCCACCGACACCCCACCCCAAAAAGGGAAAAATAACACGGGCAAGACACTTGACAATTTTATCCACATTCCAAAAAAGCACCACTCCCCGATAGCAAGGTGGGAAACGGATTCTTGTCAGCAAAAGTTGGACTATGGTCTCAGCCTTCTATGGATCATTGAAGTTGACTAATGAAGATATATTAGGGTTACAACTTCAGCATAAATCGTTGATATGGGATGGTCAAGGTAAGTTCTGAGAAAAGTTTAATTCACAAGGGTATGATTTGAAAAAAAACCCACTTCGGCTATCCTTACATGTGTCCTGCCCATCACCTGTAAGAAGAAAACCTTCTGGTCGACAGTCCTGAAGATTTCTAAACTCCTAGGGAAACGGGGATTGGCCCCATGATGAACCATAGAGGATGAACTAAGCTAAAGTCTACGTTCCCTCAGCCACTTTTACTTCTCAAGACAAACGGTGCTCCTCCCCATAAGCTACAGAGTGACGTCACAAAATTTATCAGCAGTTGATGGCAAAGTCACATACCTGAGAATTTTATAGAGCGGGAAAATCAACCGACACTCCATTATTTTCTCATTTCAATTTGTCAAGTTAAAATAAACACAGGAAAGTGTTCATAATCTCAGCCCCCCCCCAAAAAAAAAAATAATGTAATAATAGGCCTAGTAATAATAATGATAAATAATAAATGAATGAATAAACGAATAAATGAATAATTAAATATAAAACAATACACAAAATAAATAACATAAACAATAAATAAACAAATAGGCCTACATAAAAATAACAAAAATAAAAAAGAAGTACATAAATAAATAAATAAATAAATAAATAAATAAATATGGATGCATATTCTTTTTGCTGAGCAATATTGTGTGCTGATCTTCATAAAGTGTGGCCCTCGTTTTTTTAAAGTTTTTTTTTTTAGAGTAATAGGCAAGGTTCACGAACAGACTGTTTTCAAATCAGTAAATAACGTGTAGCTGGGGTCACGTTTTGGCCCTCTGCGCAGGCAGGTGGTGTAAAAACAATTTGTTTTATCCATGTGGCTTTACATTTGTCAAAAGTGAGTGCTTAAAAGCGTGAACATATTATATTTAACGTCCATCTTTCTATAAAGTCTTTAAAGATCGTACACTGTGGTGTAAAGTGTGTAAATTGGTTTTGCTTCTCTTATAAGAAATAAATCATTTTGAAATGTGTTTCAGAATGCGGTCCTAGGCAGAGGATGCTTTTGGTAATTACTCCAAAAATAAATGACCATAAAAACTGACTTGGTAAGGAGCAACGGAGAGCTGTTGATAGTATAAAACATTGTGAGAAACGACTCCCTTTGAAGTAACGTAGTTTTTGAGAAAGAGGTAATTTCTCGCTTAAATATTTGAACTTGAGAAAGGTTTCAGGCATGAAGCCTTTTTCATTATGAAAAACATGCAGTTTCAGCATTTTCGGATCCTTCTGCGTGGAAACAACCTCTTCAGATTTTCGCCGATATCTCAAGAACGCTGACATCTTTTGAAACAAATTTTTAGAGATTAGTTTTTATGGTATATATCTACAATTATATAGGATTGAAACAAACGTACGGTTCCAAATACCAAAGGTATACCCTGCCATTAACTGTTGCGTTTACCAAGGCAAAAGTAAAAGGAGTGATATTCAATGATCGTATTTAAAGTAATCGCCAAAAAACCGCTATGTTCTGTCTTAACAAATAAGCGATATCTACATCAGTTGTTAATGCTTCCTTCCTGCTCTCCCGCCCCAAAACCAGTGCAGTACCCGACCCCTTTAAACGCACTAAGCGCGGATCTCGGTTTTACTTTAACTCCTGACATGCTGTATTCCAATCATCCTCAGAGACCAAACTCGAGAGCCTTGATCTCAAGTCATACCGTGGTCATACAATGGGATTTCCATGTATTATTAGGCGATGAAAAATGTCATAATGCGCGGCAAGTCTCGTCGTGGTCGTCATAGGTACCTCTCAGCAACATGTTTACAGTTTTCCCACAATGCTGAATTTGAGAGAGTGCTATTTTTCCCTTCTGTAAATTTGTTTTTTTAAATTGTCTAATACAAGAAGAACACGACTGTAAGCAATATACTGCAGTCTAAGGCCAATCGGTATACGCTGATTGACCTCAAACTAAGTGAAAGAAATGTAAAAATGAAAACACTCGTTACATCAAATTTTTTCAATGAAGGTTTCAAGGTTGAAACACTTTTTGGTCTGACGTCAATAAAGTACAAATGCATTGAGTGATATTGCTCTTAAGAGAACAACCACTTTACTCCTAACAGGATGTTTTGTCTATGTGCTTTCTGTGGATCAACATCAGTAAAAGCATAAAAGATATAAAGTCATATGGCAAAAGTACATGAATATAAAATTTAATGATCTTTTGATCAAAAAGCGTAATTATTTAAAGATAAAGTACAACATTTGGTAACCTTTGAAAAACAAATCTATAATCAATCTGGAAGCTGGTTTTTGATCAAGTTCATACCAGTTACATATCCTGAGAACATGTCTGTCTGAATTAATAGTCAAAAATGAAAAAATAGCATAATTTGTAAGATCCCTAATTTGAAAATCCCTAAATTTGAAAATCCCTAAATCATCGCTGCTTACTTCGATTACAATGTAAAGAAGGTGACCATTATTATTAAATATTATACGAACTTACATCGACTTCTGACAAAAGACAAAACGTTTTACGAATTTGTATTCACCAAAACGTGACTACGTATATATTCCTAATAAAATTCAAACCCATGAACACTGAGTTTAGTAAAAACGTTTGATGAAAATGCAGTTGAGTTTGTGTATTTTACGAACATTTTGTACCTTTTACTCTTTCCCTGGAAGATGTAAGAAGTAAAATCTCACAACAATTAATCGAAGGTGACATTGTTATAGTTGGAACTTTCTCTCAGTGAGATATAAACCAGTACCGATACTATAACTGTACAAGCCAGGCAAATCTTCAGACAAGCCCTTTTATTTTACCCCCTGATATTCACCCAAAGTCCACCGCGTCTTTAATCATAAATATTTATCAAATGCCAGCAGAGTGAGAGAGTACGGTCATCATATGGGAGTAAAAAACCCGAACCATGCCATTTGAGGCTCGTAAATGCCATGGCTGACAATTACATGGCCATTAAACAGAGTGGAATGGTGCTGCTGATTACACTATTGACACGTCTAGGTGCTAATAACCCGATCTTAGAATGCTCTGAGCTTGGACAGCTTGGATGCGGGAAGCATACGTGCTCGGTGAACGGATCGTACGTAACGCATTACAATATCAAATGCATACTTTGAGCAGAATGTAATGTAGACCAATTAATACTTCAAACTTTACAAAATGAATCATGTACCTATGTAATAACACGCAGAAAGAGTTCAACCACTCAATTAAAATTGAAATAAAACAATGTTTCTTGTCAGAAATAACTTGGTGTTTGTATTGGCTGTATGTTTATGATTTTACAAATTTGAGGAAAATTGTTGAAAAAGAATGTCACCTGTAAAGGTCCACCCTGATACATTTTTGTGAGGGATGACAGCATTCCAGACACAGGGTTATCAGTACAGTACCAACACATAGTTTACGTAATCGTGCAACTAACAACGGTCCTCGTTGTCAGTGGAAAAGAGCGCCCTCTGTAATCGACCAAATTATTTTGACGTGACAAATAGTCCATTGTCTTATTTGTTGTGTTGTTCTTTTCTGTATCGGTTCTCAAACTTCACATTTCTGAGGGGAGTCTGGTCTCAGTCAGTTTTGATATGTGGGCTCACCTCTAGCGGTAATTGATAAACCAACTAAGTCAGTTTAGCAAAAAAAAAAAAAAAAAAAAAAAAAAAATTATCGACCGAACGCCTTTACGAACTTGTACGTAGTTTGATCGAATAAGTGTATCAGAAAGCAGAGTCTTCACTCTCTTGATGTAACCCCATATCGCCGACATCATTCTCTCCCACCCCCCCTCCCGCCCCACCCCCAACCGAACCCAACGTAAAGAAAACTGCACTAAAAGAATGATGTTACCACTCGACGAGAGATCCCATCTTCCGTCCCTAAACACACTCGTCACAGCTAATTACATTTTAATCACATCCAACTACACGAGTTTGTAGATACCAACCGAAAGCCAATAAACATTAGTGATGGTATCAAAGCAAACCGCGGGACACTGGGCCGGCCGGCTGTCAGGTAAAGCCCACGCCTTTCCACGTGGGGTCCGATGGGCACCGTGTCCTGGTCAAGTGTTTTATACCCACCTCAACATGACAAGATGTCACGCTGATGTGACCGCAAGCCATTTGTCATTCCTGGTAATCAAAGAAACAACGGTCGAGTGACGTTGTCACGTTTAAAGGAGAAATACCCCTAGTGGTTTCAGACACAAATCCAAGTCAACTTTGATGAATTTGTAATGTTGCCATTTCATTGAGGATTTGTTAACTAATTATATTATATAGGTCTACTTTTACTTTTTTTTAATTGTTAAGCGCACAGGAGCATGTTCGGTACGGACGCTATATAATGACGACCATAATGATGATGATGATTGTCCATTATGACGTAGGCCACGCTTATTTCGTCAAGGCCTACGTTTTAGGACGTGTTGGGGCTTCATGTAGTTGGAGCTTTATTATTTTTTTTACCATATTGCGGCCATCTTTATTGTACATTATTTCATGTATACCTCCATGGTAATACATGTTCCTAAAGATACCTGAGATAGCGATTTTTAAATAATTAGAGCGGAC